>OX451347.1:21272499-21549706 GCA_949629155.1 Myopa testacea
TCAATATTAAAAAGGATTTGATATCCTTTCGGTTTTCGTACAACTTATCTTGATCAAATTTCTTTTTTGCCTGTTGAATTTTTTTATTTACCACATTTCTAAATTTTTTATAATCTTTCTCTCTTTGCTTATCGTTAGGCTTTAAATACCAATTTATATAGAGTCTATCGCGTATTTCACATAGTTTTATTAGTTCATCGTTCATCCACATATTTACTTTTCTCGTCTTTCTCTTTCCCTTTTTGCCACTTTTCGATTGATCATAAATTTTTGTAAAGGCTGCACTTAGTACGTCGTATAATGCATTAGTATTTGTGTTCATCAGTATGTTATCCCAATTTGTATTAGACAATAACTCATTTACCATAGTATCCCTGATAAACACATCCGTGTTTTCCTTTTTCCTGTTACTGTTGTTATTGTCATTGATATTACACTTGAATTTTATTCCGCACATTAAAGCATAATGATCAGATATGTTGGCTTCAATCACTGACGAACTTATGTATATCAGCATTATTGGTCCTGATGAAAATATGGTCTATATTAGTATTAGCGTTTTTGCTCAGGTCTTTTCTTGTGGTTCCATAATTTACTTGCTGCATGCCATTTGATGAGAGTGAGTTAAGATAAGTTATCGCCCTGTTGTCTGTTTTGTGCAAATCGATATTGATATCGCCAACCATTATTATGCTTTGCTTGTTATTAATTCCGCACAAAACTTGTTCGAGCTCTTTGTTAAAGGAAATGGTGCTAAGAGCGGGTGGTCGGTAAGCTGCAATTACCGTGATGGTTTGGCTTTTTAGATGTATATCAAGTTGTATAGATTCAAATTGGGAGGTGTTTGGGTAGGAACAGTCGTATGTTAAGTCATCTTTTATATATACCGCTACGCCTCCACCCCGAGCATTCTCTCTGCATCTAAATTCATTATTAAAACCATCAATTGTGAACAGAGATTTCTCATCGTTTGTTATATTCGTTTCAACGACAACAATAATGTCAATCAGCGGTCTAAATTTATTAATTTCTACAAGAAAAGAGGTGAAATTCCTTCTGAGCGATCTTATATTTAAATATATCATAGATACATACACTATACTTCTTAAAGTCTTCTGTATTCACTGAACTAAAGCTAGCATATGTTTTTGTTGTAATTGTATTAATTTTATTGTAATTATTGTATTTTATTAATGTATTTTATTCTAACTATTTCCTCACACAATTTTCTCTATATCAAATTCAGAATATATATTCAAAGCGATAGAGCTTTCGTCTTTCTTAGCTAATATTCTGCCTTCCCGAACCCAAACAAATTTCCACTTTGCAGTTTTTGCTTTTATCTTAGCTAGCCATAGCAGTCGTCTATTAGTTGCAGTCAGCTGATCGTTTATATAAATCATGCCTTTGCTTACATCTGTATTTTCTTCGCCGGCTGCAATCATAACATCTTCCGTGGTCACTTTTTTCGATCTCATGTTATTCATTATCTCTTTCTTCACACTTTCCGAAGAGAGCTTTACGATGATAGCGCTTTCTTTTTGCTTAGTTCGGTATGCATCAATTATTGAATTATCGGAGAGTTTTACGTTGATCACCTGTGCTATTTTATGCACTATATTCTTAAGACTCTCTGTTTATTGTAGCAAAGTCAATATGCGAATTCAGTTTTTTTGGTTTTATTTTATCACTTATTAATATACAAATTACAATAGTGTTTGCTTGCTAGATATACGGTTGTATAGTAGTTGCTATTACACATTTAAGTTTTACTATGTTAAGTTTTTTCACTTGCGCACTGCGTGGTTCACGGCCAAAAAGTAAGAAGTAAGTGAAGTTGTCGACTCCGATCACCAAGGCTGGAGCCGAAGTGCTCGCAGTCAAGCTTTAAGCTTGCCTCTCCTAAGCGGCCGAAGTCCGCGCTCCGAGAGGACACGGCTTCGGACGATCAGGAGAGGCAGCCTGGCGAGCAGTTTGCTTTGGAGTAAACATCCCGCCCGCCTTGCAGGACTGCAAAGCTCCCCGACCCTCAGCCCTGGGGTGGATCAGGCTCCTAATGGTGCAGGGTGCTGTGATGGGCCTCGCCACAGTCCGTGAAGCGGCGCGTGCTGGTGCAGCGTTGGGTGGTGTGGGGGCACGACCGGCAGTCTGTGCAGCCGTGGCGTCCTGCCAGGATTCGGGGCAAGCTCGCCGTTCGTGCCATCAAATGCCGTGCAGGCTGCGGGTGTGAACTGCGCACTGGGCCGCCGATCGCCGGTGGAGACGATCGTCCGGGAGCCTCCTTTTGCTGGGGCTCGGGTGAGTGCGGCGGAGCAACGTCGTCTTCCTCTGACGGGGAGGACGCACTCAGGCTGAGCACGTCTTCATCCTCGTGAGGGTGCTCCTCGCACTGCGGCATCTCGGGGCCGGGATACGGAGTGGGAGGCGCCGTTGGCAAGGAGGCTGGCGGAGCCACCATGCGTCCGAGACGGCAAAGGGCTCCGCGGCGGCGAACACGTTTCATCTTAGATCTGTGGAGAAAAAAGGCATTAATAACAACTCGAGACAGGCACGATAATGATACTAATTTAGAAATGGAACGAGTTAGCTGGCCGTTAGCAGTTCGGATATCGGCCACGCGGACTCGTGCGTCCTGACCCTTATACACCTTGATGATGCGGCCCAGCCGCCACGACGTGGGAGGAAGGTTGTCGTCACGGACCACAACCAGGTCGTTGGGCTGTAGGTTGAGTTGCGGAGTCTTCCACTTGGTGCGACGCGCAAGCTCGTGCAAATATTCCGTTTTCCACCGATGACAGAAATGCTGGGCAAGGGCCTGGACACGTCTCCATCGGTTGAGAATGGAGAGCGGATTGTCGAGGGTTTCGGGCTCGGCCGGAGCGAGCAGAGGGCCGCCTACTAGGAAGTGGCCAGGAGTTATTGCCTCCATAACGTTGGGATCCTCAGATTGAGGATGAAGCGGGCGAGAATTGAGGCACGCTTCAATTTTGCTCAAGAGAGTTGAGAACTCTTCGAATGTAAACTTGGACGTTGGGGCGACCTTGCGCAGGTGCGTTTTCAGGCTTTTAACACCGGCCTCCCAGAGTCCTCCCATATGAGGAGCCCCAGGGGGATGAAGTGCCATTCAACGTTCTGGTGCGAATGTTGGGTCTCGATGAGATCGCGGGTTCGAACAATGAATTGCTTAAATTCTTGTTTGAGTTCTTTGAAGGCGCCGACGAAGTTTGTGCCGTTATCCGAATACACCTTTGCGGGGCAGCCTCGGCGCGCTGCAAAGCGTGAGAAGGCCGCAAGGAAAGCGGCCGTGGTCAGATCACGTGACAGCCTCTAAATGAATTGCTTTGGTCGCAAAACAGACAAAGATGCACGTGTAGCCTTTCGTTATTAAGCACGCTCGGCCGGTGTAATTCTTTATGTCGAAAGGGCCCGCAAAGTCGACACCGGTGTTAGCAAAGGGGCGGGAGAAAGTCGTGCGTTCCTCTGGCAATGCCGCCATAATCTGCGTTCTTTGTTTCTTCCGATGCAAGATGCACGGCTTACAGTGGTGGATCGTTGTCTTGATTAGGTTTTTTACCCGCGGAATCCAGTGTTGGGTCCGAAGCAATCGAAGCATCAGCTGGTTACCACCGTGAAGCGAGATCTGGTGAATAAAAAGAACAAGTAGCCGAGACAACTGACAGTCGTACGGCATGATTATTGGGTGGCGTTCATCGAATGGCAAATTCGGGCATGAAGACAGCCGCCCGCCAAGGCGCATCGTTTTGTCTTCATGAAGAAAGGGATTAAGCGAAAGTAAACAACTTTTCGAGCTCAATGGTCGCTTGCTTTCGAGCGCGTAATATTCGTCGGGAAAATGTGTCTTTTGACAGATGATTGTGAGACGGCATTTGGTGTCTCGAATCTCGTTCGCTGAGAGTCGCAAAGTGGCATAGAGCGGGTTCCGATTACGGCGCGTGTTATCTATAAACCGTTGTACGTACGAGTACACGCGTAGGGCTCTCGGGAGAGAGGAAAACCTGTCAAGTGGGTCTTCGTCTGGTCGGAAGTAAGTGTGAAGAGCCGTTACAGGCTTTTCTTCAAGTGCGGTAGCAAACTCCGAAGCTGTTCGTCGTTCGGGCCAACGATCCTTGTCGTGGAGGAGCCAAGGTGGACCATTCCACCAAAGGGTGCTCTCAGCTAATTCTTGGGGCGTGGCACCGCGGCTAGCTAAGTCCGCTGGATTGTCGTGCGAGTCCACGTGAAACCATTGAGTGTGTGGTGCTCTTTCAATGATTTTGGCAACGCGGTTCGCCACAAAAGTGGCCCAGACGCAAGGAGGCTTCTTAAGCCACGCAAGTACAATCGTCGAGTCTGTCCAACAGAAGACATTCTCGGGACGATAGTGCAGATTGGGTACGAGAGCGTCGAGCATGTCTGCGACGAGTGTAGCTCCGCAGAGTTCGAGTCTAGGCAGCGATATCGTTTTAATGGGCGCTACTCGTGTCTTGGAGTACAGTAGCGATACGTGAACTGTGTCGCCGATTTGAACACGGGCGTAGATGACTCCGGCGTACGCTTTTTCGGAAGCGTCCGAAAAGGCGTGAAGATCCACTGTGCAAGCGGGGGTGAACCGAATCCACCTGGGAATTCGAATCGTGGCAATATGGTGATAATTCTGAAGGAAACTCAACCATGTTTGCTGCGTCAGTGCGGGAAGTTGGTCATCCCAGTCAATCTTGTCTAGCCAGACTTGTTGGATAAGCATTTTCGCGGCAACGATGATAGGTGCCAGCCAGCCGGCTGGATCGAACAGCTTCGCGATGAGAGACAGCACTTCTCGTTTGGTGTACGTTGGCTGTATGTCAATCGCCTGTGTGTCGAAATAAAAGTCATCGCTGGTGGCATTCCAACGAATACCGAGCATCTTTGCGGTGCTGTTATCCTCGAACTTCAAGAACTCAGCGTTGAGCAAATGGGATCCAGGCAAGTCGTCCAAAATGTGTTTGTCGTTGGCTGTCCATTTCCGGAGAGAGAAGCCTGCCGTATTCAACGCCTCTGACAGTTCATCGCGCATTTGAGTGGCCATGGCAAGGTTGTGAGAACCAGCCAAAACGTCATCAACGTACATCGAATGTCGCAGGATGTGGGCCGCAAGCGGGAACTGTTGTTGAGTATCTTCTGCTAGCTGTAGAAGAATGCGGATCGCAAAAAAGGGGGCGCAGTTCACGCCAAATGTTACCGTTCGTAACTCATAGTCCCTAACTTGGGAGCTATTCGAATCTCGGAATAGGATTCGTTGGTAGGGGGTATGTTTCGGGTCGACGAGGATCTGGCGGTACATTTTCTGAATGTCACCGCTAAAAACATACCGAAAAAAGCGCCATCTTAGCATTAAGAATGTTAAGTCGGCTTGTAGAACAGGGCCTGCGTGTAACACATCGTTCAAACTGAGCCCACTTGTGGTGGGGCAGGATGCGTTGAACACGACTCTGACCTTGGTAGACGTGCTGTCCGGTTTTATAACCGCATGATGTGGCAAATAATAGTGCTCAGCATCGGGTTGTGGGGGCGCTACGGCCGTCATATGACCTATATCAAGATATTCTTGAACTACATCGTCATATTGCCTTTTGAAGTCATTATTTTTGAGTAACCTTGCTTCTGAGCGAAGGTATTGTTGGTGGGCGATGTGCCGTGAATACCCTAGCGAGTGTTGGTTTACGGCTTCGCTTTTGAATGGCAACGTAACGATGTAGCGGCCGTCAGGGCTCCTACGAGTGGTTTTTACGAAATTCTCTTCGCAAAACTTTTCAGAGGGGGATAAGTGACGAGTTTTGGGAAGTTCCTCCACCACCCAAAAACGTTCGAACTGTTGTTCGATGGTGACTTCATTGAAGAAGGCCACCCTTATGTCGGGGCTATCTGATTGTAGCAGGGGGACTGGTCCGGTGATTATCCAGCCGAACACAGTCTGTTGTGCTAGAAGTGAACCTAACACATTGCGGCGAATACCGTCAAGTATGATCGCCGGGAAGAGATCGGCTCCAATGAGAACGTCAACGTGCTGACTTTTGACAAAGTTGACGTCTGCGAGCTCGATGTTACGAGGGAGGCTACGAAGCAGCGCGCTATCGAACGAGTGGGCGGGCAGTCTGCCCGTGATTTGCGACAGCACTAGCGCTGTGGCATGAATCTGAAACGAGGGGTCGCGTGGCGACTTGAGCATAAACTCACAGGATTTTGAAACCTTTGCAGAAATGGTTTCGTTGAGGCCAGAAACCGTTGCTTTCACTGGCCGCATGGGGATTTTGAGCATCTTCTGGACGTGGTCAGAGATGAAGGATACTTCGGATCCTGGATCGATGAGGGCACGAGCGGCATAGCAAGTACCGTCGTGGAATATAGTGACCGTAGCGGTTCCTAGCAGAACTGGCTTCGGTGCGGCAGCGAAACAAACTTGATGGTTATCGGGCTGATTTCGATCAGTGGACTGTAGTTGTTGTTGATTGATTTGAGCGGCGTTGGCCGACGTGGAGGGCCCTGTAAAGGGGGGTGCTCGCGCGTTAAGTGGGTTGTTACGGGGCTGATTGGGTTGCAAAGCAGCGTTTCTACTTGGCTTAGTGGACGGACGCGACGCTGAATTCGTTAAGAGTCGGTTCTGCGCTTGATCGCGATGCAGCAACGTATGGTGTCGCGCCTGACATGTCGCGCAGTTGTATTTGCTTGGGCATCGTTGTATCTGATGCGCTTGTGCGAGACAATTCAGACAAAGGCGCAACTTTTTCACTACCTCTAGACGCTTACCGGAAGTCATTTCCAAAAATTGCGGACAGACTCGAATTGTGTGGTGCTCTGAGCACAATTGACATACGGTCGATGCCACATTCAGCTGGAATGTGTTAACGCGTTTTGTCGAGGGGGCCACCTGCTGGGGAGCGGGTGACGCGCGAGTTTTGCTTGCGGGTGCGCCTTTGATATCGTGCATCGATTCCAGCGTTTCAAACCGATGTGTCAAGAACGCGTCGAGATCGGACCACTTTGGAATTTCACGTTTATTCGGTATTGCTTGTTCCCAAAGCGCCAGGGTGGCTTCCGGAAGCCGACTAGAGCACAGAAAAACTATCATAGCATCCCAATGTGAGGTATTGACGCCTTGGAGCGCCAACGCGGCGAGAATATTGTTGAATTCCCGCTGTAAATTTTTGATTTCGTGCCCGGTTTCCCTAGTAATCGTCGCGAGGCCAAAGAGATTTTTAAGGAGCGTGTTCACGAGAACGCGTTTATTCTCATATCGATCCGATAGATTTTGCCATGCTTGCTCGAATCCTTCATTCGTCAAAGGAGATTTTTCTACGATTTCCTTTGCTTCTCCCTTTGTCTTTTGATTCAAATGAAACAATTTTTCAACCGGGCTGAGACGCGAGTTGTTAGTGTATAGGGCCGTGAACATGTCACGGAAGGAGGGCCATGACAGATAGTCGCCTTTGAATACGTCGGTATCGCATGGAGGCAAGCTAATATTGTACCCGTTGGGCGGTAGTTCGGCCGGTTTCGCGAGTACTGCTGGGGAATCTGACCGATGCTCACGGGTTCGCGAATCAGCTAAAGCGTTAATTACTCAGGCGCATTGTAGATACATGTCATAGCACTTGCGACGTTTTTGTTTGATCATCTCGAGATTCGTCGCTAACTCATCATCGTCTTTCATCTTCGCTAAGAGGCTGTCGTACGTGCTCTTAATGAGGGTCCATTGAGACTTGATTTCATCTCTTTGGAGATCAAGCGTGTAAATGGTGTGAGTATCAGTCGGCATTTCAGCGAACTCCAAACTGAACTCGACCAAGCCGTCAGCCAGACGTATGAACGTATCTAGAAGCGTCATTGTGGGTGCGTTAGGGTGATTACAACTTTGGCAAAGGAATACACGATATGACCTTTCGTTGGTACAAAGAACGCAGGGGCTAAACTAGCTTAGACTAATAAAATAGGCTAATAAAGAAATAAAGCACCTTAATATATATATTCCTACCAAGAATTTTTTATTAGTATTTTGACAACGTAATTTTGTTTCTTGCCCACGGTGCAAAAACTGTTGATTTTCTTGGCACGTTAAAGAAGGAAAAAAAACGTGCCGCTTGCTTGGCTGCAAGCTGAGAGCGTGTCTATGTACACTAGGGTGGTCCTTAGCTATAGGGGCCGAAAATTTTGTTGAGTTTTTTTTTGTCTTACCCTCTTAAAATATAATAGTAGGTCAGGAAATGATATGTGCGAAATTTCAGTGAGATCGCACATCGGGAACCCGTGCCGCATCAAGGACGAAGTTTTCAAATTTCAATACAATCGTAAATTTTCAAATTCCGAATTTTTTTTTGTTTACCCTCTTAAAATATGATTGTAGGTCAGGAAATGATATGTGGGAAATTTCAGTGAGATCGGACATCGGGAACCCGTGCCGCATCAAGGACGAAGTTTTCAAATTTCAGTACAATCGTAAATTTTCAAATTCCGAATTTTTTTTTGTTTACCCTCTTAAAATATGATTGTAGGTCAGAAAATGATATGTGGGAAATTTCAGTGAGATCGGACATCGGGAACCCGTGCCGCATCAAGGACGAAGTTTTCAAATTTCAGTACAATCGTAAATTTTCAAATTCCGAATTTTTTTTTTGTTTACCCTCTTAAAATATGATTGTAGGTCAGAAAATGATATGTGCGAAATTTCAGTGAGATCGGACATCGGGAACCCGTGCCGCATCAAGGACGAAGTTTTCAAATTTCAGTACAATCGTAAATTTTCAAATTCCGAATTTTTTTTTGTTTACCCTCTTAAAATATGATTGTAGGTCAGGAAATGATATGTGGGAAATTTCAGTGAGATCGGACATCGGGAACCCGTGCCGCATCAAGGACGAAGTTTTCAAATTTCAGTACAATCGTAAATTTTCAAATTCCGAATTTTTTTTTGTTTACCCTCTTAAAATATGATTGTAGGTCAGGAAATGATATGTGGGAAATTTCAGTGAGATCGGACATCGGGAACCCGTGCCGCATCAAGGACGAAGTTTTCAAATTTCAGTACAATCGTAAATTTTCAAATTCCGAATTTTTTTTTGTTTACCCTCTTAAAATATGATTGTAGGTCAGAAAATGATATGTGCGAAATTTCAGTGAGATCGGACATCGGGAACCCGTGCCGCATCAAGGACGAAGTTTTCAAATTTCAGTACAATCGTAAATTTTCAAAAATTTTTTCCAAATTTTTTTTTCATGACGAAAGATGAAAATAATAAGCAGTTCATTTTACAAGTACTAGAAGATTATCGGCAACGCTATCCAGATGCGAATAAATCAACCTTGAAGTAAGGCGTACATTAACAAATACATATGTAATATTTTATAAGATATTACAATTAATTTTATAATAATAACGGTCACAAAAACTCGGATTCATAACTTTTAAATTTTCGGAAAGATTTGAATTATTATTTCGAAAAATGTACTTTTCTACACCACGGTAGAACTTCTGTTAAATGCGGCACGGGTTCCCGTTGTCCGATCTCGCTGCAATTTCGCACATATCATTTCCTGACCTACAATCATATTTTAAGAGGGTAAACAAAAAAAAATTCGGAATTTGAAAATTTACGATTGTACTGAAATTTGAAAACTTCGTCCTTGATGCGGCACGGGTTCCCGATGTCCGATCTCGCTGAAATTTCGCACATATCATTTCCTGACCTACAATCATATTTTAAGAGAGTAAACAAAAAAAAATTCGGAATTTGAAAATTTACGATTGTACTGAAATTTGAAAACTTCGTCCTTGATGCGGCACGGGTTCCCGATGTCCGATCTCGCTGAAATTTCGCACATATCATTTCCTGACCTACAATCATATTTTAAGAGGGTAAACAAAAAAAAATTCGGAATTTGAAAATTTACGATTGTACTGAAATTTGAAAACTTCGTCCTTGATGCGGCACGGGTTCCCGATGTCCGATCTCGCTGAAATTTCGCACATATCATTTCCTGACCTACAATCATATTTTAAGAGGGTAAACAAAAAAAAATTCGGAATTTGAAAATTTACGATTGTACTGAAATTTGAAAACTTCGTCCTTGATGCGGCACGGGTTCCCGATGTCCGATCTCGCTGAAATTTCGCACATATCATTTCCTGACCTACAATCATATTTTAAGAGGGTAAACAAAAAAAAATTCGGAATTTGAAAATTTACGATTGTACTGAAATTTGAAAACTTCGTCCTTGATGCGGCACGGGTTCCCGATGTCCGATCTCGCTGAAATTTCGCACATATCATTTCCTGACCTACAATCATATTTTAAGAGGGTAAACAAAAAAAAATTCGGAATTTGAAAATTTACGATTGTACTGAAATTTGAAAACTTCGTCCTTGATGCGGCACGGGTTCCCGATGTCCGATCTCACTGAAATTTCGCACATATCATTTCCTGACCTACTATTATATTTTAAGAGGGTAAGACCGAAAAAAATTTGATTTTGAAAATTAAGGACCACCCTAATGTAAGAGCACGTACACCAAACAAACCAGCAAAAGGTGGTGGTTTTTTGGTTTGTAAGTGAACCGCGCAGAAGAGCGTAAGCTGCGAGCGTGTCTGTGGAGAGCACGAAAACCAAACCAGCCAGCAAAAGGTGGTGGTTTTTTGGCTTCTAAGTGAACCGCGCAGAAGAGCGTAAGCTGCGAGCGTGTCTGTTGAGAGCACGAAAACCAAACCAGCCAGCAAAAGGTGGTGGTTTTTTGGATTTTAAGTGATGAGCGCAAAATAAAGCGTGAGCGAGCTGCAATTATGTATTCAGTAAAGAACAAATAATTGCAACACGTGCCGGTCAATACAAGTATATAACCGGGTTAAAGGGCACTTATATACTTATGTCCAACTTGTGGAGCACCGTTACACCGAAATTAATTCTCCCGTTAATTTCAAGTTAATTTCAAGTGTACACGGGAGTATATAAGTGTATATATACGTGCTGCGTATATATATACAGTTTATTCAAGTATATTTAACAATTCACACTTTATTAGTTTTCAAATTTATTATAAAATTTTACAATTTACTTGAAATTCAACAACTTACCTTTTCAAAAAAAGGGCGACGACGTCGTTGAGTTGGAGCTCGATTCGGCTCGAAGGACCAAATGTTTATTGTAGCAAAGTCAATATGCGAATTCAGTTTTTTTGGTTTTATTTTATCACTTATTAATATACAAATTACAATAGTGCTTGCTTGCTAGATATACGGTTGTATAGTAGTTGCTATTACACATTTAAGTTTTACTATGTTAAGTTTTTTCACTTGCGCACTGCGTGGTTCACGGCCAAAAAGTAAGAAGTAAGTGAAGTTGTCGACTCCGATCACCAAGGCTGGAGCCGAAGAGCTCGCAGTCAAGCTTTAAGCTTGCCTCTCCTGAGCGGCCGAAGTCCGCGCTCCGAGAGGACACGGCTTCGGACGATCAGGAGAGGCAGCCTGGCGAGCGGTTTGCTTTGGCGTAAACACTCTCATTTGCTCTCCTTGGTACTCTTTTAATTTCAATGTTTTTAGCTAATGATGCCTGTTCCAGACTCTTTATCTTGTGCTCTAAGGTTTGTATGCGTTTGTCTTTCTCATCATTTTTTATTTTAAGCTCTTTAACCTCAGTCGATAATTGAGAGACAGATTCGTTAAGCTTAGCAAACATAGCCGCCATCTCTTTCTTAAGCTCGTCGTGGGCACTTGTTATGCGATTACTAAGCTGGTATGTTAATCGTTTAATATCGGTGGTATCTGTTTTAAGTTCGGTTGTCATTGTTTTTATTGTGCTGATTTCATTATTTGTTTCATACGGATTAATCGAGTTTATAGACAGTGAATAATTTGTCTTACAACGTTTTGTCTGATTATCATCCACATAATCCGCATCTCGTTGTAATAGTTGCATGGCTTCTGCGTTCGTTGCCATTGCTGGCGAGTTTAATGTTTTCTTTTTTTGTCGGCAGTTTTGACATTTCCACTCTGCTCTACGGTCGTTGTTCATCTTTGAATAAGTGAGCTCAGACATTGTCGTACAAGCAGAGAAGTGGAATTTCGACCCACAGTGATAACATTTTACATATTCACCTGATGCAGAAAGCGGCTTGGTACATGTCGAACATACAGGCTCCACTGATTCCGGTTGCTTCATCTTCCTCAACTAATGATGTGAGTTAGTGCACAGGAATACAGGATTTCAGCTTCAGATTCTCCAAAAATTCCTCAGTGAGAACACTCGGAGTTGCTCCTTTTGTCGCTTAACACTGATTCAAGTTTATTCCGTGAGTATTTCGTGAAAGTTCCGACTTTTCCACTCATTGTTTATTAAATTATTAATTTAGTTTTCAATTTTCCCGTCAAAAATTCAAGTTATCCAGAAGAGCTTTAAAAAACACGACTTTACGCAACGAGTGAACGAGTGCGAGTGATACGTAATTCATTGATGAAAATATATACTTCAAAGTATTCAAATTCAATTTCGTAGAGCAAAAACATAGTGAATTTGTTTAATGCAAACTACGGACGTCCAATTTTTATAGAAATTTTCGAAAGAAACCTTCTTTCAAATTACGTCTCACTTACGGCGGTGTCATTCACTTGCCGCCAAAATATGAATCTAAACGTCAAGTTTGGTCCGCTTCGCACACTTTGGCAGAGATGGGTCGAACTTCTGCCAATGTTATATAATCCATGCGAATATATAAAAGTGGATGAGAAATTGGGTTTCAACGCACGATGCTCTTATCGTCAGTATATTCCAAGCAAGCCCGAAAGGTATGGCATTAAGTTTTGGGTGCTGGTTAGCTCAAAAACATATTATGCATGGAACGTACAACCCTATTTAGGCCAACAACCAAGAGCTAAGCCAGAGCGAAATCAAGGCCAAAGAGTTGTCCTGGATTTGGTTGAAGGCCTAAAAGGCCATAACATTGCTATGGACAATAACAGGAATGTTTGTCTGGTCTGCCATCCAAAGAATAAATAAATATTTTTACTCTTTTTCTCTATTTTCTCTAAAATATTTATTAATTTGGACAGAAATTATATGAGGGGTCGAAATTGACCCAAACGTATGATTCTTAAGTTTTTTCCAGCGTGCGTCTACGGTTAACCGAGCATGAATTTTTATAATAAAATTCAATGAATTCCAAGCGTTGTTCGCTTGTAAATCGATTCATGGTTAAATGATAGACCAAACTGAATATGTTTGACAGTGACACAAGGCGCGAAACCCGCGTGAGCTGTCAAAAACAGTGTTTCCAAAAAGAAAGGTGCTAAAAAATCACCCTTTATAAGGAAGTTCATACTGTGAGGGTCATTGCAGACAAGTTGAAAATACCCAAGTTCACAGTACATGAAATCCTAAGTCACTTTGAGAGTCGGAAAAAGAGCGTAATATCCACATAAACTTCAGGACAGGAGGGTCACATAATAAAATTGCTAATTGTTCCAAAAATCTTCGCAAAGTTAAACCGCTCGTTATCAAATCAAATATCGGCTGCAATGAGAAAAAGGAGTTTATCTGCCGCAGGACTTAACAGTAGAGTAGCGGTGCGAAAATCTTTGCAACGATCTCAACATTCAATTAAACGGCTAGATTCCGGAAAGCAGCACCAAGAATGGTAACAAACTGAATGGTCGAAAGTCTTATGGGCAGATGAATCCATATTGAGATTTTTGGACAAAAAGGGTATAGTTTACGTAAAACTCTATCAGAGGAGAGGTAGGACTAATATTACCAAGTTGACAGATGGAACTAGTATCAGTTAAGAGTAGTAGAATATGATCATTTTGCTGTGATTTCATCTGCCTTATCTTTATCTTGATGTTCTGGGTTGTCGTCAGCGGTGCTTTCAACGGGTACGTGCAACAACGCTAGTTTGTGAATGGAACGTTTCCATTCCTTTTTCTTTTCAAATTCTTATCTCTGCAACTCTGGCCAGTTGTCATCACCATTAAAAATTTCGACAATCCTCCTAGAGGCCATTCTAGTGGTGGAGTATGGTTTTTATACCCTGCACACGGAGTGAGAGGGTATATTCACTTACTGCTTCCGTTTGTAACGCATTAAAGGAGGCGTGACAGGTATAGAAAAGTATATATATTCTTGATCAGCGTGACCTCCTGAGTCGATTTAGCCATGTCCGTCCGTCTGTCCGTCTGTGGAAATCACGATTACAAGAGAACGAATAGAGATATCTTCTTCAAACTTGGCACGAATATTGTCTATCATTAGAAACTCAGTTAGTTATTAAATGGGCAAAATCGGACCATTACCACGCCTACTTTTTATACTGAATATAAATTCATCCATACTTATAGCTCAATTTCTCAGCTTGTAGAACGAATTTGCGGTTGAAATTTTGTCCAGAACTGCACTGTCTCTGACCAAAACAGATCACCAAAAATGGGCGTGGTCCGCCCACTAATTAAATAAAATTCGATTATAGGAGAACGAATATAGATATTTTCATCAAATTTGGCACGAATATTCTCTGTCCTCACAATATTTGATATTGAAAAGGAAAAAAATTAAACCATTGCCACACCTAATCTTTAAGTAAACGTGTGTAGGGTATATGAACTTCGGCCAGGCCGAAGTTAACACTCTTTCTGGTTCTTTATCACGACTAGTCTGTTTTTTTTCGATATTTGGGCATCAGCTTTTCCATCGTGATGTTTGTTGAAGCTCAATTAGATATTCTGTTGAACTGCGGTTCCAAAATTCGGTTCTGATCTGCGTGATGAGTTTCCGGCATTATCCCAAATGGCCTGTGATGTTAATGGCTTTCCTAAGAGGAAATGCCCTGGTGTTAATGCTGGCAAGTCATTCGGGTCAGATGACATCTCAGTTAGTGGTCTGGAGTAAAGAACGGCTTCAATTTCGATTATTGTGGTTTCTTGCTCTTCATACGTTAAAGAGGGCCTTGATACGCCTTTAACAAGCAATTCCGTTGGAAACTTTACTGCTGCTTCTGATAGACCACCAAAGGGATGAGCCCTGGGCGGTATGATGCTGAAATGAATGCCCCTTTTTGTGCAGGTTCTAGTGATTGCTTCCTGAGCTCCAACAGAATGCATGCTTTGTTCTAATTACTTATTTGGTTATTAGCGCCAAAAAAGTTTGTAGCAGTAGATATTCTGGCCATGTCCTGGTCTAGGTATGAATCTTCTTAATGCACAGAGAAACGCATCAGTTGAAGTCGGAGTAGTTCAAGATGTACTGCTTTTGTTGCGAAGCAGCAGAAGATTTCGATGTGGGTCTTGTCTGTTTATTTCCACGAATGCTGTAATGCATGTGGCAAGGGCCACAGTAATCCATGCTGTTGTTCACAAATGACCGTTCCGGTTACGCTCGATAGTGGGATAGGTTTTCAATTATTTTCGTAAGTAGTTTTGGTTTAATTCTGGAGCATTTTATACATTTCTGTACAATTGACTGTGGTTTCAGGTCCGCAGTGGAAGTTGTTCTTGTGATACATTTCCATAATTAGTTTTGCTAATGTATCATTGTATTGTAGCAATATTGTGTATTTGGCGTTATATTGCAGCAATATTGTGTATTTGGCGTTATATTGCAGCGAAGAGGATTTGGTATGACGGCTCCAGGATCTATGTAACGCAGCTTTTGGACAAACGTTCGATTCGTCGCAGGTCCTGGCAGAATACGTGCTGCGACGATCTTTGAGTCTGTCCAAAAATTACAGCGCGGCACTGAACTACTTGTCCCTCTGGTGATTCTACATTAATTCGGGCGGTGGCGAGGTTAACTAATGGCCACAATTGTGTGTAAAGATGACTGTATCCAGCATAGGACTACCTGAGACTCTGATCATAAGAAGGCCTTGGCGTCTTGCGACCTTAGTTAGTGATCCCATAGAGTTTCACGCGAGGTATTGTTTGCCTTTTAAGTGGAGCATTTCTAAACTTTGCACAAAGCAATCGCACTATATCCTGTCTGTTTCTAAATGTAGATCTTAGATCACATCTCGTCTGTAATGGTGTGAATTTGCTTTGAAATTGATATTTCCGTTTTGCAGCCATGTCTATAAAGTTTAATTTTATTTAAGGATGCCGACATTTTTGAAATAGCTGATATTCCTTTCGTAATGTGTTGGCTAATAAGTTCGTAGAGATTTATTGTTTATACTAAAACGATTTTTTTACTGTTTTGCAAATTGTTTATATGCATTCGAAGGAGCTCTTCTTGCTCTACAAAACTACGATCATCTTTGTTTTGGATAAGTCAATTTTGTAACATTTTCGGCATCTGCTTTTCTTCGCGGTCAAAAGGCTGTCGCAGTCGCTCGGGAGATTCGCAAAGTGTACGGAGAAGGTGTCATAGGTGTGTCAAATGCACGAAAATGGTTCGCTTCGATTTCAACGACACGCCTCGCAGCGGATGACTTTCGGGACTCGACGAGGAGCGTCTTAAGTCCCATTTGAAGGAGGACGGTCGCCAAATAAGTCCGTGGAAATGGAAATGGAAAGGAATGGTGCACTGAGATGCTTGAGAAGAATCGTACAGTCATCAACTGCACCGCGTGAATGAGGCATTTCTGCTGAAAAGACCCAAAAGACAAGTCAAACCATATTGCTTCACGATAACTACAGGTCCCACGTCGTACAAGTTGTCAAAGCCGCCTTCTAAGCGCTCGAATGGGAGGATCTTCGGCATCCGCCGTACTCTCCGAATCTTGCACCGAGTGATTACCACCTTTTCCGGTCTCTGTCGAACCCACTGAGGGGCGTTACATTCGATAACGATGAAGAGCTCTAAAGCTGGCTCAACAACTCCTTCGACACCAGTCGGCTGATTTTTGACCAAACGGCATCAACAAATTGGTCGAGAGATGAGAACAGAGGTAGTCAGCAGTTATGGAGAATACATTATTAACTTTTTCTAATTGTTGTTTTTTTTTTTCAATAAAGAACTTAAAAAACGCTACGAACTTATCCAACACAAAAGTTGTTCTGGTATATATGTTATCCCATGACAACGTTAATTGCCAAAGCTGTTGGATGAATATTTTGACAACAACCAGTACAAGTGCGAGGATTCATAGAGGATCGAAAATGCGAGCCAAGTCCAATGTAACTGATGTTGTTGAACATTGTGTAGGTATTTTTTCATCTGAACATGAGAACTGATCATCCGTTGATTGCCACATTACACTTAATGTCTTTATGTAAGGCTAGCAATGTTGGATGATTAGCGCACCGTTGAATTTCTAATGTTTCGGAAATACTGTTTGCACAATCAGTAATCCGTAATCAGTAATCAGTAAAGCAATCATCCATATAAAAGTCATCTAGTAGAATTTGAAATTCCGATATATATTATCCAACTTATTTTGCTTTGCTAGAGTTTGAATGAATTTGCAGGTAAGTATATATCATAGTAGTACATAGTAGGTATGTCTATGGTACATAGTAGGTATGTATGTATATCATATCATTCAAATTTGCCGATACATTTTTTTGATCTTTTGAATCATTATACATACATACGATACATTTACGTATACGATACATTTTTTTGATTTTTTTGAATCAACGGATTTTTCCCATTTTGCTTCTTGGTGGCTGCTTCTGAATTTTTTGATTGACTGGCGCCAACCTCCAAACAATCGTTTGTTGCTTGCACCTTTTTCTTTTCTTCTTCAAAGATTTGGATGTATGTTGCAGTTCGGATCTTTATTTGATCGAAGAAGTCCATTGTGCATCTGTTTCCTCTCGGATTCTCCTGACTTATTTCCTGTATGTCCCTTAGACCTTGGAGACACTCGGTGATGAAATATTTATCGTTTTGCTTGCGCGATCCTTTTTTAATATCTGATGATGGCCTGGATTTGATCAGTTGAGTAAACCCTTCCATGTTGGAGTTATTCCTCGTTTCGTTATTCCGCCAATCCCTTTTTTATTTCTTTATACGTGTAAAGTCGGTACATGAACCAACTCCACTCTTCGAAGCTGTTTTGTTTATTTTAGTGAATTTGATTAAAACACTACTGCTGCTGTTTCTGTGTTGAATACTGAATAGTCTTTATTAAACGACTTCAACTTATAGATAAAAAATAATTAACCTAGCCATAATCAACAATAAGAAAATAAATAAATCAACAAACGGAATATTGCATACTTAATTGAGAAAAGAATATTGTAAAACTATTATAAATTTAATCAGAAAAATAAATTATTACCAGCGCTACGTTATTATTATTATTTATTATTATTATATATTTCATATCAATTATTCAATGTAAAAATAAGCGTATGCTTTAAGTTATGTATAAACAATTAATTCGCAACTAAAATTATAGTAATAGTAGTAATAATAACACTAGCCTACAAATTAACATTTGTTTTTATAACGGGCTGTATGACAGCATATTCTAAAGGATTTGGTCCGCATTAAGCCTGGTTTACGAACGGTGGCATCTTGTATACAACTACTGGACGGGCCACGGTGTATGTAATATATGGCCAACTTCAAACGCGATTTACAAAATTTCGGCTATAACCGTCTCAACCATTTTCTCACAGTTAGTGGCTGTATTCATTGGCTTTTATGCACTGTAGGTTTCATCAACGCATTAAGCCTGGTTTACGAACGGTGGCATCTTGTACACAACTCCTTGACCGGCCACCGTGTATGTAATATATGGCCAACTTCAAACGCGATTTACAAAATTTCGGCTATAACCGTCTCAACCATTTTCTCACAGTTAGTGGCTGTATTCATTGGCTTTTATGCACTGTAGGTTTCATCAACGCACTAAGCCTGGTTTACGAACAGTGGCATCTTTTATACAACTCCTTGACCGGCCACCGTGTATGTAATATATGGCCAACTTCAAGCGCGATTTACAAAATTTCGGCTATAACCGTCTCAACCATTTTCTCACAGTTAGTGGCTGTATTCATTGGCGCTTAGGCACTGTAGGTTTCATCAACGCACTAAGCCTGGTTTACGAACAGTGGCATCTTTTATAGAACACCTTGACCAGCCAATGTATATATACATATGTATATGCATATATAATATAAGGCCAATTTCAAAATTTCTTTTAAAAAAATGGTAATTGGGTTTTGTTTTGATTTTTGATTCATAACTATTTATGACTGTGACTTTTAATACGGCTTAGATCTCACCTCGGCATACTCATCTGGTACACTCGCAGCTAAGAAGTCAATAACAGCGGAGTTAACAGTGCTCTGTTAAAGTTCGCGACGTCGCGATCTTAACAGAGAACAGAACTCTGTTAAAGTTCGCGACGTATATAACTTCACGCACTTATTGTTTAAATACCATAAATTAAATAAAAGATAAAATAATATATATAATATTGGCCAAGTAGCATACAATAATGTTACCCGTTATGTCTGGACTACGCAGACTAGAGAGTGTTTCTGCTTACAGTAACCAAATCCTTGGTTGTAGTTTGTTTAACTATTTAAAGGCGAGAAATTGTTTGTTTCTCTTTGAATTAATCTATACAAGAACTCCTGATTACTTATTTGAGAAACTTAGTTTCTGCAGATCGGCTAGGTGCGCTAGTTTTATTGTTCCATGCCACAGGTTTCTTGCATCCGGACGATTGTTTTACGTCAGCGCGATTCAGTTGAGGAATTCTTTACCAGTAGAGATAAAGCGAACTACTAATAAGAGCATTTTCAGGCAACTAATTTTCCAATACTTCTCATAATTTCTCATTTTCCTCCTATTTATCTACGATCTATATTCCTAGCTATTCTGGTCCCTGTTTATTTATTCTATGTTTTCTTAAGATATTTATACTTCCTAACCATACATGGTACCGATATATCTACCTCACTTTTTATTTTAAAATGTATTTAGTTAGTTAAGAATCAAATTTGTAAATCTTATGTCAAATTATGTATCCGTTGAGCGTGCATTAAAAAGAATGTTCTCTTATGTGCTACACGAATAAGTAAATAACTAAATAAATAAATATAATAAGATGTTGATAATATTTGAATATTTAGGTAAAATTCGGTAAAATTGAAATAATCCCGCAAAGCTTTGGCTTGTCTGCAGGATATATGTATATTGAATTTAATTAAATTTTCAAATTTTCGTTGAGTAAAAGAATTCAAGTTTTATTATTTTACTATAGATTTGAGGGAAGTTGTTGTCATCAGGTAGTGGAATCGGTGTTACTTGCGACGGTTAGAACATTTTTTTTTGTCTTTTTTTCCTAACAGGTGTATTTGGCAAGTTTATCAGATTTGTTGGGAGCTCGTTGAGTGTTTTCGGTACTATAACTTCAAGTATGTGTGCTTCGTAATTGTTTGCATACTTTGCGACTTGATACCTTCTTTCAGTTTTTCTTCTCGTTTCGTGTTGGTGGCTAATCAAGAGTCGACAGCTCGGTCTATCGTAAAACTCGTTCAGTAAACTTGTCTTCAGTAACCCATCTATGCTAAGAACGTTTGATGTTTTGTGGAGTTGTTGACTGGCGCTGATTTCTCCATTTCCAGTCAAGATTTTTAAAAGGTTGTTTTGGCTTCTTTGCAATGATTTAATAAACGGTGAAGTGCCGCAAGCAGTTATACCATGTCTTAAATAGGATTCACCAAGAGCAAAATATAGCTGTCGCAACACTTTTTTTATTACTGCACATGTTTAGGTGGTAAAGCATATATGATGTTCTACGCAGTTTCTGTCGTACATATTCAATATTTTGTTGGCACTTTAGCTAGTAGTCAACTATTACACCTAAGTATTTGATATGCACTACTTGTTCGATAGTGTCTGTGTATGAATCGTCATTACCGTTGATGTGTGCGTCGGCTGAGCTATTTGCATGTAAGCAGTCGTAGCTGTGGAAGCGGATCTCTATGTTTTGGTACAAAATATTCGATCGTCTTACATGTAAAAGTTTAGTTTTGTCAGCATTTATTTTAAGACCTTTGTCGTGGCACCACCTGGTAACTATATTGAACTATCGCTGTATTATTTCCCTTGCATCATCTAACTATTTTTGAGTTGTAATAATTGCTGTATCATCTGCATACGCAAAGGCTTTACTGTTTTTCAGGTTGTTTAGCATGTCATTGGCATATATTATGTAAAGAATGGGTCCCAGTTTTGAACCTTGCGGAACTCCATGAGCGATTGGTACTTCGTTGCTTAAACAGTTTTCGACTTTAACACGATACTATCTAAGAAGTAGATTGTCTACAAACCATTGTAAAGAGTCGCCACGTACTCCACAGTTTTGATGTGATTTAATTAGTTTTTCATGTGAGAGTGTGTCAAACGCTTTTGAAAAGCCCAAAAACAAGATGAGACTTTGGTAATTTTTACTTAGATTTTCATTTAGCAAGATTGCAAAGCACCCTAAGAGTTTATTAATGTTTTTCCATTAAAAAACATTCATTTATAAATGTTTTTTGGAAACCGAACTGATTGCCGTGAATTATCTTATATTTGTAAATAAAGTCTGTGAGTCTTTTAACCACCACTTCTTCCAAAATTTTCTCAATTGCGGAGAGTATTGCTATGGGTCTGTAATTACGCAGTCGGCTTTTAATCCATTCTAGTAAATCGGACGGAGTATTGCAACTTTTAGAACGCGAGGAATTTTGGCCTCTTTAAGGCTCATGTTGGTCAGCTTCGTTATTATAGGAGCCAATAAAGCCGCATGATTTTTCAGATCTTTCATTCTGATCCCATCGTATCTTTCACTTTTCGGGTTCATCTTGTTCAGAATATTCCGGACCTCGACTTCTGTTGTGCGGTCAATATAAATTGAATTTTGGATTGCGCCTTCTGCGTGGGGAAATGTTTGAATAGAACAAGTATGGATGGAGTTTTAACATTTTCAGAAAAGCTATTAGCGAAGGTGTTACAAATTTCATTAGTTGAAAGGTTTCTAATGTTCTTAGTAATTCTTTCATCTAGATATGTGGCTTTTCTACCTATTATTTCATTTATTGTTTGCCACGTCTTCCTCATATCTGTTCAGTTCCCGTATAATTTGTACCGGTAATAGTTTTTTTTTGCTTACTGAATTTCTAAACTTTTTGTACACACTTTCTTTTGCCTGGACTCCCTAACCATCTTCTGTAAACTTTATCCCTAGTTACACAGCATTGCCTTAAATCTTCAGTTATCCAGATGTTTTTCGTTCTTTTTCCTTTCATATTATTTGCTGATTTTGAGTTAGAGTAAATATTTGTAAACATCATTTGTAACATCGAATAAGTATCTTCTATACTTTCCGAGTTTAATACAGACTTCCAATCATTTTCTCGAATTAACTTGTTTATCATGCTTTCTTTTAGAGTGTGCTTCGGTTGATTCCTCACTGGTTTATTCATCTTGTTGTTGTTATTGTCTACATTTCGCACGCTGCACACGAGAGCAAAGTGGTTTGAGGTGGTGGTTCTGATTGTTGTTGTGTAATTGTTGTGTTTACTAATATCAATATTTATGCCCCCAATTAGTATTGCATTTTGAGTTCTTCCTATTTTCGACAGCACTTCGTCTACCTCTGCCGTGAATTGTGGTATGTTATTTGATGGCGGTCGGTAGATCGCTAGGAGGGATAGATGGTGTTCACCAACACGAAGATTAACCTGCACTGCTTCACATGAAAGTACCCTGAATAAACACACATCGTAACTTATGTTTTGCTTTACAAATACTGCAATTCCACCTCCTCTACTGTTCTCTCTATTAAAATATTCCGCACTAAACCCTTCTATGGAGAATAAATTGTTTTCGTCATTACTAATGTTCGTTTCAACGAGAATAATTACATCTATCAAATTTATTATTTTGCTTATATCCACTAAGAAAGTAGTAAAGTTCTTTCTAAGAGATCTTATATTTAAATGACAGCATGAGTAGCTGCGGTTCAGAAAACCATTGTTTTTAATGTTATGAAAATTTTTTACACTTTCTGTTATAATATTGTTCATTTTTTATTTGTGGTTTATTTTATTAAAAAAAACCAAACACGATTTAAGAAATTGTGTGTCTTTTTCACTTTATATTTATATGTTAGGTTATATGTAACATTTTTGATTCTTCGTTTTTTTTTTGCCAACACCTGTCCGTTACGCACCCATACAAAACTCCAATTCTGCTCCTTTGCCCTAATTTTAGCTCTCCATAGTAAATTTCGGTTAAACGCTGTTAGTTGATCGTTTATGTAAACTGTCATTTTATTCGCCTCCCCAAATTCTCCAAGTGTATCAGCTCTTATTTTTATTTGTCGAGCTTTTGGCATCATCTTTTGCTTAGAAAGTAGAGAGGAGAATTTTATAATTATATTGTTGCTTTTTCATGCCGGCTTGCAGGGCTTTGATGGATGAAGCGTCAGAACTTTTATAACGTTTAGTTATAGCTTCATCATCGCTATTTTCGGATCCTTTTGTTGCTTTTGCGATGGCATTGCTTCAATTGCAGTATTTTCAACATTTTCAACGCTTGGTGACACTGTGGAAACAGATGAAGCCGACCTAATAAGTTGTCTGCAATTCTGGCATTTCCATTATACTTTACGCTCATTGCTCATTCTATAGTATGAGTTCAGTGACAGTGTGGTGCAGGGGGAGTAATGGTATTTAGAATTGCACGTTAGACACGTGTCGAAATCGCCGTTTGCTGTAAACGCGCTCTTACATTGTGCACAAGACATTTTTTGTACTGTTTTATTTTTATATTCGATTTTGTGAAGTTATGTTTCTAATTTTAGGTTTTAGTTTTTACTTTCTAGTTATGTATTTGGTGTTCACTATAAGTTTTCACGAGTTTTTGAAATTTTCACTATTTAAATTACACACAATTAAGCGTTGACCAATTTCAAAATATTAGCGACAAGGAAGACACGTCTAATCACGACAGCTCTTCGAAAATCGTTATTGCGCGTCAGCAAATTTAAAAGTTAAAATTAATTCAATTTAATAATTGAATTGTCACATTGATCGGCAGCGTAACATGGCTTGGAACATAACTGGACAATTCAAGGCAAAGAAAAGTGTTTCCGTTAGCAGAGCGAATTCCTTTATTAACAGCCTTATAATGTAAATAGTTTGAAAACGCAAGCGAAAACACAAATGAAAACGAAAACGAAACGAGCAAAACGAGTATAATATAGTAGATGCTTTTCATTCGTATTGCAGACTTTCGTTTTGTAGACAGAAAATGTTGCTATGTGTACAATATTTGAAGAATTTTTATAAGTAATTTTTAGAAACGCAAAGATTTCGTGTAGAGTTCAGTGCCAATGCGTACCGCAACACTATACACAAGCTTATACAAATACAAATTCAACATAAAACTTGCAAAACACAAACAATTTTACACTAGACCTTTTTGCTTTTGCGTCGTTTATCAACTTTTTTCCTGGAAACTGCCGATCCATTATACCACGCGTAGCTGATAAAATCTGCAAAGCATGTGAAAATACCAACAACAAACGTTTTTTGTGTTTTGTGTATTTCACAAAACTCGTGAAAAACGTAAATTTCGTTTTCGTTTACGTTTTCAAACTATTTACATTATAAGGTTGCAAGTTTCAAGTTTGAAGACGCTACGTTTAGCGTCCTTTAGTGTTTGTTCAAAATCCATCAATAGTGATTATCCCTGGATTTGCAATATAATACACAATATTTTCATGTGAAATGTCTATCCAAAGGTCTAATCCAATCAATATCAAAATTGGTATGGATTCTACCCTAGAGGAGTCTGCTCCTTCGTTTGCAACAATAAAATATTGAGTGGCAGAATTTAAACGAGACCGTACGAGCTGCCAAAAGGAACAGAGCAGTGGTCAACCATATGGGTCACTTCATTTGGTGAAGAAAATCCACAAAACGGTACTGGACGATCGTCGACTGAAAGTGCGATAGCTTTCAGATATGGTAGTCTTTTCAAAAAGTGCTGTACATCGCATATTAACTGAAAATTTGGATATGAGAAAGCTGTGCACAAAATGGTTGCGGCGGTATGTGCTTACAATTTAACGCAAACAGAGTTGTGAGGATGTTTTAATCGAGTGTTTGGCGATGTTTCGCAGGAAGTATCAGTTTTTTGTATCATTTCGGAACCATGTGTCCACTGTACTTCACACAGGTCGCATAAGGGAAATATAAAGTTGCATCGATAAAATGCACCAGTTCACACATCAGTACCGCGATGTCCAAAATCAATGCGTTCAACTTCGTAATGCTAGTTTATTCGCCAGATTTGGCTCCTTCACATTATTTCCAGTTTTCAAATATGAAGAAATGGTTCGATGAAAAAAGATTTGGGTCAAATGATGAAGTAATAACTGTAACGAACGCTTATTTTGAGGAGTTTGAGGATAAGATAAATCATATTTTAACCTGTCTTTTACCGATACAAGAATCCATGCCCCGATGTAGAACATTTTTACAGGGTAGGCTATTGGACAACAAATTAGAAGTTCTGCATACTCAGAAAAATTTAAAAAAAATATTTGTAGTGTTTATAGAGTGTTGCATTAACACTAGATTTACCAAGAAACTTTTATACCTATTTATACCAACACCAGTCATTTTGACTGGAATTGAAAATTAGTGTTTTGAATGTGTAAAATTTGTATCTGCTATAATGTTTTATAGAATTAATAAACAGTATTGATAAAATATAAAATTAATAAAAAGTCCGGAGCTGTATTTTAGTTTTTACTCAAAATAGTTATGGATTTTCACATGTTTTACAAATACAAACTTTTTTTCTGTGCATTTTCCACACACATATTACTTGCAGAAGTCGCAATTTATTTTAGTTCTGTTGTTATTACAAAATCCTATTTGGCAACATTAACTTATTGGACGAGATGTTTTTGGAAGATGGGGTGTTGGACGGTCAGCTTCATCTGCTTTTTCTTGCTTTGATGACTGATAGTCTAAAGTTCTTCAGCCAAATGAAACAAAAAATCCTTCCTTGAAATATTCTTTGCAGCTGCATTTTTATACAAAATCCAGGAATTTATTTCGGCTAGATCTAAAATATTGAAGAATACTTGAAGTGGCCACTTTCTAGATCCTCATTTCACACTATATTTTCGTGCCATTTGATCTATGACATCGACACCAAATTTGGTTTTATTATAAAAAGACACAGTTTCAGGCAGTTTCTTGTCGTCGGTATCAATTTTGACGCCTTTGTGCTTAGTACTCAATAAAACAACTATTTTCTTGGGCTTACTCTTATAAACTGTAAGTGTACAATTATTTGTTGGATATAGTAATGTTGAAAAACGAGCCATATCATCTTTCTTTTCTTTGCAAATTTTTGGAAGCTGCTGTTTGGTACAACGTACTGTACCGACCAAAGTACTGTTTTTGGCTAATAATTTAGAAGCTAAAGAGAGACTGGTAAAAAGTTGTCGGTTGTTACAGTCCTACCTTTCATGGTATAAGGCTGCAGTAGTCTGATTACTATAAATTCACTACGAGGTGTTGCTAAATCTCGTGTCTAATCTTTTCCTAGATACGGAAAACCATTTACAACGTACTTCGTTTCAACATTAGACGCCAGCCAGAATTTTATCCCAAACTTGTCTGGTTTGTTTCACATATACTGTGTAAATCAACTGGCTTTCGTTGGAAACAATTGCTCATCTAGTGTAATATTTGGTTCGGATTTGATACAGTTTTGGCTGTCGGCAATAAATTTATCCCAGACAGTTGACACTAACGCAAATTTATCAGTTTGCAAGCGTTGACTCCATTCATTTCTTTTATCAAAACGAATAAAACGTAAAATTTCTGTAAAGCCATGCCTACTCATATTTTACTGAACAAAAATCTATCGCTGGCATACTTGTTATTTTATCGGTAATAAGAGAGTTCCCAGAAAAAGTTGTAGAATCTATTATATCCAAACAAAAACCTATCGATGGCATAGAAAAACACACCAGTCAAAATGACTGGTTCCGGTATAAGTACCAAAAACAAAAAATATTTTTTTTATTGTGGACACTAAAGCAAAACAAATTATCAAATCAATTGTATTTATTTGTCGTAATAAAAATCATATAATAGTTTCGGAAAAATATATTCACACAAAGTCAATATTTATACCAAATAAGGCAAAACCTGTCATTTTGACTGGTGCGGTAAATCTAGTGTTAAACCAAAAACTTTCCTTATGCAATAAAAAAACTGATAAACATTTGAAAAACCTAATACTTATAGTAATTTTTATATAATTTCAAACATATATTTTAAGATTTAACATCAATAATATGGATACATATTTTATTTATATTTAGAAAAAATTGCTTTAAAACGGGCTAAAAAAGATGTAACTGGTTAACTCATTGCTAAACCAAGTAAAACGTTAAAATTTTTAAAAAAATGTATGCAGTTTTATAATAACAAACAAATGTATCAAAAAGCGCTAATCCTTTTTTTAAAAAAATGAACAGTGAATTTAAGGATTTTTTTAAAGTTAGTGTTTCTTTAAAGAAACGGCGGTAAAAGACATGTTAAAGAAGGTTTAACCCATTATTGCCCATTTGGTAAATTCACTTACCACTTCTCTAATTAAGCATACCGCCTGACTAAGGCTACATATCTATACAGGGTGATTCGCAGTTTTTGAGAAAATTAATGCCAAAGTTAAAATTTGGAATAAAAATTCCGGAAAAAAATGTTGATCGCAATTTTTTTTAAAAATTACGTTATTAAGTATAAATATTTTTCCGATCATATCAGCAAGCAAAAGTTGAAAATCAGCAAGCAAAAGTTATCTAGGTCTAACCATTATTTTTTAATATTATTTTTTTTCGATGTTAAGTCGGGTTTTTATAAAATGGCCCCTCCCGTCTAAACGAGGGAAATTGATGTTCCTGGGCATGTTGATGAGAAAAATTTTCAAAAATCCAATGACGGGATCGCCATTTTTTTCAAAATGTCCGATCGGGAGGAAATTTTTATTTTTTTTTCCTAGATTGTGCTGATTAATTTGTCAGTTTTTATTATGAAAAATTTTTAAATTTAATAATTTTTCATAATAGGTTAATTTCATTGACTTTGTTTTGTTTATGAATTTTTTTTGTGGAGTTGTGTTTAGTTGTTTACAAAATGAACATTAGAAATTCAGTTAATGTTTCTGTTTCTCAGTTAAAATGCCGAAGCAATTAACTTTCCAAAAACAATGGTTGCGTAGAGTGAAAAAGAGACAGTGAGAGAGTCATAGGACGAATGTACACAGTAAGTGTATCGGAAGGTGAGCGATATCATCTAAGAATACTTCTATTACATGTGCCAGGAGCAATCAGTTTCGAGAACCTTTGAACTGTGCACGGGGTCACATTCAAACAGGCATGCAAGGGTTTGTGCATCTTAGAAGACGGTTCTTTTTGGGAAGCCACACTCGCCGAGGCTGTAGAAATCATCATAATCTGTGTTTTTGGGTGCTCACTTGAGCCGCAGAAATTGTTGGACAAATTTCTTCTTCTTTCTTCTAGTGAATAACCATAGTTCCGATTTTTCAGGGTTTATGTTGAAGCCCCTGGGTTTAGCCCATTGTGCCTCCTGAATCTTTCTTGACAAACACTGAGGAACATTCCCATGGCTATGAATACTACGTCATTGGCATAGCATACTACGGGAAATCCTTCCTCTGTTAGCATCTTCAAGAGACTTGATGACAGTGACCCACAGCAGTGATGACAAGATGACCCCTTGCGGAATCTCCTGCAGCCATCCATCTAAGAATCTGTCCACATTGAATGAATTTAAGAACAGTATCTGGGTTTCCATCGTGACATTATTGAAAGCTCCCTCTGTATCCACAAATGACGCGAGAGCAGCGCATTCTAGTCTAAAAACTTTTCGATGCCCTACACTACTTCCTGCAGATCGGTTTCCAACGATTTTCCCTTGACGAAAGCGAGTTGTTGAAGCAGTCCCGTTTAAATGCTTTGAAATGCTCTCCTTGATCATGTCATCGCAAATACATTGCATGGTCTTAAGCAAAAACGATGTCAGACGATATCGTCTATATGACGTCTAACGATAGTTCTATGTGACCTTGGCGTGAAATCCAAATTTAGTTCCCACGAAGAAATATTGAACGCGGCAACTGATATTAATTTTTATTGTGTTTATGTTAAACTAACAAATGTACTGTAACGAACTTTCGTCTGTTAGCTGGGGTAAACACAGTCTAGTCGAGGTTCGTTTCAGAAATTTCTATTCGGCCTCCCTGCCAGTTTAAGTGCGTGAAGTTAAATTCGCGTTTTTGATAGTTAAATTCGTAAATAGCGGAGACACAAACCACAAACACGAATTTCAAATTCGTGTTTTTCACACATGCGTTGTTCACATCAGAGCAAACTTTGAATGAAAATTTCGATATATCCAAAATATAACTTCGATATATGCTATACATCGTTGGAAAGAGGACGCCGAGATCTTTCCAACGATATCGGTTTGATACGTGCACTCGTGGAACTTTGGCGTCAGAGGTCACCTAAACTTAGTCTATGCGCGATGCATATCAGAGCAAAATTTGAATGAAAATTTCGATCAATCCAAAATATAACTTCGATATATGCTATACATCGTTGGAAAGAGGACGCCGAGATCTTTCCAACGATATCGGTTTGATGCGTGCACTCGTGGAACTTTGGCGTCAGAGGTCACCTAAACTTAGTCTATGCGCGATGCATATCAGAGCAAACTTTGAATGAAAATTTCGATATATCCAAAATATAACTTCGATATATGCTATACATCGTTGGAAAGACGACGCCGAGATCTTTCCAACGATATCAGTTTGATGCGTGCACTCGTGGAACTTTGGCGTCAGAGGTCACCTAAACTTAGTCTATGCGCGATGCATATCAGAGCAAACTTTGAATGAAAATTTCGATATATCCAAAATATAACTTCGATATATGCTATACATCGTTGAAAAGAGGATGCCGAGATCTTTCCAACGCTATCGGCTTGATGCGGGCACTCTTGGAACTTTGGCGTCAGAGGTCACCTAAACTTAGTCTATGCGCGATGCATATCAGAGCAAACTTTGAATGAAAATTTCGATCAATCCAAAATATAACTTCGATATATGCTATACATCGTTGGAAAGAGGACGCCGAGATCTTTCCAACGATATCGGTTTGATGTGTGCACTCGTGGAACTTTGGCGTCAGAGGTCACCTAAACTAAGTCTATGCGCGAATGTATAGCATATATCGAAGTTATATTTTGAATGAAAATTTCGATATATCCAAAATATAACTTCGATATATGCTATACATCGTTCAAAAGAGGACGGCGAGATCTTTCCAACGATATCGGTTTGATGCGTGCACTCGTGGAACTTTGGCGTCAGAGGTCACCTAAACTTAGTCTATGCGCGATGCATATCAGAGCAAACTTTGAATGAAAATTTCGATATATCCAAAATATAACTTCGATATATGCTATACATCGTTCAAAAGAGGACGGCGAGATCTTTCCAACGATATCGGTTTGATGCGTGCACTCGTGGAACTTTGGCGTCAGAGGTCACCTAAACTAAGTCTATGCGCGAATGTATAGCATATATCGAAGTTATATTTTGGATATATCGAAATTTGCATTCCAAACTTGCTCTGATATGCAACCAAAGTTCTACGCTCTTTGGTAAGCTTTGGGTATTTGTAGATAGACTTCCTCCTTTCTTTGGTAATGTATCTAATTAAGAGGATTTGAACACCACTAATACCTTCACCAAGCAATATGCTGACGGAAACCCTAAAAAGTTACAGCAAAATTTTTTTTTGGCAGGTATTATTTTTGGCTTCCTTTATTGTAGTTCTAATGTCCTTACTGTATAATAGTTAGGTAGAGCTCAAGAGTATGTATATATAGTTAAAATCTTCTTCTTCTTCCGTAGGGTATATTAGGGAATTAATCTATCATGGAGTATGTCTCTTAGCCAGTCAGCCAATTGCCCTCGAAGGCTGTTTGTTCAAACATAAATTTAAAATTATAAGATAAAGAACGCCGCAATTATATAGTTTTAATTTTCTAAATGCAGTTTTTATCTTCTTTTTTCATAAATCCAAGATACAAGGATTGTCAAAGAATTCTTGCTACTGGTGTACCGTTTAGGAGAGAACCACTTCATACGAAATGCCTTATAAACATACAAACATTTTGTTATTAAACTTTTTAAATATTCTTTTATGAAGCTTTACTTTATTTTATATATAATTCGAAGTTAATTTTATTTAATTAATTGTTTGATATTTGGGTTAAGTAGTTAATAAGTAGTAAAACAGTTCGATTACAAAAACCAAAACATTAACATTATCACATCATTTAAAGGTGCTTTTTGCGAAGAAGATGAAAAGAGGTTTTTGGTTACTGTAATTAAGGACTTATTGGGACTTTGTGAACAAAAAAAGGGAAAGGACAACAAAGCAATCATTGCGTCAAATATCATGTATGTCGTAGGCCAATATCCACGTTTTCTACGTGCTCACTGGAAATTCTTAAAAACCGTTGTAAATAAACTGTTTGAATTTATGCATGAAACTCATGAGGGTGTCCAAGATATGGCTTGCGACACATTCATAAAAATCGCAATAAAATGTAGGAGGTATTTCGTAACCATTCAACCCAACGAAGCCTGTACTTTTATAGATGAAATTCTAAGTACTATGAGCACAATAATATGTGATTTGCAACAACAACAGGTATGTTAAAATTATAATATTGGAAAATAAATTAATGAATCCTTCTTAAATTAAATTGCCATATACGTATTTTAGGTTCACACCTTTTACGAAGCTGTTGGATATATGATTTCCGCGCAGGTTGATCAGATACAACAAGACGCCCTAATAGAAAAATATATGTTTCTGCCGAATCAAGTTTGGGATGAAATTATTTCCCGTGCATCAAAAAATGTCGATTTTCTAAAGAATATGAAAGCTGTCGAACAACTTGGTAGTATTTTAAAAACAAATGTTGCAGCTTGTAAAGCATTGGGACATGCATACGTAATACAGTTAGGAAGAATTTATTTGGATATGCTTAATGTATACAAAATAACTTCAGAGAATATCATCCATGCTATAGAACTAAATGGTGTAAACGTGAACAATCAACCGCTTATAAAAGCAATGCATGTTGTGAAAAAAGAAACTCTAAACCTTATTTCTGAGTGGATTTCACGTTCCAATGATAATCAACTAGTAATAGATAACTTCATTCCCCCTCTTTTGGATGCGGTTCTTTTGGATTACCAGGTAATCTTGTGTTGTGATTAAGAATTAAGAATATACAAATTAACATAGCTTTTATTACATAATGCTTTGAATAATAGTTAGAGAAGCTTTAATATTTTATGATCTATTTATGTAATTTTTTAAAAATAAAGGTATGAAAAAATTTTCATACTCCGAAAGATTCCTTAAATTTCTTATTCAGTTGTTTTTCCAAGAAAAATCCACGAATAGTTTTCTTGAATTATTAAACTGTCATTGGCATTAATATTGCAATAATATTACTTTTTCTTATAAAATCTTTTAAAACAGACATTGAGTTAAGCATTTTTACAACACTTGTTTCGTTGGAGTTTGGTGATCAAGAAACGTATTCTTGGTTATCCCTTAAATTTCGAGTGCGCCCAAGGACAAGGTCTGCAGAGTTAAATTAGATTCAGAATAAAAGGCTGCCTCAATACTTATCAGATCAAATAATTATTTTAAACATTTTGCTGAAAGATATTAATTTTTTTGAAAACGAAATTATGAGAACTGTCTAAAATTTGTAAGAGCTGGGCCACAATACGGCAGCGACAGTGTCAGTGTTTCTCTCACTTTCGCTGTCAGCCTACAAAGAGAACAGTGGCGCAACGCTATCTGTCATTTGTTTTCACATTTGTATTTGTTTGAGTATTTGTTTTGTTTCATTCCTATAGAATAAGTGAGATTTTGTGTAAAAGTTGTGCAACACTTTTATCCCAAAAATGAGAGGATTTTAATTTCACTGCTCACTGCCGGACTAGAGTCTATAATTTTTCCCCTACTCGGCAGTGTTTTTTCCCATAAGGTTTGCATGATGAGAGAAACACTGACACTGTCGCTGCCGTATTGTGGCCCAGCTCTATAGCAACGAATCAAATCAGTAGAGTAGAAAAAAGAAGAGTAATAAAATTTTTTTTTATTTTGTTATTTTCATTTTAGAAAGTGTACGCTTTTACCATATTGTTGATAATTTTGCCTACACGATAAATATGGTTGCCGAGAGTTGGCATATAATTGTATAAGCTGAAGCCATCTATTAAAATTAAAATTATTGACATCTAGCAGAAACTGTAAAGTTTCGCCTTGATTTTGTTTTTTCTTGCTAAATTTGGTGATGGATAGTGATACCACTGCAGTCAGTGTAATAACTTCAAAACAAAACATTTCGCAAAATACCGAAAAGTATTTTTGCTGCCATTAGTGTTGGATCGAAGCTTTGCTTTTTCCAGTAATCATGGCGTTCTACTTACTTTATCATCATTATCATCATTAGCGGAGCAATTACTCTGCCAAAATTGATACTCGTTCTGAAGAGATGTATACACTCCATACGGATTTGGGGCTGCAAATTGTGAAGTTGAGGTTTGATGCCAATGAGAAAATCATGGATGTGCTGATAAAGCGTGTCCAACAAATGGAGGAACGAGTTCCAGCCGTGGAACAGCTTGGTGCTGGTGATACTAACCTTAAGAAGGTGATGCCGTCGTTGTGATGTTATTGCAAGGCGAGAGACTGCGGAGATGGTGTTCTTACCGGACTGCCTTTCCTGAAAGTTGAGAATGTAGTGGATATCAAGAAGCTTTTCCAAGCTGTAGGAATGAAGCCTATGGTGCGTGATTCTATATGAATACGTGATCCTCCCAATATTATTACATTTCGTTCGCTGTCCAACAAACTTTCATTTTTAGGTATGACTTCTACATTTCGGAATAACAGCAAACAAATTGCCTCAAGGACATTGGACTTGATTCGGCGTCTGCCATTTTTAAAACGTTTTTATACCCTACACCTTAACGTTAAGGGTATATTCACTTTGTCACGAAATGTGTAACGCATAGAAATAGAGACGATAGGTATAGAAAAGTATATACAGGGTGTTTCGCATAAGAGGGCTCAAAAGATTAGGGCGTGTAGGATGGGTCGAGACAAGAAAAAAATCGTATGGGAGGGGGCGGGGGGTGAATTTCCCCCCCGTTTAGACGGGAGGCGCCATTTTATAAAAATCCGACTTAACATCTAAAAAATAATATTAAAAAAAAATGGTTAAACCTAGATAACTTTTGCTTGCTGATTTTCAAAGCCAAATATCCGCTTCTTAATATCCTTCTTAAATTAGGTTCCTATGTCAAACAGTTTTTGAGAAAAGGAATGCCAAACTTAAAATTTGGAATAATTTCATTTCATTCCTGAGTATAGAGTAGCATTATCCGTTAATATGCCAAATATGGGCGTGATCCGCCCACTTTTAGGTTACACAGGCAAAATAGAGTCTTAAATGGTTATATTGTTAAATATATAAACTTCCTGAATAAAACTTTAGATAACAAGTTGTTTTCCAAAAAAAAAAAAACATTACTACATCAGAAGTGGGTGCGGTCCGCCCACTTTTACACTACTTATACAGTAAAGCAGTATGAAAACAAGTTTATTACCACGGAAATAAAGTTTAAATTTGAACACAATAGCTACGTTCCTTTTACTTCGGATTAGATCAGTTTCCATACAAATTTTCTGATTTTCTCTCGACTAGGATTAGAAATTCTAATCGAATTGCTCTTCTCGTTATATGATAAATAGATGGCGCTGATGTAAAAAACTTTACTTCGCTATGGAACTATAGATGGCGCTGGTGACATTTTTTCTTTTTAATTGATGGTGTGCGTTACCCAGTTTATCTTATTTGACTAATAAGGAAGATTCTGACAAACCTGTGAAGACCATCATTGCATCGCTGTCGTTACCATTTTGAATTCAAAGATTTTATTTAATCTAGCAAAAATTGTATGTAATTCTTAACAGTCAAACAGTTGATATTTCATGACATAACCTTTTTTTGTGGGATTTTGTGGGCACATCTGCATGTGACTTCCCTTGCCGTTCCATTTTAAATCAGGATTAGATTAGGAAAAAGGAACGCAGCTAATAATAAAACAACTAAGCTAATTATTTTCTTGGAAAAAGGTAATGACCACGCCTACTATTTATACAGAGGCGTAGCTAGGTCTCATGGAGCCCGGGACGGTTAATCAACTGCAGCCCCAGAAATTTCTAGAATTCAATAGGTAGGTAAGAAGGGCTTGTACTCCCCAGGGGGGATTACCAACACCTAGGCCCAGTCGGGCCATTGTGATTGCCCATATAAAAAATTTAGGTGGGAGCTCCTTGTCCGCGCGTCTAATCACCAGCCCCCGCAGCCAGAGCCTCCCTGTAAAGGTCAGGTAGAGGCCGCGAGAAAGCCATAACGGCGCTCCTAATAAATCCCAAATGCTAGAAACCGGTCGCTCTGCCAGCTCCGCCAGATTATCCAGGAAACCAAACCCCATCATCCGGAGCCGGCTTCGTGATAGGGCGGGGCACTGCCAGAGCAAGTGGGTTATAGTTTCCTCCTCGTCTATGTCATTACAGCACCTGCAGTGATCAACTATAACCCCAGGCCTCCATCTGGAGACCATTTGGCCTAGTGGGCAACGCCCCGTGATCACTCCAACTGCGACTCTCAGCTGCTCCCTCGGTAGGATAGGAGTGTCCTCGAGTTTTTCAGGTTAATTTTTGGCCATAGAGACCGGGTCGTAGTGCAAGCTCTCCTGCTAATCCAGATAAGATTGGCTGCGTGCGTTGCCAGGACTTCAATTTCTTTAGCCTGGGACGAAATTGGTATACCAACAGAGGTATCAGCTTCTGCGGAACTGGTTGAGGAACCCACCCTTGCCAGACGATCCGCCTGTTCATTGCCCTCAATGTTAGAGTGACCTGGGACCCAGCAGAGTCTGATATTGTGAGTCGCCTTGAGCTCCCTGAGCTTCCCTCTGCATTTCGATACAACCCTTGATTTTACCACAACGGAGTCCAGCGCAAGCAGGGCGGCCTGACTGTCCACGAAGAAGTGTATATCGGCGTTCGATATCCGTTCCTCCAGGACAAACTCAGCGGCCCGCTCGATCACAAACACCTCCGCTTGGAACAGCCTACAGTAGTCAGGCAGCCTGTAGTGGCGCTCAACCTGCAGCGCGCTGAAGTAAAAACTAGCTCCCGTACCTTCCTCGGTCTTTGATCCATCCGTGAAGATAGCGATGCCTCCTTGGGGGATTAATTCCCCTGTCGACCAGTCCTCCCTGCTTGGTAGGAGCACCGAGGGTCTGCCGTCAAACTCAAGTCTCGGAAGAATGTAGTCCGTTGGAGCAGACAGGTTCAACCCGTGACCAGTGTTTATAATAGAGTGTCCGTCCAGCCTGCGGTGTGCTTTTTACTGCTCCAGTAATCGCCCTGGCAGCACATCTTTGTACTCCTGTTAGGGTTTTAAGATTGCTGTTGCGCTGCAGCGCCTCCCACCACACTAGGCCCTCGTAGGAGAGAATCGGGCGTACAATTGCTGTGTACATCCAATGAACAATGTACGGTGATAGGCCCCATCTCCCTCCGATGGCCTTTTTGCAGGCGTAGAAGGCATTTAGTCCTTTTTTCGCTCTCTCAGCCACGTTGAGCTTCCAGGATAGTTTGCTATCCAAGATTATGCCGAGATACTTCACATGTCCGGACAAAGGTAGGCATTGGCCGTTCAAGCGGGGCCTCCGGAAGTCCGGGATCTTGTATTTCCTAGTGAAGAGGACAAGTTCGGTCTTAGCTGCGTTCGTGCCAAGACCATTCATGTCCGCCATTCACGAAGTTGTCTTCAGAGCGTCAGACATAACCTCGCTGATTGTGGGTAGGAATTTACCCGATATCAGGATAGCTATATCATCAGCGTACACAGTCGCCCTAACCCCTGAACCCTGGAACTCTCTCAGAATTCCGTCCACCACCATGAGCCACAGGAGGGGGGAGAGAACCCCTGCATGGGGTGTCCCGCGCGTGACTTTCTTACGCAGCTTGGTCGTCCCAATTTGGATGGATGGATTTATGATCCTGCCTTTTAGCATCTCATCAATCCAACCCCTAATGGCCTCTGGAATGTCAAAGTGCGTCAGGGCTTCGTTAATAGCCTCCGGTTTGACATTATTAAATGCCCCTTCGATGTCCAGGAATGCACCCAGAGTGTATTCTCTGTTTCCAAAAGATTTCTCTATCGTGGACACCACCCGATGAAGTGCGCTCTCAACCGATTTGCCTTTCATGTAGGCGTATTGGGACTGGCACAACCTGTGGGTGATCCTGTTCCTGATGTACAGATCCACCAGCCTCTCAAGCGTGTTCAGCAAGAATGACGAAAGAGAGATGGGTCTGTAGTCCTTAGCGGAGAAGTGGGATGGTCTGCCTGCTTTCGGTATGAAAACGACACTTACTTCCCTTCATTCCTCAGGGACATACTTATTCCTGAGACACCCTCTGATGATTTCGATAAGCAGCGGTAAGATTGAGGTGAGAGACTTTTGCAGCATGGCCAGTATGATACCGTCTTGTCCCGCCGATTTGAAGGGACTGAACGATCCAACCGCCCATTTAACCTTGTCCTCATCCACAATGTCACCAACTGCACCCCACGTTGTGCTGTACCACAGATCGAACTTGGAGTGCCACATTGCACTTCCTCTTCTAACTCATGATCAGTGCATCCCGGAAAGTGCTTGTCACAAAGCACTTTCAGAGTCTCCGGCTGGTTGCGTCCACGATCCATCAGACCTTAGGATAAAGCCCGGTGTCGTCTTTTCCCGGGCAAGTATCCGGCGTAGTCTTGCTGCCTCGTTTACCTCGCAAATTGAGCCACAAAATTCCCTCCACGAGTCCCTCTTTACTATTCTCTCTTATAAAGCCTGAGCCCCGTCCTGTACAGAACCCAGTTTATATCGTTGCCGGAGCTTTTGGCCCTGTTGAAGAGCGTTCGGGCACTGAGCTCTGCTCATTGCCGCCAGCTCCGAGGTCCACCATCCTGGCTTGCTGCTCTTGCGTGGACGGCTTATTGGACAGGAGGTGCTGTGGAGTGCCCCAGACAGGAAACGAACCTGGCTGTCGGTGTTCTCCCCCATACGCCTCGCTTTGTACCCAAACAGTTTGGCCGCGGCTAGTTGAGAGAACCTCTCCCAGTCCGTTTTCTTGGGGTTTCTAAATGGTGCTATCGGTGGTAGTGAGACACTAATATTGAAGAGAGTCCTGGAGTGATCCGAAAAGGAACACTCAGCGGACACTCTCCAATCTACAATTTGTATGTCCCTAGCACTACTAAGGGTCAGGTCTATAACTTCTGATCTAGTTTTATTGCTAAACGTGGGAGTGTTTCCCCTATTGCAAATGATTAGGTCGTAATCAAGAATAAAATCAAAAATCGACTCACCCCTCTTGTTGATGTCGCTGCTTCCCCATTGCGGGTGATGTCCGTTGGCATCGCATCCCATCACTAGCCTTGATTTACTCCGGTTGGCAAATCCTGCTAGCGCGCGGGAAGTTAGTGGACGAGAGTAGGAGTGAACGTTCCTGACTCGGCTCACACACAATAGTGGTCAAATCAGGGGTGCTGTAGGAAGGAAGAAGAAAAGCGTTAATGTTGTTCTTTACCTATATACAGGTCCGTACCTTTGATGTTGCCGCAGGTTCGAAGGTTCTGACGCGATTTAAGTCCTCCAACCCTCCCTCCACTCAACCAGGGTTCTTGGACCAAAGCCACGCCAATGTCATCCTTCGTCAGCGTGAGGAGGAGGTAGACCGAGGTCGCTTTACAATGGTGTAGGTTTACCTGCACCACCTTCATTAGGCTGTGGTCCTCCGCCGTCTCCATCGTTCGGCACGCGGACCTTTACAGATCCGAAGCCGAACCAGATCGTTCCTTTCTGCCTCCTAATGGCCTCCAGGGATTGCTGGTTTACCGCAAACCAGTAATTCCTTCCACCGTTCTTAGGGACATTAGACGAGAGAATCTCCCAATCCTGCGCCCCTAAGGATGAGTTCTGCTTCCCTATCAACCCCAGCACGGTGGCTCCCGAATCCGGGACCGGAGGCGGGATCCACACCACAACCGCTGGCCTTAAGGGAAGGGAGGAGCGAGGCAGGATCTCGAGCTTGGCCTTCGGCCAGATTTCGCCAAGGTTTGATATCTCTGACGATAAGAAGTCCAGAGCCTTCTTATTGCCGCAACTGATGACCTTGACTCCTCTTTGCCATTCAGCCAGCAGCTTCGCTTCCACGCGTAGCCAATTCGTCGGTGCGATCTTTCCATCTGGGTCCGATCTGTCGACTACGGCTATTTGTAGGCTTGCCTCTGCCTTGAAGCTGGCTGACATTCTCACCTTTTTAGGGTCATTCTTCGGGCTCTGCTCCGCCGACCTGTTCCTTTTCTCCGCCCTATTGGCAGGGAGAGTTGGATTCGGTCCGGTTTTGGGAGCCGCGGCTATTTTCCTGACCTGGTCCTGTCGAGTCACCTGTGACCCACGAGAGGTCAATGGCTTCTCGTCCAGGGCCCCCTTCGCGCCCAGAATAGGCTTAGCGGCCACCTGCGGGGAGGGCTTGGAAAGTACTTTCCCCCACTCCTCCTTTGCGGCGGAGGCGGCAGTACTCCTTTCGAACTTTGCCACCTTCTTCTCGCTGCCTTTCTTCATGTGGCGCTGCCTCTAGGTCAACGTTGGAGGGGTCCTGTCCGGCCAGAAGAAAACTCTTCACACGTTTGTAGGCCCTTCGGGCTTTCTTCTCCTTGGTCCGAGCTCCAGTCTGTCGAGGGCATCCTCCGACAGAGCAGCCTCGGCTTCCAGATCAATCATCGTAGCTCGGTTTGGATTGTGTCGGTAGAGCCGTCACCGTCCGTCCCATCACACCTTCATCGTTTTTGTTTTTGTTGTTTGAGTTGTCCATGTTGTTCCCACGAGTATCGGACATGGGGAGGGTCCGCCTGCACAGAGGTCCGTGTGCACAGGTAAGGCTAGATAGTATCGAAGGTCGCCACGTATTCGATACGCTCCGTTTGCGACTGAGCTATTTTTAAGCCTGGGTCCTCAGCCTAGTAGATCGTCGGCACGGGTCGCATGACACCTTGATCCAACCCAGAAAGTTGATAGGAGAAAGTAGAAAGTAAGCAGAGAAAAGGCTGAAAATAGTAGAGTCGGGGGCGGAAGGTTAGGGAAATATACCGCTCCCTAGTCGGTCGCCAGAGCCTCGTCAGTAGGAAACGGGGAACCACGGGAAGGTGAGGATGACGCTTGCGAGGGGAGAGGCTATGTTATCGCTTCCCCTCGCCTTAATCCCCCTAGAATTCAATAAGTCACTACTTGATTTCCGACATTGTGCCGCCCAGAGTGGACCGCCACCCCCGGCCCACCCTAACTTCGCCACTTTTTTCAAAACTTTTAGGTGTAGGGTATCTAAGATTCGGCCAGGCCAAATAGCCGATATAGCTTTCTTACTGGTTATTAGGTCACTTTCTTTTGGAGAAAATTTTAAAAGTCATCTCTGTTTCCGATGAGCTAGGGATTTGAGCATAGCTCACAACTAGATGACAATGCATTCCTAAACCTTAATTAATTAATTAATTATTTAAAAATTTTTTCAAATAATTTCAAAAATCGTTACAATACGCATTTAAAGAAAAAACAAATATCACGCTCCATCCAAGACTTATTGAAACTAACAGTACTGATATACGAATGAATGATTTATCACGAAACAATGATTGAAGGACATAGACTTTACGAACGAATTTATTGGGAAACTAGTAGAAAACCGGATGCCTTCCCAATTGATAATCGTGGCTACTTGGAAATCAGCAACTATAATATTGTAAAACATTTAAATGGTTCTTCTACAGGCAGTGTATGCGAAAGGGAAAGCGATGGAATTAATAATTCTTTTAATAATAAATGTGATAATTTCTTAAATCTGTGTATTTTGATAAATTTATTATTTGCCGAATACGTTGTTGGAATTTTAATTGTTGCCGGCAGTGCACATACATAAATCCTGAGAAGAAGTTAATGCATTATATAATATTATGCACTATAATGTATCGCAGCTACGCAAATATTAACTATAACAGTCTTAGAAGCAATGTGGTCATGATTGACAGTCTTCTTTATGCCTACAGTTGACGGACACATGACTTTGTTGATTAATAATATCGATTTGATCTTTAACAAGTTTGTTAAACAAGTTGCTGATTTCAAGTATGCAATCAGGATTTCGGCCGAATCATGGATGTAGTGTATGCGCCTTAATTAATGTGATTGAAGACATAAGACGTAATTTGGATGATCATATTGTAACATTATACTGCTTCTTGATTATTCAAAAGCATTTGGTACCGTGGACCACTCTACCCTGTTGGCGAAGCTGCACATAATGTTTGGTTTCTCACTGCCTGATTTGCATTTATCTAACAGGTTCAAAGTAGTCTCATTGCAAGGCCACATTTCGAAGCTCGTATCACTCAAACGTGCGGTAGCACAGCGGTCTGTTTTGGAGCCTTTACTCTTTTCATTATATATTGTTTGTTTTCCTCGAAAAAATAGTGGGTGAATCAGAGTCAGGACTTTAATATTTTGTTTAAGTGTTTATTGTGTGTAGTTTTGTTTACAGGGTTAAAGTTATCTGGCAACGCGATATTGCCAACTATATCAAATTCAAAGTGCGTGAAGTTAAATTCGCGTTTTTGATAGTTAAATTCGTAAATAGCGGAGACACAAACCACAAACACGAATTTCAAATTCGTGTTTTTCACACATGCGTTGTTCACATCAGAGCAAATATTGAATGCAAATTTCGATCAATCCGAAATATAACTTCGATACATGCTATACATCGTTGAAAAGAGGACGCCGATATCTTTCCAACGATATCGGTTTGATGCGTGCACTCGTGGAACTTTGGCGTCAGAGGTCACCTAAACTTAGTCTATGCGCGATGCATATCAGAGCAAACTTTGATTGAAAATTTCGATATATCGAAAATATAACTTCGATATATGCTATACATCGCTTAAAAGAGGACGCCGAGATCTTTCCAACGATATCGGTTTGATGCGTGCACTCGTGGAACTTTGGCGTCAGAGGTCACCTAAACTTAGTCTATGCGCGATGCATATCAGAGCAAGTTTTGAATGCAAATTTCGATATATCCAAAATATGACTTCGATATATGCTATACATCGTTCAAAAGAGGACGCCGAGATCTTTCCAACGATATCGGTTTGATGCGTGCACTCGTGGAACTTTGGCGTCAGAGGTCACCTAAACTTAGTCTATGCGCGATGCATATCAGAGCAAGTTTTGAATGCAAATTTCGATATATCGAAAATATAACTTCGATATATGCTATACATCGTTTAAAAGAGGACGCCGAGATCTTTCCAACGATATCGGTTTGATGCGTGCACTCGTGGAACTTTGGCGTCAGAGGTCACCTAAACTTAGTCTATGCGCGATGCATATCAGAACAAACTTTGATTGAAAATTTCGATATATCGAAAATATAACTTCGATATATGCTATACATCGTTTAAAAGAGGACGCCGAGATCTTTCCAACGATATCGGTTTGATGCGTGCACTCGTGGAACTTTGGCGTCAGAGGTCACCTAAACTTAGTCTATGCGCGATGCATATCAGATCAAGTTTTGAATGCAAATTTCGATATATCGAAAATATAACTTCGATATATGCTATACATCGTTTAAAAGAGGACGCCGAGATCTTTCCAACGATATCGGTTTGATGCGTGCACTCGTGGAACTTTGGCATCAGAGGTCATCTAAACTTAGTCTATGCACGATGCATATCAGAGCAAATTTTGATTGAAAATTTCGATATATCGAAAATATAACTTCGATATATGCTATACATCGTTGGAAAGAGGACGCCGAGATCTTTCCAACGATATCGGTTTGATGCGTGCACTCGTGGAACTTTGGCGTCAGAGGTCACCTAAACTTAGTCTATGCGCGATGCATATCAGCAAGTTTTGAATGCAAATTTCGATATATCCAAAATATAACTTCGATATATGCTATACATCGTTCAAAAGAGGACGCCGAGATCTTTCCAACGATATCGGTTTGATGCGTGCACTCGTGGAACTTTGGCGTCAGAGGTCACCTAAACTTAGTCTATGCGCGATGCATATCAGATCAAGTTTTGAATGCAAATTTCGATATATCCAAAATATAACTTCGATATATGCTATACATCGTTTAAAAGAGGACGCCGAGATCTTTCCAACGATATCGGCTTGATGCGTGCACTCGTGGAACTTTGGCGTCAGAGGTCATCTAAACTTAGTCTATGCACGATGCATATCAGAGCAAATTTTGATTGAAAATTTCGATATATCGAAAATATAACTTCGATATATGCTATACATCGTTGGAAAGAGGACGCCGAGATCTTTTCAACGATATCGGTTTGATGCGTGCATTCGTGGAACTTTGGCGTCAGAGGTCACCTAAACTAAGTCTATGCGCGAATGTATAGCATATATCGAAGTTATATTTTGAATGCAAATTTCGATCAATCCGAAATATAACTTCGATATATGCTATACATCGTTGAAAAGAGGACGCCGAGATCTTTCCAACGATATCGGTTTGATGCGTGCACTCGTGGAACTTTGGCATCAGAGGTCATCTAAACTTAGTCTATGCACGATGCATATCAGAGCAAATTTTGATTGAAAATTTCGATATATCGAAAATATAACTTCGATATATGCTATACATCGGTGGAAAGAGGACGCCGAGATCTTTCCAACGATATCGGTTTGATGCGTGCACTCGTGGAATTTTGGCGTCAGAGGTCACCTAAACTTAGTCTATGCGCGATGCATATCAGAGCAAACTTTGATTGAAAATTTCGATATATCGAAAATATAACTTCGATATATGCTATACATCGTTGGAAAGAGGACGCCGAGATCTTTCCAACGATATCGGTTTGATGCGTGCACTCGTGGAACTTTGGCGTCAGAGGTCACCTAAACTTAGTCTATGCGCGATGCATATCAGAGCAAACTTTGATTGAAAATTTCGATATATCGAAAATATAACTTCGATATATGCTATACATCGTTGGAAAGAGGACGCCGAGATCTTTCCAACGATATCGGTTTGATGCGTGCACTCGTGGAACTTTGGCGTCAGAGGTCACCTAAACTAAGTCTATGCGCGAATGTATAGCAAATATCGATGTTATATTTTGAATGCAAATTTCGATCAATCCGAAATATAACTTCGATATATGCTATACATCGTTGAAAAGAGGACGCCGAGATCTTTCCAACGATATCGGTTTGATGCGTGCACTCGTGGAACTTGGGCGTCAGAGGTCACCTAAACTTAGTCTATGCGCGATGCATATCAGAGCAAACTTTGATTGAAAATTTCGATATATCGAAAATATAACTTCGATATATGCTATACATCGTTTAAAAGAGGACGCCGAGATCTTTCCAACGATATCGGTTTGATGCGTGCACTCGTGGAACTTTGGCGTCAGAGGTCACCTAAACTTAGTCTATGCGCGATGCATATCAGAGCAAGTTTTGAATGCAAATTTCGATATATCGAAAATATAACTTCGATATATGCTATACATCGTTTAAAAGAGGACGCCGAGATCTTTCCAACGATATCGGTTTGATGCGTGCACTCGTGGAACTTTGGCGTCAGAGGTCACCTAAACTTAGTCTATGCACGATGCATATCAGAGCAAATTTTGATTGAAAATTTCGATATATCGAAAATATAACTTCAATATATGCTATACATCGTTGGAAAGAGGACGCCGAGATCTTTCCAACGATATCGGTTTGATGCGTGCACTCGTGGAACTTTGGCGTCAGAGGTCCCCTAAACTAAGTCTATGCGCGAATGTATAGCATATATCGAGGTTATATTTTGAATGCAAATTTCGATCAAGCCGAAATATAACTTCGATATATGCTATACATCGTTGAAAAGAGGACGCCGAGATCTTTCCAACGATATCGGTTTGATGCGTGCACTCGTGGAACTTTGGCGTCAGAGGTCACCTAAACTTAGTCTATGCGCGATGCATATCAGAGCAAATTTGAATGAAAATTTCGATATATCCAAAATATAACTTCGATATATGCTATACATCGTTTAAAAGAGGACGCCGAGATCTTTCCAACGATATCGGTTTGATGCGTGCACTCGTGGAACTTTGGCGTCAGAGGTCACCTAAACTTAGTCTATGCACGATGCATATCAGAGCAAATTTTGATTGAAAATTTCGATATATCGAAAATATAACTTCGATATATGCTATACATCGTTGGAAAGAGGACGCCGAGATCTTTCCAACGATATCGGTTTGATGCGTGCACTCGTGGAACTTTGGCGTCAGAGGTCACCTAAACTTAGTCTATGCACGATGCATATCAGAGCAAATTTTGATTGAAAATTTCGATATATCGAAAATATAACTTCAATATATGCTATACATCGTTGGAAAGAGGACGCCGAGATCTTTCCAACGATATCGGTTTGATGCGTGCACTCGTGGAACTTTGGCGTCAGAGGTCCCCTAAACTAAGTCTATGCGCGAATGTATAGCATATATCGAGGTTATATTTTGAATGCAAATTTCGATCAAGCCGAAATATAACTTCGATATATGCTATACATCGTTGAAAAGAGGACGCCGAGATCTTTCCAACGATATCGGTTTGATGCGTGCACTCGTGGAACTTTGGCGTCAGAGGTCACCTAAACTTAGTCTATGCGCGATGCATATCAGAGCAAATTTGAATGAAAATTTCGATATATCCAAAATATAACTTCGATATATGCTATACATCGTTTAAAAGAGGACGCCGAGATCTTTCCAACGATATCGGTTTGATGCGTGCACTCGTGGAACTTTGGCGTCAGAGGTCACCTAAACTTAGTCTATGCACGATGCATATCAGAGCAAATTTTGATTGAAAATTTCGATATATCGAAAATATAACTTCGATATATGCTATACATCGTTGGAAAGAGGACGCCGAGATCTTTCCAACGATATCGGTTTGATGCGTGCACTCGTGGAACTTTGGCGTCAGAGGTCACCTAAACTTAGTCTATGCGCGATGCATATCAGAGCAAATTTGAATGAAAATTTCGATATATCCAAAATATAACTTCGATATATGCTATACATCGTTTAAAAGAGGACGCCGAGATCTTTCCAACGATATCGGTTTGATGCGTGCACTCGTGGAACTTTGGCGTCAGAGGTCACCTAAACTTAGTCTATGCGCGATGCATATCAGAGCAAATTTTGATTGAAAATTTCGATATATCGAAAATATAACTTCAATATATGCTATACATCGTTGGAAAGAGGACGCCGAGATGTTTCCAACGATATCGGTTTGATGCGTGCACTCGTGGAACTTTGGCGTCAGAGGTCCCCTAAACTAAGTCTATGCGCGAATGTATAGCATATATCGAGGTTATATTTTGAATGCAAATTTCGATCAATCCGAAATATAACTTCGATATATGCTATACATCGTTGAAAAGAGGACGCCGAGATCTTTCCAACGATATCGGTTTGATGCGTGCACTCGTGGAACTTTGGCGTCAGAGGTCACCTAAACTTAGTCTATGCGCGATGCATATCAGAGCAAATTTGAATGAAAATTTCGATATATTCAAAATATAACTTCGATATATGCTATACATCGTTTAAAAGAGGACGCCGAGATCTTTCCAACGATATCGGTTTGATGCGTGCACTCGTGGAACTTTGGCGTCAGAGGTCACCTAAACTTAGTCTATGCACGATGCATATCAGAGCAAATTTTGATTGAAAATTTCGATATATCGAAAATATAACTTCGATATATGCTATACATCGTTGGAAAGAGGACGCCGAGATCTTTCCAACGATATCGGTTTGATGCGTGCACTCGTGGAACTTTGGCGTCAGAGGTCACCTAAACTAAGTCTATGCGCGAATGTATAGCATATATCGAGGTTATATTTTGAATGCAAATTTCGATCAATCCGAAATATAACTTCGATATATGCTATACATCGTTGAAAAGAGGACGCCGAGATCTTTCCAACGATATCGGTTTGATGCGTGCACTCGTATAACTTTGGCGTCAGAGGTCACCTAAACTTAGTCTATGCGCGATGCATATCAGAGCAAACTTTGAATGAAAATTTCGATATATCCAAAATATAACTTCGATATATGCTATACATCGTTGGAAAGAGGACGCCGAGATCTTTCCAACGATATCGGTTTGATGCGTGCACTCGTGGAACTTTGGCGATAGGTCACCTAAACTTAGTCTATGCGCGATGCATATCAGAGCAAACTTTGAATGAAAATTTCGATATATCCAAAATATAACTTCGATATATGCTATACATCGTTGAACAGAGGACGTCGAGATCTTTCCAACGATATCGGTTTGATGCGTGCACTCGTAGAATTTTGGCGTCAAAGGTCACCTAAACAAGTGCGTGAAGATAAATTCGTAAATGCGACGATAACTTAGCAAAGATCTGAACCCTAAACACGAATACGAATTTGAATATTGTACTCATTCCAAAGTAATGGCTTCAATAGTAGCGCTCTTTTGTTCAACGAAATATATATTTTGAGCAACAAATACAGTACAACCTCCCTAATCCGGACAGATATAGTTTCAGCATCTGTCCGGTTTAGTGGATCGTCCGGACTAGAGTTAAAATTAAATTTTAAACGCAATACATATTTGTACATATATATTATTTATTTTTATTACTGAAAAGAAACATAAGTACTCATAAGAATTCATTTGTATTGAATTAATTTACAGAAACATAAAGGAACATACTAAAAGTGACCGAAAATTCATTTTGAAAAATAAGAATTTATTTTTGTTTGAATACATGTATCTTTATGTAATTTGTCAGCTTTATTTTTAAATTCTTTTAAAAGTAAAATATCCTTATCTGTCGCTTTAGTTTGTTCAGCCCATAAAATAGCTTTTGAAAACAGTTCACTTGCCTCTTTATGTGGGACTTTGTTTTGAGCATTTTCAGACTCCTCCAAAGAACTATCAAGTTCTTCAATATTTTGGTTAGCAATTACTGCCACTTGTCTGATTGATTTGCCACTATCAATTGTATCCAATATTTTGCACTTTTCTGCCAACGTTAATGTTTTATGTTGTCGTTTATTTACGGGAGCCATATTTACGTCTTAACTCCACGCAAACTCAAGTAAACTAAAATATTTTACACATTCTTTAATTCTTGCTCACACACAATGCTTATTTTGTCTAGCGGTAAAATAACGAAGAAATTTTACTGAGGAAAAAGAACACTTGTCCGTACTATAGAGGAAAAATTTCTAAACTGTCCGAAAAATTTAAATGTCCGGATTACTGGATAGTCCGAATTAGCGAGTGTCCGGATTAGGGAGGTTGTACTGTATGCATATTTCAAAAGAATAATATATATACTTCAAAGATTAGGCTTACTTTTGAAAAAATTCTTACATTTGTGGAAGTGAGGTGTCTCAGACGGGGAAACTTCTTCCCCAATATTCAGCGATAAGTTTTGTTCAACGAAAAACATAACTTGGCCAAGTGGAATATAAGGTTCGATAGCCTACTCCAATACCTTTCAGAATCAGTAAAAACTTTTAGTGCACTCGGAAGGATTTTGGTCACCATGGTCATTTGAAGTTGGCCTTACCCAGTGCAATTTTTCATGATTTTTCAGCGACAAATTTTGTTCAACGAAAAACATAACTTGGCCAAGTGGAATATAAGGTTCGATAGCCTACTCCAATACCTTTCAGAATCAGTAAAAACTTTTAGTGCACTCGGAAGGATTTGGTCACCATGGTTATTTGAAGTTGGCCTTACTCAGTGCAATTTATCATGATTTTTCAGTGAGACATTTTGTTCAACGAAAAACATAACTTGGCTAAGTGGAATATAAGGTTCGATAGCCTACTCCAATACCTTTCAGAATCAGTAAAAACTTTTAGTGCACTCGGAAGGATTTGGTTACCATGGTCATTTTAAGTTGGCCTTACCCAGTGTAATTTTTCATGATTTTCCAGCGAAAAATTTTGTTCAACGAAAAACATAACTTGGCGAAGTGGAATATAAGACTCGATAGCCTACTCCAATACCTTTCAGAATCAGCAAACACTTTTAGTGCACTCGGAAGGATTTGGTCACCATGGTCATTTGAAGTTGGCCTTACCCAGTGTAATTTTTCATGATTTTCCAGCGAAAAATTTTGTTCAACGAAAAACATAACTTGGCCAAGTGGAATATAAGGTTCGATAGCCTACTCCAATACCTTTCAGAATCAGTAAAAACTTTTAGTGCACTCGGAAGGATTTGGTCACCATGGTCATTTGAATTTGGCCCTACCCAGTGCAATTGTGCTATTTTCATGATTTTTCAGGGAAAAATTTTGTTGAACGAAAAACATAACTTGGCCAAGTGGAATATAAGGTTCGATAGCCTACTCCAATACCTTTCAGAATCAGTAAAAACTTTTAGTGCACTCGGAAGGATTTGGTCACCATGGTCATTTGAAGTTGGCCTTACCCAGTGTAATTTTTCATGATTTTCCAGCGAAAAATTTTGTTCAACGAAAAACATAACTTGGCCAAGTGGAATATAAGGTTCGATAGCCTTTTAGGGAGTTTCGTCCCTAATAATTAATCTTTCGGTTTCTTTTTTCGCGCTTACTCGCGCAAGCTTTTTATTTATTATCTTCTATACACAATTAACGCTATGTTGGCGGGAGAGACCGTGTGGCGTTGTCTTGAGCGATCAAGAACTTCTAAAAACTAAGGCCATGGCAGCATATCCCAAAGGGTATGCCACCATAGCCACTTGAGCAACGCCTTGACGGCGACGTAGCAGAGGGCCACGATAATACAAACGACAATTGCATAGCGATACATATTGTTCGTTACTTTGTCGTCGACGCGGCCGCGATGTCGTATTTATACTTACTCCGCTTTCTGCCCGCGCCGGCAGCAAGGGGAGCAGCGCCGAACACGACACCAGCGAACGTCCACGACGATCGCATGTTCACTCGACGCCGGCAGCGGGTAGCTAATCCGTCTAGCCGGCGGAATGTAAACAGTGGCGACTTCAAAGTGCACACTCAGCATTGCTGTATCGTTTACAGCAGTAAACAGCGAGTGTTTGTTTACTTTGGCTTGTCGACCGTTCGACCAGCCACAACGCGCAAACTTACTATGGAGTGGAGTGCAACAAAGTGTCGCGTCGTTAAGGATCCGATATCCGAACGACTCCACCTAATTAGAGTTTAATGCTCGGACGTGTATGGTATGTATGATCGCTCGTCAGCGAACACACACACGCACACGTGCACGCCACAGTACTCCCCCCTTAGCGACGGCGTCGCGATACAAAGAAAGTGCACGTTGTAGTGCATTGCTTACACTATGGTCGTCAGGATATGCATATCGTCGTTTTTGCTTAGAACTACTTACTATACTGATATAATACACTTAAAGGAATACGTTATACTATTTTCTACCATACGCTTATTATAAATCCGCGCCGATGCGGAGTCTGACGGGAACACGGACTCGTCTGCCGCTTCTCGTCACCGTCTGGCGCGACGGTTGTCGGATCGTCGCTGGTTGGGACGCTGACGTCGTCTTGGGTGGCCGACCTCGTGGTCTGCCCGTTGGACGTCGCTGGGTCGCTGGCTGTGGTGCTGGTGTTGTCACATTCGGTGGGTGAGCTCGTGGTCGCTCCAACCGACTCGCTGGTTGGATGTCTTCGCTTGGCAGGAAGGCTGCTTTGAGGCGGTCGACCGACACTTTAGCCGTCTTGTCGCCCACTTGGAGTTCGAACACCTTCTCTGTTCGGCGCAGGACCTTGTACGGCCCGTCGTAGCGCGGTTGCAGCGGGCGCTGGACCTTGTCGATACGCACAAAGATGTGCGTGCATGTTGCGAGGTCGCGCTGCAGGAACACTCGTGTGTTGTCGTGATGGCTGGTCTGCGTTGGCGATACCTTGCTCATTAGTCGTCGCAAGTCTCTGACGAATTCGCTCTCATTTGCGTGGACCGGCGATGGTGCCAATAGTTCTCCAGGGAGCTTCAGAGTCGTGCCGTAGACCATTTCTGCTGGGCTGGCGTCGATGTCTTCTTTGATTGTTGTTCGCAAGCCGAGGAGTACCAATGGCAGTACTCCGTACCAGTCGTCGTTTTCGTAGCAGGTAATTGCTGCTTTCAAGGTTCGATGCCATCGCTCAATGATGCCGTTCGCTTGCGGGTGGTAAGGCGTAGTGCGAAAGTGCTGGATTCCCAGCAGTCTATTCAGCTGCCTGAAAACGTCAGATTCGAACTGACGACCGAGATCCGTTGTAATGCGCACTGGTATCCCGAAGCGTGCCATCCAGCCGGAGATCAGGCTCGTTGCGACTGTCTCTGCGGTCATGTTGGGCAGCGGAAAGGCTTCCGGCCATCTCGTATACCGATCGATGATGGTCAAACAATACTTGTTGTCCCGTGACGTGGGCAGGGGGCCGATGAGGTCGATGTTGATGTGCTCGAACCTTTCGCTCGGTTTATCGTAAAACTCGACTGCTGCTCGGTTGTGTCGACCCACTTTGCTGCGTTGGCACTGGATGCACGAGCGGACGAACTGTTTCACGTCCTTGGCCATCATTGGCCAAACGAATCTATCTCGTACTAGGTTGAGCGTCGCGTTGGCGCCGGCGTGCGCTATGCCATGTAGCTTGGCGATAACACGCCTTCGTAATGCTGCTGGAACGAGTGGTCGTATCCTGTTGTGGGCGGTGTCGCACAGGACCGTCTTCTTGCTGTCTGCCAGCGCGAGCGGCTTAATGACCAAGGCTGTTTGGTCCGCTGTCTGCTCTTTCAGTTGTTGGACCTCGGGATCTCGTGCCTGCTCGTCGGCCATCTCGCTGAAGTCAATGAAGTTGCTCGCTGTGTCCAGTCGCTGGACGCGTGACAGCGTGTCTGCTACTTCATTCGATCTACCCGGGACATGGCGTATGTCCGTGGTAAACTGGCCCACGTAGTCGAGGTGGCGCGCCTGTCGCGGCGAAGCTCGTTCGGAGTTTTGCTGAAAGGCAAAGGTTAGTGGCTTATGATCTGTGAAAATGGCGAAGTCGCGACCTTCGACCATGTGCTTAAAAAACTGCACCGCCTGGTACATCGCTACCAGCTCCCGATCGTACGTGCTGTACTTTTTTTGCGCTTCGGTCAGTTTCTTAGAGTAAAAACCTAACGGTTGAGGCTCGCCGTTGACTACCTGATGCAGGACCGCTCCCACCGCGTAGTCCGAAGCGTCGACGTTAAGCGCGAGCTCGGCATCTGGGGCCGGGTGATAAAGCATCGTTGCTTTAGCCAGATCTGCCTTGCACTTCTCGAACGCGGTCGCTGCGTCCGTCGACCAGTTAAGCGGCGTTGTGTCCTTCTTTTTGTTTCCGCACATTAGGTTTTGCAACGCCATCTGATTGGCGACTGCGTGCGGGATGAATCTCCTGTAGAAATTGATCATCCCCAGGAACCTCTTGTGCTCGTGAGCCACCCTTGGACGTTTGAAATTCAGGATCGCCTCCACTTTGGATTGCTGTGGCTTGATACCATCCTTCGTCACGGTGTGTCCCAGAAAACGGACCTGTGGCTTGCCGAGGTCGCATTTCGCTGCGTTGATAGCGAGACCGTGCTCTCTGAGGAGCTGGAAAATTCGGCGCAGATGCCGCTCGTGCTCCTTGGCGTCTTTTGATGCTACGCAGATGTCGTCAATGTAGACGAACGCGTAGTCTGTTTCGTTCACCAGGACGGAGTTTATGTGACGTTGGAACGTTTGCGCAGCGTTGCGCAAGCCGAACGTCATAAACTTAAACTGGAAAAGCCCGAAGGGCGTGGCGATCGCCGACTTGGGAATGTCTACCGGTTCGATCGGTATTTGGTGATATGCTCGCTGCAAGTCGATTGTCGAGAAAATGGTCTTGCCGTGCAGGATATGTGTGAAGTCCTGGATGAACGGTATGGGATAACAATCCGGTACCGTAATCGCGTTCAGGGCGCGGTAGTCGCCGCACGGGCGCCGCACGGGCGCCAAGAACCGTCGGACTTCTTTACCATATGTAGTGGACTGGACCAGCTGCTGTCGGAAGGCTCGCAGATTCCTTGCTCCGTCAGGAAACGAAATTCTTCCATGGCGGCCTTCAACTTGTCGGGCGCCAATCGTCGCGGTCGGGCGCGCACGGGTGGACCCTTCGTCAGGATGTGATGAGTGACAGTCGTAGCCGTTGTGGTCTTCGCGCTGTTCATCGTCGTTAAGTCCGTGAAGTCGACCAGCAGCTTGGCGAACGGGTCGCGTCTGTCGTACGTGAAGATCCGACCCTTTGCTGGACGTGCGGCGCCCTCCGCGTGGAGGTTGGTCGCCGAGTCGATGAGCCTCTCGCTCTTCATGTCAACGAGGAGGCCGAAGTGTTTGAGAAAGTCAGCGCCTATTATGGGGCTGCTGACCTTCGCAATCACGAACTCCCAGGACAGGTTGCGCCTCAGGCCGAGGTCAAGTTGGAGTCGCTTACGGCCGTACGTCGTGATACTAGAGCCGTTAGCCGCGAAAAGCCTTACTGCGTCTGGTTGACCGAATTTCTCGCTGAAAGTCGGCGGAACAACCGAGACGTCCGCGCCGGTGTCGATTAGATATTTACGGCTCCTTGCCGTGTCTGCAATAAATAAACGAAACACCTTACCTGCCTTTCCTGGGGTTCGTGGCTTTAGTTTTTTAGCCACGAACATGGCTCCCGACACTTCGTTGCGTCGGCGCCGTGCAGCTGGTGATACCAGCAGAGGCCATCTCTGGCGCGATCCGCTTTCAGCGTCCTTCTGCTGCTGGGATCGGGCTCCTGCTGGGCTGAATGCTGCTGCCGCTGTTGCAAGCGAGGCGGTACGCTCGCCGGTACTTGCGCTGGCCTCTGCTGTCGCTGTTGCTGCTGTTGCTGTTGTCGTGGTGGTTGCTGTGCCACCCAGGCTGGTCGCGGTGACACCGGACGTCCTCGGCCACTACCACCCACGTAGGTGAAGTGCTCGTCGTCGTCGTACACTTGAGTGGCTGCCGGTGCTTGGTACCACCGACGGCCTTGGCGGCGAGCGGGCGCGCGGCGAGGATTGCGCTGCTCGTACAGTGCATCCTCTAGTCGATGCAGCCGCTGTAACATAATATCGTCCTGTTGCGGACGTGGCTCGGCCGACTGCTTCTTCACTGCACACGCGCTGCGGGTGCCCGTCACTTCCACGATTTTGTCCGCGAGAGCGGCGCGTTGGGCCAGGTCGCCGGCCGACGCCTGCAAAATTGCCCGCACCTGTTCCGGCAAACGGTTTGCCCACAAACTTTCTAGCAGGCGATCGGTGACGTTCGGGCCACCGAGCCGCCGCATCTCGTTAAGTAGCTGGGATGGCCTCTTATCGCCGAGGTCCATCTCGGAGAGTAACTGCTGGAGCTTTTGCTGCTCCGTCGCGCCGAATTGCTCGAGCATGCGGCTCTTAAGGTTAGTGTATTTGCGTCCTGCGGGCGGTCTCGTGACCGCGTCGTACACCTGCTCTAACACGCGCGACTCGATCGCGCCTACCACCGTGTTGAATCGCGGACTTTCTGAAGTGATTCGCGCTGTTGCGAACTGCGCCTCCAGCTGCGCGAACCACACTTCTGGGTTAGCGTACCAGAAAGGGGGCACTTTCACGCTCACTCGCGTGATTTCGCACTGTGCGTCTACATACGGGCTGTCGCTCTCCTCGGCCTCGGGTTCGAGCCCGGGCGAACGAACACTGTCGGACGCGGGGAGCGTGCGCTTGGGAATAGCCCCACGGCTCACGTCCACTGTCGCGGCGTCTTCACTCGCGGACGCTTTTGGATTCTGAGGAGAATCGTTCTCCATTTTGAGTATTTTGGTAAGTGTAGTTTTACTTCTTTGGGAAAGGTTTCCCTTAACTCGCGTCTCGATACGCTTTGCGCGCTAATTCACTAATCGCCTGGAGCGCGAGGGTCAAAATCACTAAACTCGCGCACAACACTATGCTCGCGCACGTTTCGCACATATAAGCTTGCTCCCCGGGAGCTTTTTATATTCCGTTAGGAAGTCACAAGTCACTTTCTTCTAACAACTCCGGCGTTCGCGCCGTTCGGGGTCACCACTTTAGGGAGTTTCGTCCCTAATAATTAATCTTTCGGTTTCTTTTTTTCGCGCTTACTCGCGCAAGCTTTTTATTTATTATCTTCTATACACAATTAACGCTATGTTGGCGGGAGAGACCGTGTGGCGTTGTCTTGAGCGATCAAGAACTTCTAAAAACTAAGGCCATGGCAGCATATCCCAAAGGGTATGCCACCATAGCCACTTGAGCAACGCCTTGACGGCGACGTAGCAGAGGGCCACGATAATACAAACGACAATTGCATAGCGATACATATTGTTCGTTACTTTGTCGTCGACGCGGCCGCGATGTCGTATTTATACTTACTCCGCTTTCTGCCCGCGCCGGCAGCAAGGGGAGCAGCGCCGAACACGACACCAGCGAACGTCCACGACGATCGCATGTTCACTCGACGCCGGCAGCGGGTAGCTAATCCGTCTAGCCGGCGGAATGTAAACAGTGGCGACTTCAAAGTGCACACTCAGCATTGCTGTATCGTTTACAGCAGTAAACAGCGAGTGTTTGTTTACTTTGGCTTGTCGACCGTTCGACCAGCCACAACGCGCAAACTTACTATGGAGTGGAGTGCAACAAAGTGTCGCGTCGTTAAGGATCCGATATCCGAACGACTCCACCTAATTAGAGTTTAATGCTCGGACGTGTATGGTATGTATGATCGCTCGTCAGCGAACACACACACGCACACGTGCACGCCACAGCCTACTCCAATACCTTTCAGAATCAGTAAAAACTTTTAGTGCACTCGGAAGGATTTGGTCACCATGGTCATTTGAAGTTGGCCCTACCCAGTGCAATTGTGCTATTTTCATGATTTTTCAGGGAAAAATTTTGTTCAACGAAAAACATAACTTGGCCAAGTGGAATATAAGGTTCGATAGCCTACTCCAATACCTTTCAGAATCAGTAAAAACTTTTAGTGCACTCGGAAGGATTTGGTCACCATGGTCATTTGAAGTTGGCCTTACCCAGTGCAATTGTGCTATTTTCATGATTTTTCAGGGAAAAATTTTGTTCAACGAAAAGCATAACTTGGCCAAGTGGAATATAAGGTTCGATAGCCTACTCCAATACCTTTCAGAATCAGTAAAAACTTTTAGTGCACTCGGAAGGATTTGGTCACCATGGTCATTTGAAGTTGGCCTTACCCAGTGTAATTTTTCATGATTTTCCAGCGAAAAATTTTATTCAACGAAAAACATAACTTGGCCAAGTGGAATATAAGGTTCGATAGCCTACTCCAATACATTTCAGAATCAGTAAAAACTTTTAGTGCACTCGGAAGGATTTGGTCACCATGGTCATTTGAAGTTGGCCTTACCCAGTGTAATTTTTCATGATTTTTCAGCGAAAAATTTTGTTCAACGAAAAACATAACTTGGCCAAGTGGAATATAAGGTTCGATAGCCTACTCCAATACCTTTCAGAATCAGTAAAAACTTTTAGTGCACTCGGAAGGATTTGGTCACCATGGTCATTTGAAGTTGGCCTTACCCACTGTAATTTTTCATGATTTTTCAGCGAAAAATTTTGTTCAACGAAAAACATAACTTGGCCAAGTGGAATATAAGGTTCGATAGCATTTAGATTCAAATGACCATGGTGACCAAATCCTTCCGAGTGCACTAAAAGTTTTTACTGATTCTGAAAGGTATTGGAGTAGGCTATCGAACCTTATATTCCACTTGGCCAAGTTATGTTTTTCGTTGAACAAAATTTTTCCCTGAAAAATCATGAAAATAGCACAATTGCACTGGGTAGGGCCAACTTCAAATGACCATGGTGACCAAATCCTTCCGAGTGCACTAAAAGTTTTTACTGATTCTGAAAGGTATTGGAGTAGGCTATCGAACCTTATATTCCACTTGGTCAGGTTATGTTTTTCGTTGAACAAAATTTTTTCCTGAAAAATCATGAAAATAGCACAATTGCACTGGGTAGGGCCAACTTCAAATGACCATGGTAACCAAATCCTTCCGAGTGCACTAAAAGTTTTTACTGATTCTGAAAGGTATTGGAGTAGGCTATCGAGCCTTATATTCCACTTGGCCAAGTTATGTTTTTCGTTGAACAAAATTTTTCCCTGAAAAATCATGAAAATAGCACAATTGCACTGGGTAAGGGCAACTTCAAATGACCATGGTGACCAAATTCTTCGGAGTGCACTAAAAGTTTTTACTGATTCTGAAAGGTATTGGAGTAGGCTATCGAACCTTATATTCCACTTGGCCAAGTTATGTTTTTCGTTGAACAAAATTTTTCGCTGAAAAATCATGAAAAATTACACTGGGTAAGGCCAACTTCAAATGACCATGGTGACCAAATCCTTGCGAGTGCACTAAAAGTTTTTACTGATTCTGAAAGGTATTGGAGTAGGCTATCGAACCTTATATTCCACTTGGCCAAGTTATGTTTTTCGTTGAACAAATTTTTTCCCTGAAAAATCATGAAAATAGCACAATTGCACTGGGTAAGGGCAACTTCAAATGACCATGGTGACCAAATTCTTCGGAGTGCACTAAAAGTTTTTACTGATTCTGAAAGGTATTGGAGTAGGCTATCGAACCTTATATTCCACTTGGCCAAGTTATGTTTTTCGTTGAACAAAATTTTTCGCTGGAAAATCATGAAAAATTACACTGGGTAAGGCCAACTTCAAATGACCATGGTGACCAAATCCTTCCGAGTGCACTAAAAGTTTTTACTGATTCTGAAAGGTATTGGAGTAGGCTATCGAGCCTTATATTCCACTTGGCCAAGTTATGTTTTTCGTTGAACAAAATTTTTCGCTGAAAAATCATGAAAAATTACACTGGGTAAGGCCAACTTCAAATGACCATGGTGACCAAATCCTTGCGAGTGCACTAAAAGTTTTTACTGATTCTGAAAGGTATTGGAGTAGGCTATCGAACCTTATATTCCACTTGGCCAAGTTATGTTTTTCGTTGAACAAATTTTTTCCCTGAAAAATCATGAAAATAGCACAATTGCACTGGGTAAGGGCAACTTCAAATGACCATGGTGACCAAATTCTTCGGAGTGCACTAAAAGTTTTTACTGATTCTGAAAGGTATTGGAGTAGGCTATCGAACCTTATATTCCACTTGGCCAAGTTATGTTTTTCGTTGAACAAAATTTTTCGCTGGAAAATCATGAAAAATTACACTGGGTAAGGCCAACTTCAAATGACCATGGTGATCAAATCCTTCCGAGTGCACTAAAAGTTTTTACTGATTCTGAAAGGTATTGGAGTAGGCTATCGAACCTTATATTCCACTTGGCCAAGTTATGTTTTTCGTTGAACAAAATTTTTCCCTGAAAAATCATGAAAATAGCACAATTGCACTGGGTAAGGCCAACTTCAAATGACCATGGTGACCAAATTCTTCCGAGTGCACTAAAAGTTTTTACTGATTCTGAAAGGTATTGGAGTAGGCTATCGAAACTTATATTCCACTTGGCCAAGTTATGTTTTTCGTTGAACAAAATTTTTCCCTGAAAAATCATGAAAATAGCACAATTGCACTGGGTAGGGCCAACTTCATATGACCATGGTGACCAAATCCTTCCGAGTGCACTAAAAGTTTTTACTGATTCTGAAAGGTATTGGAGTAGGCTATCGAACCTAATATTCCACTTGGCCAAGTTATGTTTTTCGTTGAACAAAATTTTTCCCTGAAAAATCATGAAAATAGCACAATTGCACTGGGTAGGGCCAACTTCAAATGACCATGGTGACCAAATCCTTCCGAGTGCACTAAAAGTTTTTACTGATTCTGAAAGGTATTGGAGTAGGCTATCGAACCTTATATTCCACTTGGCCAAGTTATGTTTTTCGTTGAACAAAATTTTTCCCTGAAAAATCATGAAAATAGCACAATTGCACTGGGTAAGGCCAACTTTAAATGACCATGGTGACCAAATCCTTCCGAGTGCACTAAAAGTTTTTACTGATTCTGAAAGGTATTGGAGTAGGCTATCGAACCTTAACCACTTGGCCAGGTTATGTTTTTCGTTGAACAAAATTTTTCCCTGAAAAATCATGAAAATAGCACAATTGCACTGGGTAAGGCCAACTTCAAATGACCATGGTGACCAAATTCTTCCGAGTGCACTAAAAGTTTTTCTGATTCTGAAAGGTATTGGAGTAGGCTATCGAACCTTATATTCCACTTGGCCAAGTTATGTTTTTCGTTGAACAAAATTTTTCCCTGAAAAATCATGAAAATAGCACAATTGCACTGGGTAAGGCCAACTTCAAATGACCATGGTGACCAAATTCTTCCGAGTGCACTAAAAGTTTTTACTGATTCTGAAAGGTATTGGAGTAGGCTATCGAACCTTAACCACTTGGCCAGGTTATGTTTTTCGTTGAACAAAATTTTTCCCTGAAAAATCATGAAAATAGCACAATTGCACTGGGTAAGGCCAACTTCAAATGACCATGGTGTCCAAATTCTTCCGAGTGCACTAAAAGTTTTTACTGATTCTGAAAGGTATTGGAGTAGGCTATCGAACCTTATATTCCACTTGGCCAGGTTATGTTTTTCGTTGAACAAAATTTTTCCCTGAAAAATCATGAAAATAGCACAATTGCACTGGGTAAGGCCAACTTCAAATGACCATGGTGTCCAAATTCTTCCGAGTGCACTAAAAGTTTTTACTGATTCTGAAAGGTATTGGAGTAGGCTATCGAACCTTATATTCCACTTGGCCAAGTTATGTATTTCGTTGAACAAAATTTTTCCCTGAAAAATCATGAAAATAGCACAATTGCACTGGGTAAGGCCAACTTCAAATGACCATGGTGACCAAATTCTTTCGAGTGCACTAAAAGTTTTTACTGATTCTGAAAGGTATTGGAGTAGGCTATCGAACCTTATATTCCACTTGGCCAAGTTATGTTTTTCGTTGAACAAAATTTTTCCCTGAAAAATCATGAAAATAGCACAATTGCACTGGGTAAGGGCAACTTCAAATGACCATGGTGACCAAATTCTTCGGAGTGCACTAAAAGTTTTTACTGATTCTGAAAGGTATTGGAGTAGGCTATCGAACCTTATATTCCACTTGGCCAAGTTATGTTTTTCGTTGAACAAAATTTTTCGCTGAAAAATCATGAAAAATTACACTGGGTAAGGCCAACTTCAAATGACCATGGTGACCAAATCCTTGCGAGTGCACTAAAAGTTTTTACTGATTCTGAAAGGTATTGGAGTAGGCTATCGAACCTTATATTCCACTTGGCCAAGTTATGTTTTTCGTTGAACAAATTTTTTCCCTGAAAAATCATGAAAATAGCACAATTGCACTGGGTAAGGGCAACTTCAAATGACCATGGTGACCAAATTCTTCGGAGTGCACTAAAAGTTTTTACTGATTCTGAAAGGTATTGGAGTAGGCTATCGAACCTTATATTCCACTTGGCCAAGTTATGTTTTTCGTTGAACAAAATTTTTCGCTGGAAAATCATGAAAAATTACACTGGGTAAGGCCAACTTCAAATGACCATGGTGACCAAATCCTTCCGAGTGCACTAAAAGTTTTTACTGATTCTGAAAGGTATTGGAGTAGGCTATCGAGCCTTATATTCCACTTGGCCAAGTTATGTTTTTCGTTGAACAAAATTTTTCGCTGAAAAATCATGAAAAATTACACTGGGTAAGGCCAACTTCAAATGACCATGGTGACCAAATCCTTGCGAGTGCACTAAAAGTTTTTACTGATTCTGAAAGGTATTGGAGTAGGCTATCGAACCTTATATTCCACTTGGCCAAGTTATGTTTTTCGTTGAACAAATTTTTTCCCTGAAAAATCATGAAAATAGCACAATTGCACTGGGTAAGGGCAACTTCAAATGACCATGGTGACCAAATTCTTCGGAGTGCACTAAAAGTTTTTACTGATTCTGAAAGGTATTGGAGTAGGCTATCGAACCTTATATTCCACTTGGCCAAGTTATGTTTTTCGTTGAACAAAATTTTTCGCTGGAAAATCATGAAAAATTACACTGGGTAAGGCCAACTTCAAATGACCATGGTGATCAAATCCTTCCGAGTGCACTAAAAGTTTTTACTGATTCTGAAAGGTATTGGAGTAGGCTATCGAACCTTATATTCCACTTGGCCAAGTTATGTTTTTCGTTGAACAAAATTTTTCCCTGAAAAATCATGAAAATAGCACAATTGCACTGGGTAAGGCCAACTTCAAATGACCATGGTGACCAAATTCTTCCGAGTGCACTAAAAGTTTTTACTGATTCTGAAAGGTATTGGAGTAGGCTATCGAAACTTATATTCCACTTGGCCAAGTTATGTTTTTCGTTGAACAAAATTTTTCCCTGAAAAATCATGAAAATAGCACAATTGCACTGGGTAGGGCCAACTTCATATGACCATGGTGACCAAATCCTTCCGAGTGCACTAAAAGTTTTTACTGATTCTGAAAGGTATTGGAGTAGGCTATCGAACCTAATATTCCACTTGGCCAAGTTATGTTTTTCGTTGAACAAAATTTTTCCCTGAAAAATCATGAAAATAGCACAATTGCACTGGGTAGGGCCAACTTCAAATGACCATGGTGACCAAATCCTTCCGAGTGCACTAAAAGTTTTTACTGATTCTGAAAGGTATTGGAGTAGGCTATCGAACCTTATATTCCACTTGGCCAAGTTATGTTTTTCGTTGAACAAAATTTTTCCCTGAAAAATCATGAAAATAGCACAATTGCACTGGGTAAGGCCAACTTTAAATGACCATGGTGACCAAATCCTTCCGAGTGCACTAAAAGTTTTTACTGATTCTGAAAGGTATTGGAGTAGGCTATCGAACCTTAACCACTTGGCCAGGTTATGTTTTTCGTTGAACAAAATTTTTCCCTGAAAAATCATGAAAATAGCACAATTGCACTGGGTAAGGCCAACTTCAAATGACCATGGTGACCAAATTCTTCCGAGTGCACTAAAAGTTTTTCTGATTCTGAAAGGTATTGGAGTAGGCTATCGAACCTTATATTCCACTTGGCCAAGTTATGTTTTTCGTTGAACAAAATTTTTCCCTGAAAAATCATGAAAATAGCACAATTGCACTGGGTAAGGCCAACTTCAAATGACCATGGTGACCAAATTCTTCCGAGTGCACTAAAAGTTTTTACTGATTCTGAAAGGTATTGGAGTAGGCTATCGAACCTTAACCACTTGGCCAGGTTATGTTTTTCGTTGAACAAAATTTTTCCCTGAAAAATCATGAAAATAGCACAATTGCACTGGGTAAGGCCAACTTCAAATGACCATGGTGTCCAAATTCTTCCGAGTGCACTAAAAGTTTTTACTGATTCTGAAAGGTATTGGAGTAGGCTATCGAACCTTATATTCCACTTGGCCAGGTTATGTTTTTCGTTGAACAAAATTTTTCCCTGAAAAATCATGAAAATAGCACAATTGCACTGGGTAAGGCCAACTTCAAATGACCATGGTGTCCAAATTCTTCCGAGTGCACTAAAAGTTTTTACTGATTCTGAAAGGTATTGGAGTAGGCTATCGAACCTTATATTCCACTTGGCCAAGTTATGTATTTCGTTGAACAAAATTTTTCCCTGAAAAATCATGAAAATAGCACAATTGCACTGGGTAAGGCCAACTTCAAATGACCATGGTGACCAAATTCTTTCGAGTGCACTAAAAGTTTTTACTGATTCTGAAAGGTATTGGAGTAGGCTATCGAACCTTATATTCCACTTGGCCAAGTTATGTTTTTCGTTGAACAAAATTTTTCCCTGAAAAATCATGAAAATAGCACAATTGCACTGGGTAAGGCCAACTTCAAATGACCATGGTGACCAAATCCTTCCGAGTGCACTAAAAGTTTTTACTGATTCTGAAAGGTATTAGAGTAGGCTATCGAACCTTATATTCCACTTGGCCAAGTTATGTTTTTCGTTGAACAAAACTTATCGCTGAAAAATCATGAAAATAGCACAATTGCACTGGGTAAGGCCAACTTCAAATGACCATGGTGACCAAATCCTTCCGAGTGCACTAAAAGTTTTTACTGATTCTGAAAGGTATTTGAGTAGGCTATCGAACCTTATATTCCACTTGGCCAAGTTATGTTTTTCGTTGAACAAAATTTTTCCCTGAAAAATCATGAAAATAGCACAATTGCACTGGGTAAGGCCAACTTCAAATGACCATGGTGACCAAATTCTTCCGAGTGCACTAAAACTTTTTACTGATTCTGAAAGGTATTGGAGTAGGCTATCGAACCTTATATTCCACTTGGCCAAGTTATGTTTTTCGTTGAACAAAATTTTTCCCTGAAAAATCATGAAAATAGCACAATTGCACTGGGTAGGGCCAACTTCATATGACCATGGTGACCAAATCCTTCCGAGTGCACTAAAAGTTTTTACTGATTCTGAAAGGTATTGGAGTAGGCTATCGAGCCTTATATTAAACTTGGCCAAGTTATGTTTTTCGTTGAACAAAATTTTTCGCTGAAAAATCATGAAAAATTGCACTGGGTAAGGCCAACTTCAAATGGCCATGGTGACCAAATCCTTCCGAGTGCACTAAAAGTTTTTACTGATTCTGAAAGGTATTGGAGTAGGCTATCGAGCCTTATATTCCACTTGGCCAAGTTATGTTTTTCGTTGAACAAAATTTTTCGCTGAAAAATCATGAAAATAGCACAATTGCACTGGGTAGGGCCAACTTCATATGACCATGGTGACCAAATCCTTCCGAGTGCACTAATAGTTTTTACTGATTCTGAAAGGTATTGGAGTAGGCTATCGAACCTTATATTCCACTTAGCCAAGTTATGTTTTTCGTTGAACAAAATGTCTCACTATAAAATCATGAAAAATTGCACTGGGTAAGGCCAACTTCAAATGACCATGGTGACCAAATCCTTCCGAGTGCACTAAAAGTTTTTACTGATTCTGAAAGGTATTGGAGTAGGCTATCGAGCCTTATATTCCACTTGGCCAAGTTATGTTTTTCGTTGAACAAAATTTTTCCCTGAAAAATCATGAAAATAGCACAATTGCACTGGGTAAGGCCAACTTCAAATGACCATGGTGACCAAATTCTTCCGAGTGCACTAAAAGTTTTTACTGATTCTGAAAGGTATTGGAGTAGGCTATCGAACCTTATATTCCACTTGGCCAAGTTATGTTTTTCGTTGAACAAAATTTTTCCCTGAAAAATCATGAAAATAGCACAATTGCACTGGGTAAGGCCAACTTCAAATGACCATGGTGACCAAATTCTTCCGAGTGCACTAAAAGTTTTTACGGATTCTGAAAGGTATTGGAGTAGGCTATCGAACCTTATATTCCACTTGGCCAAGTTATGTTTTTCGTTGAACAAAATTTTTCCCTGAAAAATCATGAAAATAGCACAATTGCACTGGGTAAGGCCAACTTCAAATGACCATGGTGACCAAATTCTTCCGAGTGCACTAAAAGTTTTTACTGATTCTGAAAGGTATTGGAGTAGGCTATCGAACCTTATATTCCACTTGGCCAAGTTATGTTTTTCGTTGAACAAAATTTTTCCCTGAAAAATCATGAAAATAGCACAATTGCACTGGGTAAGGCCAACTTCAAATGACCATGGTGACCAAATTCTTCCGAGTGCACTAAAAGTTTTTACTGATTCTGAAAGGTATTGGAGTAGGCTATCGAACCTTATATTCCACTTGGCCAAGTTATGTTTTTCGTTGAACAAAATTTTTCGCTGAAAAATCATGAAAATAGCACAATTGCACTGGGTAGGGCCAACTTCATATGACCATGGTGACCAAATCCTTCCGAGTGCACTAATAGTTTTTACTGATTCTGAAAGGTATTGGAGTAGGCTATCGAACCTTATATTCCACTTAGCCAAGTTATGTTTTTCGTTGAACAAAATGTCTCACTGTAAAATCATGAAAAATTGCACTGGGTAAGGCCAACTTCAAATGACCATGGTGACCAAATCCTTCCGAGTGCACTAAAAGTTTTTACTGATTCTGAAAGGTATTGGAGTAGGCTATCGAGCCTTATATTCCACTTGGCCAAGTTATGTTTTTCGTTGAACAAAATTTTTCCCTGAAAAATCATGAAAATAGCACAATTGCACTGGGTAAGGCCAACTTCAAATGACCATGGTGACCAAATTCTTCCGAGTGCACTAAAAGTTTTTACTGATTCAGAAAGGTATTGGAGTAGGCTATCGAACCTTATATTCCACTTGGCCAAGTTATGTTTTTCGTTGAACAAAATTTTTCCCTGAAAAATCATGAAAATAGCACAATTGCACTGGGTAAGGCCAACTTCAAATGACCATGGTGACCAAATTCTTCCGAGTGCACTAAAAGTTTTTACTGATTCTGAAAGGTATTGGAGTAGGCTATCGAACCTTATATTCCACTTGGCCAAGTTATGTTTTTCGTTGAACAAAATTTTTCCCTGAAAAATCATGAAAATAGCACAATTGCACTGGGTAAGGCCAACTTCAAATGAGCATGGTGACCAAATTCTTCCGAGTGCACTAAAAGTTTTTACTGATTCTGAAAGGTATTGGAGTAGGCTATCGAACCTTATATTCCACTTGGCCAAGTTATGTTTTTCGTTGAACAAAATTTTTCCCTGAAAAATCATGAAAATAGCACAATTGCACTGGGTAAGGCCAACTTCAAATGACCATGGTGACCAAATCCTTCCGAGTGCACTAAAAGTTTTTACTGATTCTGAAAGGTATTGGAGTAGGCTATCGAACCTTATATTCCACTTGGCCAAGTTATGTTTTTCGTTGAACAAAATTTTTTCCTGAAAAATCATGAAAATAGCACAATTGCACTGGGTAAGGCCAACTTCAAATGACCATGGTGACCAAATTCTTCCGAGTGCACTAAAAGTTTTTACTGATTCTGAAAGGTATTGGAGTAGGCTATCGAGCCTTATATTAAACTTGGCCAAGTTATGTTTTTCGTTGAACAAAATTTTTCGCTGAAAAATCATGAAAAATTGCACTGGGTAAGGCCAACTTCAAATGGCCATGGTGACCAAATCCTTCCGAGTGCACTAAAAGTTTTTACTGATTCTGAAAGGTATTGGAGTAGGCTATCGAGCCTTATATTCCACTTGGCCAAGTTATGTTTTTCGTTGAACAAAATTTTTCGCTGAAAAATCATGAAAATAGCACAATTGCACTGGGTAGGGCCAACTTCATATGACCATGGTGACCAAATCCTTCCGAGTGCACTAATAGTTTTTACTGATTCTGAAAGGTATTGGAGTAGGCTATCGAACCTTATATTCCACTTAGCCAAGTTATGTTTTTCGTTGAACAAAATGTCTCACTGTAAAATCATGAAAAATTGCACTGGGTAAGGCCAACTTCAAATGACCATGGTGACCAAATCCTTCCGAGTGCACTAAAAGTTTTTACTGATTCTGAAAGGTATTGGAGTAGGCTATCGAGCCTTATATTCCACTTGGCCAAGTTATGTTTTTCGTTGAACAAAATTTTTCGCTGAAAAATCATGAAAATAGCACAATTGCACTGGGTAGGGCCAACTTCATATGACCATGGTGACCAAATCCTTCCGAGTGCACTAAAAGTTTTTACTGATTCTGAAAGGTATTGGAGTAGGCTATCGAGCCTTATATTCCACTTGGCCAAGTTATGTTTTTCGTTGAACAAAATTTTTCGCTGAAAAATCATGAAAATAGCACAATTGCACTGGGTAGGGCCAACTTCATATGACCATGGTGACCAAATCCTTCCGAGTGCACTAATAGTTTTTACTGATTCTGAAAGGTATTGGAGTAGGCTATCGAACCTTATATTCCACTTAGCCAAGTTATGTTTTTCGTTGAACAAAATGTCTCACTGTAAAATCATGAAAAATTGCACTGGGTAAGGCCAACTTCAAATGACCATGGTGACCAAATCCTTCGGAGTGCACTAAACGTTTTTACTGATTCTGAAAGGTATTGGAGTAGGCTATCGAGCCTTATATTAAACTTGGCCAAGTTATGTTTTTCGTTGAACAAAATGTCTCACTGTAAAATCATGAAAAATTGCACTGGGTAAGGCCAACTTCAAATGGCCATAGTGACCAAATCCTTCCGAGTGCACTAAAAGTTTTTACTGATTCTGAAAGGTATTGGAGTAGGCTATCGAGCCTTATATTCCACTTGGCCAAGTTAAGTTTTTCGTTGAACAAAATTTTTCGCTGAAAAATCATGAAAATAGCACAATTGCACTGGGTAAGGCCAACTTCATATGACCATGGTGACCAAATCCTTCCGAGTGCACTAATAGTTTTTACTGATTCTGAAAGGTATTGGAGTAGGCTATCGAACCTTATATTCCACTTAGCCAAGTTATGTTTTTCGTTGAACAAAATTTTTCGCTGAAAAATCATGAAAATAGCACAATTGCACTGGGTAGGGCCAACTTCATATGACCATGGTGACCAAATCCTTCGGAGTGCACTAAACGTTTTTACTGATTCTGAAAGGTATTGGAGTAGGCTATCGAGCCTTATATTAAACTTGGCCAAGTTATGTTTTTCGTTGAACAAAATGTCTCACTGTAAAATCATGAAAAATTGCACTGGGTAAGGCCAACTTCAAATGACCATGGTGACCAAATCCTTCCGAGTGCACTAAAAGTTTTTACTGATTCTGAAAGGTATTGGAGTAGGCTATCGAGCCTTATATTCCACTTGGCCAAGTTTTGTTTTTCGTTGAACAAAATTTTTCGCTGAAAAATCATGAAAATAGCACAATTGCACTGGGTAGGGCCAACTTCATATGACCATGGTGACCAAATCCTTCCGAGTGCACTAAAAGTTTTTACTGATTCTGAAAGGTATTGGAGTAGGCTATCGAACCTTATATTCCACTTAGCCAAGTTATGTTTTTCGTTGAACAAAATTTTTCGCTGAAAAATCATGAAAAATTGCACTGGGTAAGGCCAACTTCAAATGACCATGGTGACCAAAATCCTTCCGAGTGCACTAAAAGTTTTTACTGATCCTGAAAGGTATTGGAGTAGGCTATCGAACCTTATATTCCACTTGGCCAAGTTATGTTTTTCGTTGAACAAAACTTATCGCTGAATATTGGGGAAGAAGTTTCCCCGTCTGAGACACCTCACTTCCACAAATGTAAAAATTTTTTCAAAAGTAAGCCTAATCTTTGAAGTATATATATTATTCTTTTGAAATATGTATATTTATTGTTCAAAATATATATTTCGTTGAACAAAAGAGCGCTACTATTGAAGCCATTACTTTGGAATGAGTACAAAATTCAAATTCGTATTCGTGTTTAGGGTTCAGATCTTTGCTAAGTTATCGTCGCATTTACGAATTTATCTTCACGCACTTGTTTAGGTGACCTTTGACGCCAAAATTCTACGAGTGCACGCATCAAACCGATATCGTTGGAAAGATCTCGACGTCCTCTGTTCAACGATGTATAGCATGTATCGAAGTTATATTTCGGATTGATCGAAATTTTCATTCAAAGTTTGCTCTGATATGCATCGCGCATAGACTAAGTTTAGGTGACCTTTGACGCCAAAATTCTACGACTGCACGCATCAAACCGATATCGTTGGAAAGATCTCGACGTCCTCTTTTCAACGATGTATAGCATGTATCGAAGTTATATTTCGGATTGATCGAAATTTGCATTCAAAGTTTGCTCTGATATGCATCGCGCACAGACTAAGTTTAGGTGACCTTTGACGCCAAAATTCTACGAGTGCACGCATCAAACCGATATCGTTGGAAAGACCTCGACGTCCTCTTTTCAACGATGTATAGCATGTATCGAAGTTATATTTTGGATTGATCGAAATTTTCATTCAAAGTTTGCTCTGATATGCATCGCGCATAGATTAAGTTTAGGTGACCTTTGACGCCAAAATTCTACGACTGCACGCATCAAACCGATATCGTTGGAAAGATCTCGACGTCCTCTTTTCAACGATGTATAGCATATATCGAAGTTATATTTCGGATATATCGAAATTTTCATTCAAAGTTTGCTCTGATGTGCATCGCGCATAGATTAAGTTTAGGTGACCTTTGACGCCAAAATTCTACGAGTGCACGCATCAAACCGATATCGTTGGAAAGATCTCGACGTCCTCTTTTCAACGATGTATAGCATGTATCGAAGTTATATTTCGGATTGATCGAAACTTTCATTCAAAGGTTGCTCTGATATGCATCGCGCATAGACTAAGTTTAGCTGACCTTTGACGCCAAAATTCTACGAGTGCACGCATCAAACCGTTGGAAAGATCTCGACGTCCTCTTTTCAACGACGTATAGCATATATCGAAGTTATATTTCGGATATATCGAAATTTTCATTCAAAGTTTGCTCTGATGTGCATCGCGCATAGACTAAGTTTAGGTGACCTTTGACGCCAAAATTCTACGAATGCACGCATCAAACCGATATCGTTGGAAAGATCTCGACGTCCTCTTTTCAACGATGTATAGCATATATCGAAGTTATATTTTCGATATATCGAAATTTTCAATCAAAGTTTGCTCTGATGTGCATCGCGCATAGACTAAGTTTGGGTGACCTTTGACGCCAAAATTCTACGAGTGCACGCATCAGGCCGATATCGTTGGAAAGATCTCGACGTCCTCTTTTCAACGATGTATAGCATATATCGAAGTTATATTTCGGATATATCGAAATTTTCAATCAAAGTTTGCTCTGATGTGCATCGCGCATAGACTAAGTTTGGGTGACCTTTGACGCCAAAGTTCCACGAGTGCACGCATCGAACCAATATCGTTGGAAAGGTCTCGACGTTCTCTTTTCAACGATGTATAGCATGTATCGAAGTTATATTTCGGATATATCGAAATTTTCATTCAAAGTTTGCTCTGATATGCATCGCGCATAGACTAAGTTTAGGTGACTTTTGACGCCAAAATCCTACGAGTGCACGCATCAAACCGATATCGTTGGAAAGATCTCGACGTCCCCTTTTCAACGATGTATAGCATGTATCGAAGTTAAATTTCGGATTGATCGAAATTTGCATTCAAAGTTTGCTCTGATATGCATCGCGCATAGACTAAGTTTAGGTGACCTTTGACGCTAAAATTCTACGAGTGCACGCATCAAGCCGATATCGTTGGAAAGATCTCGACGTCCTCTTTTCAACGATGTATAGCACGTATCGAAGTTATATTTCGGATTGCTCGAAATTTGCATTCAAAGTTTGCTCTGATATGCATCGCGCATAGACTAAGTTTAGGTGACCTTTGACGCCAAAATTCTACGAGTGCACGCATCAAACCGATATCGTTGGAAAGATCTCGACGTCCTCTTTTCAACGATGTATAGCATATATCGAAGTTATATTTTCGATATATCGAAATTTTCAATCAAAGTTTGCTCTGATGTGCATCGCGCATAGACTAAGTTTAGGTGACCTTTGACGCCAAAATTCTACGAGTGCACGCATCAAACCGATATCGTTGGAAAGATCTCGACGTCCTCTTTTCAACGATGTATAGCGTGTATCGAAGTTATATTTCGGATTGATCGAAATTTTCATTCAAAGTTTGCTCTGATATGCATCGCGCATAGACTAAGTTTAGGTGACCTTTGACGCCAAAATTCTTCGAGTGCACGCATCAAACCGATATCGTTTGAAAGATCTCGACGTCCTCTTTTCAACGATGTATAGCATGTATCGAAGTTATATTTCGGATTGATCGAAATTTTCATTCAAAGTTTGCTCTGATGTGCATCGCGCATAGACTAAGTTTAGGTGACCTTTGACGCCAAAATTCTACGAATGCACGCATCAAACCGATATCGTTGGAAAGATCTCGACGTCCTCTTTTCAACGATGTATAGCATATATCGAAGTTATATTTTGGATTGATCGAAATTTTCATTCAAAGTTTGCTCTGATATGCATCGCGCATAGATTAAGTTTAGGTGACCTTTGACGCCAAAATTCTACGACTGCACGCATCAAACCGATATCGTTGGAAAGATCTCGACGTCCTCTTTTCAACGATGTATAGCATATATCGAAGTTATATTTCGGATATATCGAAATTTTCATTCAAAGTTTGCTCTGATGTGCATCGCGCATAGATTAAGTTTAGGTGACCTTTGACGCCAAAATTCTACGAGTGCACGCATCAAACCGATATCGTTGGAAAGATCTCGACGTCCTCTTTTCAACGATGTATAGCATGTATCGAAGTTATATTTCGGATTGATCGAAACTTTCATTCAAAGGTTGCTCTGATATGCATCGCGCATAGACTAAGTTTAGCTGACCTTTGACGCCAAAATTCTACGAGTGCACGCATCAAACCGTTGGAAAGATCTCGACGTCCTCTTTTCAACGACGTATAGCATATATCGAAGTTATATTTCGGATATATCGAAATTTTCATTCAAAGTTTGCTCTGATGTGCATCGCGCATAGACTAAGTTTAGGTGACCTTTGACGCCAAAATTCTACGAATGCACGCATCAAACCGATATCGTTGGAAAGATCTCGACGTCCTCTTTTCAACGATGTATAGCATATATCGAAGTTATATTTTCGATATATCGAAATTTTCAATCAAAGTTTGCTCTGATGTGCATCGCGCATAGACTAAGTTTGGGTGACCTTTGACGCCAAAATTCTACGAATGCACGCATCAAGCCGATATCGTTGGAAAGATCTCGACGTCCTCTTTTCAACGATGTATAGCATATATCGAAGTTATATTTCGGATATATCGAAATTTTCAATCAAAGTTTGCTCTGATGTGCATCGCGCATAGACTAAGTTTGGGTGACCTTTGACGCCAAAGTTCCACGAGTGCACGCATCGAACCAATATCGTTGGAAAGGTCTCGACGTTCTCTTTTCAACGATGTATAGCATGTATCGAAGTTATATTTCGGATATATCGAAATTTTCATTCAAAGTTTGCTCTGATATGCATCGCGCATAGACTAAGTTTAGGTGACTTTTGACGCCAAAATCCTACGAGTGCACGCATCAAACCGATATCGTTGGAAAGATCTCGACGTCCCCTTTTCAACGATGTATAGCATGTATCGAAGTTAAATTTCGGATTGATCGAAATTTGCATTCAAAGTTTGCTCTGATATGCATCGCGCATAGACTAAGTTTAGGTGACCTTTGACGCTAAAATTCTACGAGTGCACGCATCAAGCCGATATCGTTGGAAAGATCTCGACGTCCTCTTTTCAACGATGTATAGCACGTATCGAAGTTATATTTCGGATTGCTCGAAATTTGCATTCAAAGTTTGCTCTGATATGCATCGCGCATAGACTAAGTTTAGGTGACCTTTGACGCCAAAATTCTACGAGTGCACGCATCAAACCGATATCGTTGGAAAGATCTCGACGTCCTCTTTTCAACGATGTATAGCATATATCGAAGTTATATTTCGGATATATCGAAATTTTCATTCAAAGTTTGCTCTGATGTGCATCACGCATAGACTAAGTTTAGGTGACTTTTGACGCCAAAATCCTACGAGTGCACGCATCAAACCGATATCGTTGGAAAGATCTCGACGTCCTCTTTTCAACGATGTATAGCATGTATCGAAGTTATATTTCGGATATATCGAAATTTTCATTCAAAGTTTGCTCTGATATGCATCGCGCATAGACTAAGTTTAGGTGACTTTTGACGCCAAAATCCTACGAGTGCACACATCAAACCGATATCGTTGGAAAGATCTCGACGTCCTCTTTTCAACGATGTATAGCATGTATCGAAGTTATATTTCGGATTGATCGAAATTTGCATTCAAAGTTTGCTCTGATATGCATCGCGCATAGACTAAGTTTAGGTGACCTTTGACGCTAAAATTCTACGAGTGCACGCATCAAACCGATATCGTTGGAAAGATCTCGACGTCCTCTTTTCAACGATGTATAGCATATATCGAAGTTATATTTCGGATATATCGAAAGTTTCAATCAAAGTTTGCTCTGATGTGCATCGCGCATAGACTAAGTTTGGGTGACCTTTGACGCCAAAGTTCCACGAGTGCACGCATCAAACCAATATCGTTGGAAAGGTCTCGACGTTCTCTTTTCAACGATGTATAGCATGTATCGAAGTTATATTTCGGATATATCGAAATTTTCATTCAAAGTTTGCTCTGATATGCATCGCGCATAGACTAAGTTTAGGTGACTTTTGACGCCAAAATCCTACGAGTGCACGCATCAAACCGATATCGTTGGAAAGATCTCGACGTCCCCTTTTCAACGATGTATAGCATGTATCGAAGTTAAATTTCGGATTGATCGAAATTTGCATTCAAAGTTTGCTCTGATATGCATCGCGCATAGACTAAGTTTAGGTGACCTTTGACGCTAAAATTCTACGAGTGCACGCATCAAACCGATATCGTTGGAAAGATCTCGACGTCCTCTTTTCAACGATGTATAGCACGTATCGAAGTTATATTTCGGATTGATCGAAATTTGCATTCAAAGTTTGCTCTGATATGCATCGCGCATAGACTAAGTTTAGGTGACCTTTGACGCCAAAATTCTACGAGTGCACGCATCAAACCGATATCGTTGGAAAGATCTCGACGTCCTCTTTTCAACGATGTATAGCATATATCGAAGTTATATTTTCGATATATCGAAATTTTCAATCAAAGTTTGCTCTGATGTGCATCGCGCATAGACTAAGTTTAGGTGACCTTTGACGCCAAAATTCTACGAGTGCACGCATCAAACCGATATCGTTGGAAAGATCTCGACGTCCTCTTTTCAACGATGTATAGCGTGTATCGAAGTTATATTTCGAATTGATCGAAATTTTCATTCAAAGTTTGCTCTGATATGCATCGCGCATAGACTAAGTTTAGGTGACCTTTGACGCCAAAATTCTTCGAGTGCACGCATCAAACCGATATCGTTTGAAAGATCTCGACGTCCTCTTTTCAACGATGTATAGCATATATCGAAGTTATATTTCGGATATATCGAAATTTTCATTCAAAGTGTGCTCTGATGTGCATCGCGCATAGACTAAGTTTAGGTGACCTTTGACGCCAAAATTCTACGAGTGCACGCATCAAACCGATATCGTTGGAAAGATCTCGACATCAAAGTTTGCTCTGATATGCATCGCGCATAGACTAAGTTTAGGTGACCTTTGACGCCAAAATTCTACGAGTGCACGCATCAAACCGATATCGTTGGAAAGATCTCGACGTCCTCTTTTCAACGATGTATAGCATGTATCGAAGTTATATTTCGGATATATCGAAATTTTCATTCAAAGTTTGCTCTGATATGCATCGCGCATAGACTAAGTTTAGGTGACCTTTGACGCCAAAATTCTACGAGTGCACGCATCAAACCGATATCGTTGGAAAGATCTCGGCGTCCTCTTTTCAACGATGTATAGCATATATCGAAGTTATATTTTCGATATATCGAAATTTTCAATCAAAGTTTGCTCTGATGTGCATCGCGCATAGACTAAGTTTAGGTGACCTCTGACGCCAAAGTTCTACGAGTGCACGCATCAAACCGATATCGTTGGAAAGATCTGGGCGTCCTCTTTCCAACGATGTATAGCATATATCGAAGCATATTATATTAGCATATAATATGCTAAGCATATTATTGCTAAGCATAGCATATTATATTTCGGATCGATCGAAATTTGCATTCAATATTTGCTCTGATGTGAACAACGCATGTGTGAAAAACACGAATTTGAAATTCGTGTTTGTGGTTTGTGTCTCCGCTATTTACGAATTTAACTATCAAAAACGCGAATTTAACTTCACACACTTCTTTCAAGACACAACAAGAATTTCAAGCATTGCACTGCTTGCTTTGCTTTCTAATCTAGCCATGACTGCCGAAAGCCTGCTAAAAACAAAACACAACAAAAACAATAGAATTCGTTCATTCATTGCTTTTTTGAAAGAAAATACAACGCATGGCAACGAATGGCACTAAACTCAAACGAAGACTATCTACACCGACTATGTGCGATATGAGAGTATCATTTTTTATCGTGGACTTGAGGAAGGATTTCGAACATCGATTCGATTTTATTTTTTTTTTAACGAAAAAATAAAAGTAGAGTTACGTTGTGCTTTTCTTTTATCTGCTGCTCATAAATATGTATTTATTTTAAAGATATATCTAATGGAATACTTAAAAAATTTCATTATTTGAATTATTGCAACCAATACTTATAGTATAAAATTATATGCAGTTCAAATAAATCAAACAAATTTACATTCAAAATTTGTGTAAATATTTAAAAAATTATTTAAATTTTAAAAAAAAAATAGAATTCAATAATAATTTAAGTATATTTAAATCGCGTAAAAATATGAATCTAAGCTTAACATTTTTCTTAATGCGCATGTTGCCTGAGCATGTAAAAGAATTCTTGCGTATTATTGCTGACATCATATCAGCAGTATTGTTATCTTCAATGTCTTGCTGCCTTCCTCAATGCAGTAGTGTCTTTTCTGCTTAGAATTGAAGCCATTTGGCTTCAAACTCGCCTTTAATCGCGGATGTCGATGTCGGATTAACCGTTACTACTTTTGTTGGCCTTAAAATAGTTATGTTTTTAGGTTCCCAGATTATTGACCTGTTCTGGGACCTTGGCAGCTTCCCTAATGATTGGTTGATTCCCACACCGGTTACGTTGGGACTTTTCCTAATTCTTTTTCGCATAACAATCGGTTGTACTATGTCCGGCCCTACTTTACCACTGATATTGCGTTTGGTTCCTTTGAATTCCGTTTGCTGAATTTGGTTTTGAGTTTCCGTACCTCGGTTTTGCCAGTTCTGTTGGGGTTTATTCCATTGCTGCGTAGTTTCGCCTGAAGTTCTGACTTAATTGCCCTCCTAAGTTTGGTCTATTTGGGTGAATGCCATTGAACAAAAGATGAAAATTTATTTTAAATCGTTTACAGGAAAGTTTATTAATGGAACTATAAAATCAATCACTAACAATAATATGTGTACTAAAGAAAAATTCAATCGCCTCTCGTTTGTTGTGTCAAAAAAGTCTCGTTGCTTTGTAACGAGTATCGAGTAAAGGTGGGAATGCACTTCGTTAACACTCCGGCCCCCTTGAAAGCATCCGCTTTCAAGGATCTTTAAATAACGGGCATGGTTTGACGACAGGCCCACTTGCGTAATAGTTAGAATCCCACTTGCGTAAATGAAATCCTGCCTTGGATAGGATTTGACATAACTCGATCCTCAATCTAATGGCAGCTAGCTCACTCGTCGTGCACGCCATTAAATCGTCTACATAAAAGTTTTGCATTATGGCCGCCTCAGGATGATTTGATGTATTCTCATGTGCAATTTGTTGCAAAGTTCTAACTGCCAAAAAGGGGTCTGCAGAGGTGCCATACGTCACAGTTTGGAGATGGTAGCATTGTGGATACTCATCCTTAGAGTCGCGCCAGAGAATGCTCTGCAGTGGTTGATCTGTGCTATGCACCATTATCTGCCGGTACATTTTCTCTATGTCTCTTCTATAATATAATGAATTCCAAAGCTATTTGTTGCAATTTAAGCCGCTATGTCACTACATTTTTTCTACATTATTATATGAGGATGGATGAGCTTATACAGCTCTGGTCTGCGGCTAGAGTTCGGCTGGTCTGCGGCTGTTAGAGTGGTTGTTCCACTCCAGTTTTCCTTATGAATGTCATAAGTTGTGAATGGCTTAGCTTAGCCAGCTCTGAGTGTTCCTCTACTTCCTTCCCGAAGACTGACCTTCTAGTACAGGCATGTCAAACATGCGGCCCACCAAGACATTCATTACGGCCCGTCGAGACTTTAAAAATTTTTAAATATAAAGTTTTGATCATAGAATAATATTAAACGGTGGGTTTGTCCGTTTTTATTTCTTCCTTTTTATAAAAATATATTTTATACATACATGTAATATATATTAATGTATTAAGTTTGACAAATAACATGAATTATAGAATGTCTAGGTATGTACATATACACTACCGGCCAAAAGTTTCGAAGCACCCTTGAAATTTCTACAAATCTTAACAATAGTTATCCAAAGCTTTTAAAAATAAAAAGTCTAATTGTAAATTTTAAAGTTTATTATATTTCCTTTCAAATTACATTAAAATTATATTTTAGAATAATTTTTATTATCAAAATTTTTACAAAAACGTCTAAACTGATTTTTCATCAAAAAATCCCCCTTTGCACTGAATAACTTTTGCTACAATTCTTGGTATTCTGGCGCTTAATTTCTTTATGGTTTCCTGTTGTATATTCTTCCATGATTCCAACAATGCTTTCCACATTTACTCTGTCGACGTAGTCGCTTTTTCTCACACCTTTTGGTCCAGCTCAACCCATAGAAGCTCTATTGGATTGAAATCGGGTGACTGTGCAGGCCAAATCATATTTGTTAATATTCCAGATGTTTGTTTGTTCTCTAAATAGCCTCTGCACAATTCGGAACTGTGTTTGGGATGGTTATCTTGTTGCATCACGAAACCTTCGCCGATCAATCGTAGGCCTGATGGTATGGCATTGTGCTGCAGTATCTTTCTATACTCCTCCTTTCGTTTTGATCGACTGTTATTGATCTCGGCTTGTATTTCTGAAGCCGTTTTTCTTCTGTTCCATCTGCTTGATATTGCTCTATCTTCACGATTTGTTGTCGATCTTGGCCGTTCGGACAGCGGGAGGTCCTAAAGAGTTCGATAATCCTTGTACTTTGTATGGTGCAATGCACAGAATTAGTCGAAATTTTTAATTTTTGCTCTATTATCCGCTAGGAATTGCCTTCCATATGAAGAGTAATCACTGCAGGTCTTATATCAATCTTATTTTTTGGCATTACTTCGGTTTTTTAACGTTTGGTCAGTTTGAATTTCGAGGAACAAAGAATGGTGTCAATATTCTGGGCCAGCCTTTTATACTTGACCCTGGGTAAAAATGGATAGTAATAGTTATTCATAATAACCTGCAGTATTTACCCCATCATAAAAAAATTACCCTGAGTACCTAAAAAACTTTTTTATAATCCTTTTTCTTTATTTTGTATGGCATGTGCAATAAACAAAAAAACCCAATTTCTTGACTTAGTGCATTGTTTGACCATGCAATTAAACAATGAACGCCGTAAATCCGTTTTGGGTTTCATATTACATTTATCACTTTATGACCATCCTATTAAAAAAGAAAAAATCAAAAAATTAATCCAATACTAAAGAAATGCCACACGATTTTCTATGAACAGGAGTGGTGCTCCGGAACTTTTGGCCGGTAGTGTACAGTAAGACCCCGCTTAACGCGGGGAATACGTTCCATCAAAGTACAGCGTAAAGCGAAACAGCGCTAAACGAGGCTATCTTAACATGTAAAGAATGGGGTTAGGGGAACTTGGATAGAAAATTGGTTGGGTATTAAATTTAATAATTATGTTTTTTTTTAATAAAAATAAAACCAAACATTTATTTCTTACAAAAATAAAAAGAATATAAACGAATATACTTATAAAAACAAATAAAATTCTAAGTCAGTCAGATCAGCGCCAAACCGAAAGGGCGCTAAACGAAACATCGTTAAGCGGGGTCTTGCTGTACTAATATATAATGTACAAATACAGAAGTCGTATTTTATTAATTTATTTAATACTGAAAGGAAAAGGATTAGGCTTATTGGGCGGAAAGACTTCGGGTCATGCCCATCATTCCTACCTGGTTTAGGTAGAGTGTGTGTAATATTGGTACCAACGAATCGGCTCCATATTGCAGCAGTGCTGGGAAGATGCCATCTTCCACAGGCGATTTATTGACTGCACGTCTGCTACAGATACTTTTCCCTACTCACCAATCCTCCCTGAAGGGTTGACTAAACCTCCCTCCAGGAGAGTATTTGGGCTGTTTCAGAGTAGCTGAATTCGGGAAGTGTGTGCTGAGCAGAGTTTCCAGGCTCTCCCTCTTGTCGATAGTGAAACCGCCACCGTTTTTGGACAGCGTACCAATATGGGTGGCGACAACCTGACTGGACATCCGAAATCTTGTCACAGTACTGTCTGAAAGATTCCTTCTTGGCTTTCCTAATTTCCTTATTGTATTCAGTTAAGGCTGCCGAGTAAGTAGGCCTATCGTTATTTCGTTTGGCCCTATTAAACAACTTCCTAACTTTTTTCCTAAGGTTTGCTAGATGCCTATTCCACCATGATGTTTTCCTGTCCTCATAGGCCGAAATAATGAATCGACCAACGAACTCCGTTGCAAGCTCCAATTTGTTTATGGTGTCGACTCTTGAGGGTGTTATATCGACGACTAGATTACTCAACTGTTCATTAAATGCTTCGCAGTTTGTATTCTTTTTCTGTGGATATGGGACTACTCTTTCTCCACTGGCATTCCCCAGATCAAACCGAAGTTGTCTATGATCAGACATAGACGGCTCATCTGACACTAACCAGTTATTTATGAGATTTGAGTGAGTGCCAGAAGTGAGTGTCAAATCAAGCACTTCTCTCCCATTTATTGTCATAAAGGTCGGTGTGTTTCCTATTTTACAAATACTTAAACTATGGAAGTTTATAAATTCTAAAAGTGACTCACCCCTGCTATTTACATTGGTGCTGCTCCAGATGGTGTGGTGGGCGTTGACGTCGCAGCCAAGAACGACATCCGTCTTGGTTCTCCTGCCGTATTCCACCAGCTTCACCACTTCATCAGGGGGGCAATCAGGAATGTCACCAGCGAAGTACGCTGATGCTACGATTACCTCTCTGGGTCCGATCCTCACCTTTGCCGCAGTCAGATCCATTGATAGGAACTCTATCAAAGGGAAGAAATTAATATTATTATTAAAGATAATGCAGATTCTAGGTCTGCTTGTTGCCGCATACAAACACTTACCTGTGGGCAGCGAGAGACCGAGGATTTTCCCCTTTGTGCAGGTCCAGGGCTCCTGCACCAGTGCCACATCCAGCTGACTGCTAGACATGTTGTGTGTCAAGATAGCGGTTGCTGCCTTGGCACACAGGTTGATCTGAACAACCTTCATCGTGGAGGTTTATTGGCCGCGTGTGCCCCCCTTTTCCCCACCCCTTCCACGCTCCGAATGTCTGTGGGTTGAGGGATTCAGGCGCAGATCTCGGGTTGGGGCTTCTTGGGGCCACCAAGCCTATCCTTCCAGGACCGCATTTGGGACTGTTTAGTCAGTCCTGTTCTGGAGGGTGGAGCGCCACCGGCTCTGAAGGAAGCGGATGTACCTGCCTTTTCTTTAACTGCTGGTCTTACAGGAATTGGCCGATTTGCCGCCGTGGGCCCCAGGGAGGGGAGCGAAGATGGGCTGACCTTCACTTCCCTACCCTTTTTGGCTCCAGCGGTCCCCAGGGAGGGATTTAAGGAAGGAATAACCTTCCTCACCTCCTCCCCTTTACCGGCTACAGATGTTTCCGAGGGTCTTTTTCTAAATTTGAACGACACCCTCCCCACATTGAAGTAGGGTGGCAGTCAAACTCTCGAACGGCTTTAGCTGAGCTCTCATCTATGGCAATGGTGAGAGTCAGGCCGCCCTCGTTTGCTGCCGTGCGGAGGATTTTCCACTTCTAAGTCGGCAACACCCGGTTTTGCGTACTGAGGACTTGCATGATCTCCTCCGCATTGGCTCTCTTGCCAGGGAAGTGCGCTGTAGCCACGTGTGGTTTTGGGAGGTCATCCACCTTCATCACACGTAGCTTAGCACCAGCTCATGGCTCGATAGCCAACGCGGTCCTGACCAGCCAGACCCTAGTGGTCGTGTCAGCGCACCTCACGACCAACCATCCTGGTTTAAAGGAGCAGCCAAGAAATCTGTATTGGGGCCCATCAGCGGGAGCGTTGTGTAGCTCTTCAATGATGGTCTCCTCGACAGACTTCTGCTGCTCGCCAGTAAGATGGCTAGCCGGGAAGTCCAGCGGCACAATACCTACCGACAGAGCACCAGCAACCTCCGTATAGGTGGGAACGTTTGACCGGTTCTTTTTACTGGTCTCCGCCGGGCTGTCACCATCAGAGCTTTTCGTTTTGGAAACCCATGGGCCCGATGGTTTCAGCATTGTCGGAAGGTCCCTTTAGGACTTTTTCCAGCGCATTTTTGTATGGCGTGCCATCCGCCATAAGAGCGCGGAGCTTCTTCCGATGAGCTGTTCTCAAACGTTTCCGTTTAATACTAAGCTTGCCGACATGCAGACCGTGAACGGTTTCTTCGTCAGAGGCTATGACGCTTCTGACGTTATCGTCCGTTAGGGTGGCATCGGCAGAAGTGACGGATGACGTCACTACCTAGTTCTGCAGAAAGTGTGTACCGTTCTGCAATTTCAGCCCCCAAGGAACGTACTATCCGTTCCACGGCGGTGAAGTTTTCAGCCACAGCCTGATTGAAGGGTACAGATGTATTCTGTTGCCCTTATTTGGTTAGGTTTTGGTCTAATTTTTTGTTTTCCATTTGATTCTCACGAGTACGGGGAAAGTAGGTCGATCCACGCAGAGCCCCCGTTGCGTGAACAAGGCTAATTAAAAGCGGAGGTCGCCAGGTATCCGCAGTCCGCCGTTTATGACTATTATGGGCTATTTAGGGGTCCGCAGCCTGGTCGGTCATCAGCACGGTACGGTTGACACCTTGACCCAACCTTGAATTTTAGTTTTCGGTCTCACCAGGGAAATATTCAGTCCCGTGGGTCTTCGATCCTACTTAAGCCCTCTCACCACGACAAGGTAAACAACCGAGAGAGGGGTTTTCTACATGGTTTTCATATTGCTTTAAAGAGAAATAGAGCGAGATACTTTTATAGCGAGGTAGATAAGAAATAACGAGATAGGGTCATAGAGAATGTAAAAATTAAACACTGTCTGAAAAATGTGAGCAGCTTCACATTGTTTCTGCATATTTTTTAACGATCCGCATCTATAGATGCGTTCCCACACACACATCGAACACCGCTGTTACATTAGTCGATCTCTTCATAAACAACTTGAAGACGGAAGAACAATGTGGAAAAAATATAGTATCATACCAGCTTTAGCAATGTTACCGTTCCGAGGTTTGTGACATAATTTTTATTACCTTCGTTGGCATTCAGGTAACTTAACACCTCACAATAATCGAAACCAATTGCTTTTATTTTGTAGCCACAAAAAAAAAATGCAGCGTCACAACAATTGTGTAAGTGAGCTGATGTGAGTTTTATACCTTCACCTTCTAATTATTTGACCGCTATAATTGTTTCTGATATTATTATACCCTACACCTTAAGCTTAAGGATTTAATAACTTTCTGACGAAATGTGTAACGCATTGAAATACTTAGAGAAGATATACATATATGTATATATAGAAGATATGTATATAGAAAAGTATATATTCTTGATGAGCGTCAACTCCTGACGCGTTTTAGCCCCGTCCGTCTGTCTGTGGAAATCATGATAGCAGGAGAACCGGTGAAGATATGGGAATGAAATTTTTGAAATAGCCTTTGTTGTTGCGTAAGGGTTGGAATTGAAAATGGACAAAATCGCTTATCGTAATCTCAGGCAGTTTTCGAATTCCATGTCGAAAAACTGTTTCGCCTTTTGAGGATATCCAAGTTCGAATTCTGCGAAAGAAGTGAAGCTATGACTTGCCAGATCGTGCTGCATCCGTGGGAACAAGCAGTAATCAGAAGGAGCAATATCCGGAGAATACGGCGGGTGCGGCAAAATATCCCACTTGAGCGTTTCCAGATATTTTTTCACGACATGAGAAAAAAAACTTTTCCGTGAGAAGCTGCGCGTGGGAATTGATTCGATTGTAAGCAGAATCGACTCAAAAATTGTCAGAATCCATTCGAAACTGCTAGGACCTCTGTAAAAATTACTTCGCAAATATGGATATGGCCACATCGGTTAAAGTTTCTAAGTTAGAGAATGACAATTATCAGCTACAAAAGAGATTAAACCGAGCGAAAATTGTTGTCATCTGGAAAGCAACGTTATCAAAATTTTCGACATGCTTAAACATTTCACGTGCCCATTTTAATCACTGCAGTTACACCAATCAAAATCGCTCCGTATTGATCAAAATTAACTAAGAGAGTTTGATAACGAACTACTTTTCGTTGGGAAGATTGGTGCTACCGGATGTGTTGGACACAGATGTGTTGTGACGAGTGTTGCTAAATGATCACCTAATCCGCGATACTAATTATCTTTGCATATTTTGTAAAAAGCTGCGGAAGAATAAGCAAGTCAGCTCATTCTGGTTACTGAGCTGTCATCTTCACGGATAATTCAGAAACAACATTCACCAAGGAGAAACGTGTTGCGTTCTTTGACCCTACCTTTCCCTCCTAGCTTGTGTAGAAACTATGACCCACCCTGGCGGAGCTACCCTTGGTGATAAACATACTTGATACACAATAACAACCTTGGACATATAAGCAGTGACAGCTTGATTCTTAGATCACAACTAGAGCCGCTCAAGCATTGCTTTAATGTAGGGCACATAAACTGTTGCAGTATCAAGCCCTCTAATCAATCTACTACATTAGCCGCGTTCCTTTTTCCTCGGATTAGACCAGTTTCCATACAAATTTTCTAATCGTACTCTCGACTAGGATTAGAAATTCTAATCGGACTGGGCTTTTCGTTATTTGATACGTAGATGGCGTTGATGTACAAATTTTAGTTTGTTGGTGAAATCATAGATGGCACTGATGACATTTATTTGACATATGTAAATGGATAACAGAAACAATAAAAAAAAGTTGTTTTTAAGTTTAATTTGGATTTGGAATTTGAATCATTACAATAATGCTGTAAGTAAACCTATTTATGTTTTACTAGTTACTTTACTAATTACTTCCTATATTTTTTAGTAAAAGAGAAAGAACATTGTGGACGAATGATGAAACTCGTGCTTTTTTATTGGCATATAATTTGAGGAAGGAGGAATTCCAACATATAAAGAAAAGAAAAGAAAGTTGGAAAGCAACTAAGGACAATAACACTAGAACGGGTGCTTCTCCATCAACAGCTCCATTCGGGGAGTTGATGGAAGACATATTTGGAAATAGGCCAATAATATGCAACACCCACACTATCAACCTAAGCGGGCAGACGGCACGACCACTACAAACAAGAGTTTCCTCATTACCATTAGCCCAGCGAAAGACTGGCCTTCTTCTTCTTTGAAGAAGAAATATTACGACCAAAGACTGCAACAAAAAAAAGTGTCCGAAGAAAAAAAACTGCAAATTTTGGAAAACTACCACAAAGAAAAGTTATTGAAAATGGATGAGGCCGAGCGGAACAGAGACAGAAGACATCTGCAAAAAATGACTTTGTTGGGAGAAATATTGAAAAAAAATGAAAATGTTATTATAAAAGAAATATTTAAAAAAACGCAGTAAATGTAAATGTTTCCTATGCAACTAAATTGTTGTCATTTATTAACTGAAGTAAAAGTTCTTCGCGGCGATTTGAGCACAAATTATCTGCATTGATAAATGCTGCACTTTGATCGTCCTCTGCGCTTTCTGCGTAATCATCAGGCGTAATCATTGCATCGGGCTGCGTGTCAAATTGTGCTATACATAAGTTATGTAGAATGCAACCGCATATTATTAAATTGACAACAGTCTCCACATTTTCCTGTTCCGTAAAATGCAACAAACGTCTAAATCTATTCTTCAAAAGTCCGAAAGCGTTTTCGACAACTATTCTTGTTGAAGAATGCAATTTATTAAATTGCCTTTGTGCTACAGTCAAGGAACCATTGTCTCTATAAGGACTAATCAACCAATCACATGACGAATATGCCGAGTCCCCGAGGATAAATGAATTCTCTGGAAAAAGTGCATCCCTATTAGCCATTGCACGATGGTATAGTTGCGACCTCCTGAGGACTCGACTGTCATGTAAGGATCCTGGTTCACCTGCGAACACGTCGATGAATTTTTTGTCAGCATTTACGACTGCTTGCAGATGAACACTATAATAGTGCTTTCTGTTGAAATAGTCCTGTTTGTTGTTACGTGGTGCTTTTATCTTAACGTGACTGCAATCTATGCATCCTATTACACCAGGGATTTTTTGAAAATGCACCATATTTGTGCGAGCTTCACTTTCTGTTGGCCATTTCACAAATTCATGTCCTATTGTTATCAGCCATTCTGAAACCCTTTTAATAACTCTCCAAGCTGAAGACTTTGTTATTCCAAACAAATTTCCCATTTCTCTGAAAGTATTTGTTGTGCCGATATACCACAAGAATAAATATATTTCCTTATCCGCAAATATACGACAACGTCCTCTGTTTGCTCTATTCAAAGAACCAGAATTTTTATATCGATCTAAAAGGAGTTCATATAATATATTAAAATTCACTAGTGTTATAAATGAATATACCAATTAAAATCGTAGCAGTTGTCCTATTTAAACGCAAATGTTTTTTAAAATCTTCGTCGGTATATTCTTCGATGACGTTTTCGAAGTTCTTCACTTTTGGATGTTCTGCATCCTCAGAGCTCAAGGAGGAAGATGAAGAACTATTTAATATTCCGCACCAGGAATCACTGCTCTCGGCAGAATCAGTGGAACTGTCGCACAGAGCCTAAATATAACATATTGTTAATATTTCGTGAGAACTGGCAATGTGTAAATACCATTACTACATCGATGTCGTTGTCCATTTTTAATTTATACACAATATAAAACGAGCAAATTATATGAATATATTTAAATTGTAATTAATTGTTAACTGTCAAACAACTGTCATATGACAAGTTATTTTTTTTGGTATTGGTGCTGACGCCTGGATGTGATTTCTCTTGCCGTTCCATTTTAAATCAGGATTAGATTAGGAATAAAGGAACGCAACTATTAACTACATTGTATTTTAGAAGGCCGATAACTAGATATTGTTGGCATTACGGAAACATGGCTTAATCCATTGCTTCACATGGTCAGTGAAGCAGTCAGTATACCCGGGTACTACTCTCGTAGGAAGGATTGATTAAATCAAAGAGGGGGAGGTGTTGGTCTATACATTGCATTAAGCATAAAGTGGAATTTGAGGGAGAGCTGGTGGGGGTCTATGAATCCCTCTTTTTTGAAGTCGAAACAAATAGTAATAAGCTGTTAGTGGGGGTGGGGGTCATCCCTGCGATGACCTGAAACCTCTTTTTAACTCTATTTGTGACTTAGAAGTCAGCTATCCCGGATTAGTGTATCATTATCACGGGAGACTTTAATATCAATCTATTTGATTTAAGAAAATCTCTCTTCGTCCACCGGGAGTTCCACAACCTTTATCTTGTCTGTGTCAACAATTTACTTCCCATCAATTACAACATAAATAGCAACCAGCTCCACTAACGCTGATCGATTTTTTCCTTGTCAACAGCTTTAACTCGTTAAGATTCTCGGGTCAAATGAAATTTCCCTGCATATCTCCCCATTATTTTATTTTCGCTTCACTTGATCTATATCCGACGAGGCAATTTCAGTGTGTCGAATTTCGATATTGCGCGCATGGTTCGGGAGGTATTGCTAAGCCATCTAAGAAGCTCCAATTTTCATCTCGTATTAGATTCATCGAATGTTAATCAGCATCTTGAAATCATAAATTCAATCCTCAATACGTTATTATCTTATCTCCTGGCAAAAATAATAAAATCCATCCAGGTCGATCAGAGATAGACTCCGCAATCGAGCAAAGTCAAGTATTCGTAAAGTAAGAAGTGAAACGCATTGCCGTATGCTAGACTAGCTACGCAATAACAGAACGTGGAGTTTCCTGGGCAGAAACGGTGTTTCAAAATCTACCGAATCATCTGTGGACGTTGACCTTAATCAGATTAACTGTTTTTTGAGTATCTGCCTAAATATGAACGGACTTAGGGCACCATAACCTTTTTTGCAGTAGCAGCGCATTCTGGTCAAGGAGGTTACTTTTCATTCCACGTAGTAGGTAAAAGTCCCAATCAAAGTTAACATTTATATTTTGTAACTGGTTTTTGACGAAAATGTACACATTTGGAATTAGTTTTTGACATTCGCTTTAGTGACAACTTGGTAGCGTGATTGATACAATCTTTGGAAGTGATGGCGTAGCTCCTGTTAAACCGTACTATTAGAATAATTTCTGCTGTTCCAGTAGATACTAATACAATTGAGAGGAGCATGTTTTCAACGTGAGGCCAGAGACGGCAATGATTCTGAACACTAGTTTGAAGCAGTTAACGAGATAACTGTACCAGCGATTTTATGAAAACCTGCTTCCGTAAAAAACAAAAAACTACTTCACTTTATAACTTTTGTGCGTATTTAGGGCTTGAATTTTAAATTAGAACTTTTTTAGGGCTTTTTTAAAATTTTAAAATTAACATTTATATTGACAAAGATTGTTTTAATAGTTACCAATAATAAAATTAAATTTTTTACTTTTAGCGCTGCAAAGTACCATCAGCTCGTGAACCGAAAGTCCTTAGTTCCATGGCGGTTATTGTTCACAAATTAAGAAATCATATCACGAATGAGGTACCAAAAATATTTGACGCGGTTTTTGAATGTACTCTCGATATGATAAATAAAAATTTTGAGGATTATCCTCAGCATCGAACTAGCTTTTATGAACTATTGCAAGCAGTTAACGCGCATTGCTTTAAGTCATTCTTAAATATACCACCAGCACAATTTAAATTGGTTTTTGATTCTGTTGTTTGGGCATTTAAGCACACAATGCGGAACGTTGCAGATTTGGGCTTGAACATTTTGTATAAGGTATTGAGTACAAACTGAGTTGTGTTTAATTATGTAGCAGCAAACAATATTAACTTTAAATTTTACGCAGATGCTACAAAACTTGGAACAACATCCACAAGCCGCACAAAGTTTCTACCAAACTTATTTTACAGATATTTTGATGCAAATATTTTCGGTAGTCACAGATACATCACATACGGCAGGATTAGCGAATCACGCTATTATTTTAGCGTACATGTTTTCTTTGGTGGAAAATAATAAAGTTACGGTTAATTTAGGCCCTATTACTGATAACACCTTATTCATCCAAGAATATGTCGCGTCACTTTTGAAATCTGCATTTAGTCACCTCACGGATAACCAGATAAAAGTGTTCGTAACTGGTCTTTTTAATTTGGACGAAAATGTGCAAGCATTTAAAGAACATTTAAGAGATTTTCTTATTCAAATTAGGGTACGTATTTTGGTAATTTTATGTACTCAAATATTTAAATTATTCTGAAAAAAAAAACAGGAAGTAACTGGAGAAGATGATTCCGATCTATATTTAGAAGAACGTGAAGCTACACTCCGCGAAGAACAGGCCAATAAAAGATTAATGCATCGTAATGTTCCCGGAATGCTTAATCCACATGAACTGCAGGAAGATATGCAGGATTAACTAAACGTACTCAAATTTATTCTTATAATTTATTATATCGTAATGTGAGTCATTTCAATGATACTAAAGCTTTGCCTGAAATGAATATTTGTCAGAGTATGAATGTACATGCAATATTATTCTGCATCATATTACTTACTAAACATAATACTATAAGATATTATTAAAAGCAAAACGAATGATTGTGTTTAGTAACCATAAAATATAGTATGTAAATTTAAATTTTAAAGTTATTGTTATATAATCACTAATGTATGTGAGAAAAGAATTTGAATGCTGATTTTAATATATGTTTGGTATTGTACTTTCCTAAAACTGGTTTAATTATTGCATATCTAGGCATATACATATATACTTAATTAAAATTATGTTTATTGTTAAAAATAAGCTGGTCACATTTATAAATCAAGTTGTCAAATTCTATTGCCAATCGCAAAAAATCGCACTACCTTCCGAGTCGAAAGCGGAATCCAGAGAGCTGCGGTCAATCGATTCCTTTTTAGATTCAAGAATTCATTATTTTTACATAGGCATGTCATTGAAGGTAATAACACTTAAGAGACTTGGGTTACCTTTTATAACGGCTTTTATTCCATTACTCCATTACTATACTTCCATACTTCCATTACTATATAACCACTTTCAGAAGAAGTAAAAATTAATAAAACAAGTTAATACCAAAGCATCAGATACATTTTATTTATTTAGAAATTTATTAAATGCAACTAAACTAAATTTTAAACTAGCAACTAAGGCCTTCGACTGATAAGGATAAGTAGAGATAGAAAGATTTACTCACAAGTTAAACATCCATGTGCATGGTGTTGCGAAGCATCGTCTTCAAGATTGCAAGGCAAGTACATTACCTTCTTCGCCATCGCGGACAGTTCCGTCTGATATAAAATCTCATATTTCGAACAAAGATATGGATTTTATTTTTATATATTTCCATTTCTCGCAGCATTGAAAGCTTCTGCGCGCATTCTGTGGAATCCATAAAAGAATGTGTATATTGGACTTTAGCATTTTGTAATGGAATTATGGAATCAAGAGCAAAAATTAGGTATTCCGAAATGTAAAATTTTTGGTTTGCTGTTTATGCAGATCCGAAAATGAAGATGTTTTAATTTACGAATTAGCATGATCTTCATCACTCTCGTCAACAAGTTACAGTTTAATGCATGCACAATTGTTTTCGTGTGTGAACCGCCAGTTAGATTAATTCACAGCAAATATCTTTCCATATTGTTCTAAACTGCCAGGGAATTAAGCAGAGATATATTCAAGATATATTGGCAATGGATTTAAGCATAAGAACTGTCCAAAGACGCCTTAAGGATATGGGTCTTCAAGCTCGTCGGTCTGCCAGAAAACCGCTCTAACAACGGCTATGAAGGAAAAACGTTTAATAGTTGTTTCGGATTGGCAGAATGTTCTAACAGTCGCAGCAAATATTTTATTCTACTTAGTCCTGCAATAAGTTCTGTTACAATTTAAAGTTAGTAAAAAAATGAAAGAACCAAAATTTAAGTAATTGTTATAATTTTCATTTTTTATTAATTAATATTCTATTTGTTATTATTTCTTTCGAAAAAATACTTCATACGAAATTACCGTCCTTTGTTTTTATACAGGATCTTAAACGGTTCCGCCTTTCGCTATATCGGCACGTATGATTTCAATGGGCATTGATGACGCTGCTGTAATAAAGGCTTCTTTAAGACTTTCCAAATTTCGGTGGCGAACTTTGCAGGCTATGACTATTAACTCTTGTGTGGTTTTAGCTTTGTGTGATGGAGTATAGTCTTGTTGAAGTCCTTCACCACACGTTCTAAGACGTCGGGTTGGTACACCTTTGCATCAGTTTTGACCCCTTTTTCGCAGAAATGCAAAGTGACGTTTTTATGGAATACCCCCCTAAACCATTATGTACGCAGGATGATGACCTCTTTGAATCCTAGGAGTAATGTCTCTGGCTTCCTTAGATGTCCTATCATAGATCTTATCGTTTTGCTTGTTAAAAACTTCCATCGAAGTTTTTATTTTCGAAAATTTTTTCATCCGTAAAACTGTATTTCCATGGCCGTTACGTGCGTGCCACTGCAAAAGCTGCTTGCATCTTTCAAGCCTAATTTGTTTTAACTGTGAAAATAAGAGATGGCCTGTGGATCTGCGGAAGACATATCATGTGGAGATCTTCCCGGACTAGTCTTGACATGAATTTGGTGGAAATATTCAGTTACCTAGCCATAGTATTCTGTTTCCTCAAGGGATTTCGGTGAATTGGAACGCGCAGAACTTTTATGGCCGCACTCGCTCGAGCACTCTAAATTCACCGTTAATTGCTAGACGATTGCTTTTTGTTTATTTGTTTCGATAATTCCAATGCATAATGTCAAAATACGTGACTCAGCTGGCAATGCAATAGAGAAGTATTTGCCAAAAAGCAAAGATGACTCTCTCTCAATAGACTTGGAAACCTGCTCCGGATACTTACAATTATTAAAAGAGCAGTGGGAAAGGTTTAAGCAATCGCAAGACGCAATAGAAATTGCATTTGCAACTGAGGAATCTCTACACCATTTCCAAGCGTAAATGAGAATAGGTCAAGTGTAAATGAGAATACGTCAATTATAAATGACATTATCCAAGTGTAAATGAGAATAGGTCAATTGTAAAAGAGAACAGATGAAGTGTAAATAAGACTTTTTTTAGAGGCGTTATTCTATAATTTTCGTTATTAATGCATCTCTGCATAGCATTTCCAATCACCATACCACATTTCAGATTCCTAGGTCTTGTAATTTTCAAATTATGGCGACTGAAATCAATGCCACGCCCAGTTAAACTATTTAGAGGTCGATGTTTATAAAATAAGCCTATGTCTATCACAAAGGCTCAAGCTATCTCCTTATAAAATTTCATCAAAATCGGTGTAGCGGTTTAGCCGTGAAAAGGTAACCGGCAGACAGAGACAGACTTTCGCATTTATATATTGGTATGGATACATTTGTTTGTAATTTGATCAGAATTCTTAAAGTACATAGTAAAATAGATTAATAAATGTAAGTATAACAAATTACATATAATAGTCTATAAAAAGCTATAATCTATAAATTAAAATTACATCTTTAATTTGATGTATTGTGGAATTATTTCCCGTCATCCCGTGTCAAATTTGGTTTGCAGACAAGCCGGTTTCGGCGTTGTGCCATCTTCAGTGTCTTTTTTCGTTCTGTCTGTTTAATTGTTCTTTCGTATTTATTAAGATTTTGTGGTCCTTGTAATTAGTCCGGTAATTAGTTTTCAGGTATGTATACGTCAGGTAGCAAGCAGTTGTTAGGTATGGCAGGTAGCTGGGTTCAATTAGTTTTTTGCGTTTTTTTTATTTCTGCTAATTGGGTTTTCCGTGATTCCGGTATCTGTGTTTATTGCACCATTGTCTTTATGGTGTCTTGGTAGGTAGAAGTCAGTAACTCTTGTTTATGGGTTTTTGTAGTTTGATCTTGTGTATTGGCGTTTATGATTCCGTCGTTGTGTTTGTTTCGTTTTTTATAGATCAATTTTAGGGGTTCGAATATTACGCCTGAGATAGTGTTTGTTTATTCATTTATTATACGCCCGTCAAATGTGTTTTGTTTATATATTTCCATCTTTTGTAGCATGTTCAGTCGTCGTCCTTTGTGCTGTACATGTAATAATTTTACTGTCTTTTTTTTATGCGTTTTGGTGTGCATTTGTTGTCGAACATGTGGTTTGCGAAATTGGATTTCGGCGTCGCGCTCGGTTTTCGTGTCTTCTTGTTGTAGTCCCGTATGTGTTCGCGAAATCTTGTTTTTATCTTGCTTTATCTAGTCTTCCCTATGTAGCTGTATTGGCATGAGCAAGTTAGTTTGTACACATCTAGTTTGTATGTCGATTTTCCCGCGTACGTCAACACGGTCCATGTTTTGTCATCACTTTCTTTCTCTTTTTTGTTATTCTTTGTAGTCGCTCTTGTGTCTCTTCTGATCTTGTCTACGAGATCTTTTTTATATCCGTTGTTTTTTGCTATGGTGTATATTGTATTCAGCTCTTTCTTTCGTGTTTCGTTTGTTGGAGGTGTACGTTCTAGTGTAGTTAATAATTGTCTAATTGCGGCGATCTTGTTTTGTAACCGCCTCCCTGTGGAGCGGTTTAATGAACCATCTTCGCCTGACGACATGTGGAGAGCTCCCTCCATGTTCGTGCATGTTCAGAGTACAACCACTCGTCTATTAAGGCCCAGACCTTCCCATCGCTAAGAGCGACTCTCAGCTCAGGCCCGCAAAAATAGTCAACAGCCCCCTCCTTAGTAAGAGAGTCCGCTTTCTCGTTCTGTTCTGTGCCTATGTGCCCTTTAACCCAATAGAGTGTTACCTTGTTGTACTGGGCACACTCATTGATCTTCTGGAAAGCCTCCAGCACCAGTCTGGAATTAACGTTCGTCCGCGCCATGCTCTTAATCACCGCCTGGTTATCCAGTGCTAGCAGCATTCTGCTATTCCGCACCTGATCGCCAATTAGGTGGTCCAGAGCATGTATCAGTGTCAGTAGTTCGGCTTGATACACGGACAAGCATTTCCCTAAATGGGGCTTACAGCTGCGGTTCAACTCCGAAGAGAAGACCCCTGCACCTGCCCTTCCATCCATCAATGACCCATCCATGAAGATACTGAGGTCATGCTTGCTGCACTCATCATGCAGTCGGCCGTCTGCAATCAGAGTGTCGTGCCACCTATCGATGATTCGCACCCTGCACATGCCATCCATAGGCATGCAAACATCGCTGGCCTTTGCACAGACAATGTCGATAATGCGACCATGTCCTGTCGCTGCTAAACCAGCACCACGCCAGACAGCATTCCTATACATGCGCATTGCCGTCAGCGCCGCCGTCCCCTTAATAAATAAGTCTAACGGTAGCAGCCGGGGTATCGCCTCCAGAGCGAAGGTCGGGGTGGTGCGCATTGCACCACTGATGGCTATGCATGCCAAACGTTAGACCCTGTGCAGTTCAACCTTTATCGTTATCTGATCTGCTTTATGCCACCAGATAACTGAGATATAAGTCAAATAGGGTCTAACCATAGCAGTGTAGATCCAGTGTGCCTTGTTTGGGGATATACCCCATCGAAAGCTACACACTCTTCTGCACTGAAAGAGCACCGCCTTTGCCTTCCTGATCCTCTCCAACACATGCTCCTTTCAGGTAAGTTTACTATTTAGGATTACTCCTAGGTACTTAACCCTTCGAGAGGTGTTGATTTCGTATCCGAACATCCTTAGAGGGATCCAGTTCGGAACTTTCCTCTTTCTTGTGAAGAGGATCATATCCGTCTTAGTAGCATTGATGGTGAGGCCCTGTTCTCTACTCCGTGGAGAGCGCAAAGGTTTTAAGTTTCTCAATAAAATATGGTATCAATATATTTCCCTCTCACCATCACCGCTATGTCGTCTGCATATCCAATTGTATGTATGCACCTTGAGTCCAGCCGTTGAAGCAAGGAGTCCACAGTGATGTTCCAAAGGATTGGTGATAACACCCCGCCCAGGGGACATCCCCTCGCTCTTAGTCTATGACTCCCACATTGCAGATTTACGGCCCTGTGGCGCAGCATGAATTCAATCCAGTTAGTTACGACCGGGTTGAGCCTACGGGCCTCCAGGGCTACCTTCAATCTTCCAAAACAGATCAGACAGAAAACCACCCTCTATGTCCATAAAAGTGGTCATAGTGATGCCTCTATTAATCAGTTCCTTTTCCGCCACCCCGACCAGGTCGTGGACGGCGGTCTCCGTAGATCTCCCCGCTCTATATGCGTGCTGAAATTAGAAGACGTTCCACAAATACAGTTCCCTCTAGATAGTCTACCACCACCCTCTCCATTGTCTTTAAGACGAAAGAGCTAAGGCAGACCGGTCTAAAGGATTTGGACTCCGTGTAGTCCTTTTTTCCTGGTTTTGGTAAGAATACCACCCTCCCTCCAAGTACCAGGCACATAACCCATTGCCAGACATGCCACGAGTCTGGAGTGGCATCCCGTCCGGTCCTGGAGTCTTAAACGGGGAGAACGTTATCCACGCACTTCTTAACTAGTTCCTCGTCACTATCCCTTCCGCCTCGGTCCTCTCTGACCTGTGATACCAAATTATTACGATTACCAAACGTTATCCACGCACTTCTTATCCAGTTCCTCGTCACTATCCCTTCCGCCTCGGTTCTCTCTGACCTGTGATACCAAATATTGTATTAAGTGGGTAGTGTATCCACATGCCCGCACTCAGCTCCTGACTATTTTAAACACTTAAATTTATTTTATTAACACTTGAACATTTCTGTTTATGTGGAGCATGCATTTTTGGGTGCAATGCACGCAATGTACTTTTCCTTTGTGACCTACATTTCGCTTGATCCATAATCGGGTATAAAAACCCCAGATGATTCAGAATAAAATCAGAAATTAATGAACAGTCAAAATAGTTCGGCTCTTAATTTTTTTTGCCATATAAATAGGCAATAAAAAGAGTGCCAGCTTCTAGCAAGGCACCTTTGTCTGATCCAGTGATGTTCCACGCCGGATAAAACTTCGGCTGAAGTCGAACCAAAAAACTTTAAGGGAGAACTTTAACTTTAAATTCTCCATCTAAAGTAATAATTCATTACACTGGAATATATCTTACACTTAAATTAAAAAGAGGAAAATACTAAGAATAGATAACTACAGAAGTACTGACTGTAGAAAGGCAGTCCCAACAGTAAGGTCACCTATTTTTTTAGCAATACAAATAAATGTTTATTTTCAATTATGTGTACATCATTTTAAAGCTTGAATACTGATCTCTTTTTCGATAAAATCGCTATTTCTTTTCATTTATTATTGTAGGCGCCTCAGCAGTTCTTGTAGGACATGTCAAACCAGCTCGGCGCCATGCCGTTGACCAAATGTTCCGACCAAATGTTAGAAAACGTGGCTTAGAAAACTGTTGGTAGTCAGTGGGTGCCAATTTCCGACTATAGGGTGTTATACGAGTACGTCCCATTCAAACAGGAGAGTGACGGTCATACGGGCGATGTGAGGACGAGCATTAAGCATGGGCAATGCTTACGCCCTTACTCAACATTCCTCTCCGGTTCTGAATAGCCCGTCTAAGATTTTTCAATGTCTCATAATACCTGTTGGCATTTATTGTTGTCACAGAGGATATGATTGCGGGCGTTTTTGACATCCATGCACGACTACACACTTGTTCCATAATTTTGCGTTTAAAAAGCGAATAACTGCGCGAACTTCACACTTGACGGTATCATCACATAGGAGCTTCATTACAAAAGGTTGCTAAGTGAAGACTGTGTATCCCAGCGAGGTTCGTGTAGCTAGATTGTATAATATGAATTTATTTGCATTCGCCTGACTTAACATTTTATATTAACTAAAGGACTTATATCACTTAAGTTTGGAACTTTTAGTTTCTTAAGTTTGAAACTTTTAATTTCTTTTTAAATACTCACAATAACTTCTACACACTTAACGATGACAGAAATATTTTTTCAAACTTCAATTTATACAAATTTACCACAATAATTATTGTTTGAATTTACGCAAAACGCAAAGATTACTTTTCTCGAGGTTGAGTCACTCTACAAACCAAAAAGTTGTTAAATGAAGTTGGTTTCAACCAGCGATCGCCGCAAACTATATCGATTTAATCAACAATTCGTTACACATTCGAAGCGGGAAGTTGGATCCTGACTGTACCAGTAGGATTTTAAGGGTTAAGAATAACGGTAATACAGAGATAAAATTTTGCAAATTTGTTTTCATTGCATTTTTTCTATCTTTTCTCTCATATTCTATAAAATAAACCATATATTTAAAACAGTAAATTTGCAAAACTAAGCATATTTTTAAATAAATGTTAATAATATCCCTATAACTATTGCTGTTGCTACGTATGGTAGTTGCAAGGTGATTTGGTACTTTGATAGTTTACTCTCGATGGTTCCCATTGTGGTGTTTTTGCAACTTTGCGTTTGCTGATTGCGTTTTCCTTAGGAACAGTGTTTTCATTTGTTTTTCAGTAGCCACTGTAGCTAGTTTATGCAGCTCCACGATTTCCTTTCTGTTTTTACTCTTCTTCCAGCTCTGGAGTGGTTGTATTTTGTGGCTACTCACGTCTTCTGTATTCTTCGATCGTGATTGGTTTGGGTACCGTCCCTTTTACTTCGGGTGGTGGAGCTTCTACTTCTATTTTGGTGGAGCCTTTGTCATGTCGCTAGTGTTGTCTAGCACGTATTCTTCATTCTGTGTGGAGTGTGTCCGATGCCAGGTAATTTTCCCATTTATTGAAGAAGCTGTGTATGTATTCCTATGTCATCTGAAGATTCCATGTTCGACATATGCAGGATCGCCATGTGAAAGGTTGGTTGAATCGCCATGTGAGAAGTTGGTTGATAGAGTGGTGTGAGTTGACATATTTTCAAGACGAGTCACGCCGAAATGGTTTGGCCACAAGGCCGTGCTTGATTTGGCTTTTAATCCTAGACCGAGGCTTCGCTATATTAGTGTTTGGCCATAAGGCCGAATTTGAATTTTAGCTTCTGAAGTGAGCCGCGCTAGTGAATCGTACATACACAGGGCCGTACTTACTTTGGAAGAAAATTAACTAGTTCTTTACTGTTTTCTGGCCAAAGTATAGTTTGATTTTATTGTGGCTTTCGCCGTCTTTTTATACATAAATTCGTACATTCTAGCTTCCCTCTAGCCGAACAGTGGCGATATGTTAGCACAAATTTCAATCCTACTGACATATTATCTATCTATCTGACTACTACTATACCATCATAAAAAAAATGATGCAATTCATGGTTCTATGATCCCATTTTTGTACACAAAGAAGATTCATCCTAGTCTCAACCAATTCAAAGGGAATTAAAGGGTTTTCCAGAAGAGGTGTAATTTTGATATTCAAAGAAAAATGGCATTTTTTGAGATAAATTATCGCATGTTTATTTAGTAATAAAGAGGAAGGTATGCCGTTAATAATGAAAAACAACATCAGCCAAATGGCCACCACGAGCACGCTTACAGGACCATATCCTTTTCAGGAAATTTTCCATAACCAAATCGAAAAGTGGCTGCCCTATGTCCTCGATAGCCTCACGAATTCCATCTTTGAGGTCTTGAATCGACGCTGGGCTGTTAGCGTAGACCTTATCTTTCACGTAAAGGAAGAAGTCGCAAGGTGTTAAATCACAAGATCTCGGTGGCCAATTGTTATCACCTCTTCGAGAGATAACACGGTCAGGAAACTTTTCCCGTAAAAGATCAATGGTTTCGTTGCTTGTGTGACACGTAGCGCCGTCTTGTTGAAAGTAAACGTTGTCCAGATCAATACCATCTAACTCCGGCCATAAAAAATCATTAATCATCTCTCGATAGCGCAATCCATTCACCGTAACTGTTGATCCAACCTCATTTTCGAAAAAGTAAGGTCCAATGACCCCGCCCGACCATAAACCGCACCAAACAGTCACACGTTGAGGATGGAGAGGCTTCTCCACAATAACTCTTGGGTTTTCAGAGCCCAAGATGCGACAATTTTGTTTGTTGACCTAGCCACCGAGGTGGAAATGGGTCAAGATGATTTTTCAATGGAATTCCGCATAATTTTCATGCATTTCAAGGACCCAATTAGTAAAGACACGACGTTGTTGATAATCGGCCGGCTTGAGTTCTTGTGTTAACTGAACTTTATAAGCCTTAAGACCCAAGTTTTTATGCAAAATACGGTGTAATTACGTTTGTGGAATGCCCAATTCCAAGGAACGACTAGGAATGGACAAACCTGGGTTATCCTCAATACTTTGGGCTACAGCAGCAATATTCTCTGTTGTTCTTGAGCGACGTGCACGGGTTTTATTCTTCACATCACTAATTTGTCCCAACAGCAATTTTTCCATCAATTGCGGTCCGACAAGGTGCTTCACGACCGAAAAATGCTTTAGTTTTGCGAACTGTGACTGCAAAATTTTCACCATTTTTGTAGTGAATTTTAATAATTTCATTGCGTTGGTGCAGCGTGTATCGTTCCATTTTTAGTAATGGCGTACTTTCTACTTGTCAAATATCAAAAATAACTTCAGCTTCAAAAGTGACATCTACCGAAATAGCGGGCTATTCAAAATTACACCTCTTATTGAAAAACCCTTTACTTCTGACTGATACCACGGAACTCAAGAAAACCTTAAACAAGAATCTAAGGGTAACTTGTATAGAAGAAACCACTGTCGCAGCAAGTACTGGTCATAAGATAGTCGTCTACACCATAAGATTCAGAAATTAATTTTGGAGAAGGGCTACTTCCCATAAACCTCCTTCATTGAAGCGTCACTGCAAAAATGTATATTGAGGCAATGCAACTAATTTTGTTATTCAATAGTATAAGGATTCAATAGTAAGACTATGTAGCTCGAACGGAATTTGTTTCCACTTCATACCACCCAGAGGTCCAAATTTTGGAGGATTGTGGGAAACGGCAGTAAAATCGGCTAAACATTTGCTTATTCGTAATCCAACAACGGCTTCTCTCACTTTTGAGGAGCTAGATTCAATAGTGGTAGAAATCGAGGTAATTTTAAACTCTCGACCAATAACACCAATATCCCCAGATCCAAATGACGTCAGCGCTCTAACACGGAGTGATTTTTTAATTGGAGAGATTTAGTTGGAAGCTTGTGCCCAAGGTCAAGCATGATTTCTGGAAGCAATAGTCAAGCGAGTATTTGTATGGACTTCAACACAAATACAAATGAAAGGGTCCGGTTACAGACATTAAACCAGATACGTTGGTTTTACTGAAAGACGATGGTTTTCCAGTCCAATAATGTCAACATGTACAAACTGTCAATGATGTACAAACTAAGATTGGGATTAAAAAAAATACCAGTACATCGATTGGCCTCTCTGATTCCTGAATAAAGGAAAGAAGCCGTTGCCAAAATTTCGTTGAAGAAGAATGATGAAGAAGTGCCGAAAAAAGTGCGCAAACTACACTTTGATCTGCTGCCAATAATATTATCTGAGCCAATCAAAGTTACACCTTTCGATTCCAATGTCGATCTATATTTTGCAAACATCAGAACAGCAAGTTTCTATTAAGGCATTGATCAATCAGCGGTTTGAAAAATTGAGAGTGAATATAATTGGGCAGGTATCTGCATCGACACTTTTCAAAAAGTGAAGATCTTAAGGCTGTCTATTCCAGTATCTACAACGTAGCTGCCTGTAATCCTGCGCCAGTCGTAATGGATGTCTTTTGTATAAAAAGCAATAACATCACTGGACCAACAATTATAAAGCTACTTCAAGCCGTGACCGCTCTTTCTTTTTACGTGCGATATACGGATTCTGCCGTCAAAAACGGGCTCTCACTGTAAATGAGCTAGGCTTTATGGAAGACGGCAAAGTCCACATACATGAGAGCGTAATAAAACAAAGGCGTGAGATTCTAAAGCACGCTCTGCTCTTGGAGTGGCAAAAGAAACTGCACTCTCCATTTACGTCGGGTGGTAAAGTTTTTATCAAAGCGAGCGTTGAAGGGGAACCTGTGCTGGCAGAGGATATTGGGTGTGTCGATAGTCTGGCTGTAAACTCATAATGTTTTTCGTTTTTAATTGTATAAATTTTCCTTGCATTAAACTGACTGTCATCTATATAAGTACTATATATCTCTGCTCTTTTCCCTTATTTCCACTATCTTCTTTTACATTCTTCAAAAATCACTACTTGCTATTTATCTCTTTTTATACCCTACACACAAGGTGATGAGGTTATATTCACTTACTGCTTCCGTTTGTAACGCATTAAAGGAGGCGTGACAGGTATAGAAAACAGGCACCTTTGACAGGCCGAAGTTAACACTCTTTCTGGTTTATTCTCTCTCTCCTGTTGGTTCTCGGAAAAAAACCAAGTGCGTTAGTTGTTATTATTCTAGGAATAGTAACAATTTTTTCTCAGTATTTGCAAATCATTTGTGATTGCTCCTTTCTTGGCTCTCTCACTCTTGATATATCTATTTGATTTTCAGTAGTTCTGCTGATGGTGTTGGTGGAAGTCACCGTACACTCGTGAAAATTTTATGCAGCCAGGATGACGGTTTGAATATTGTGCATTTCAATGCCAGAAGTTTGTGTAACACTAAGTTGAATTATATTAGACATATCTTTGAAAGATCTGATGTTGATATCATTTGTATTTCTGAGTCATGGTTCTAGCCGGTGCTGACTGATTCGATAGTTGCGATACGTGTTTATGATGTCTTTCGTAGTGAAAGGAGGGATAGACGCGGAGGTGGGGTTACAAACTACATTGAGTCATTCTTTAAAAGTAAGTTAGTGTACAGCTCCGATAGTTCTGAGGTTGAATACATATGTGCTTCTATTTCAGACTCGGCGCATAGTGTATTGATTTCATGTGCCTACAGTCCGCATAGGCTGTGTGACCTTGATCCTTATTTTATGTTTTTGCCAGCAGTGTCATTGAATTATAAGTTTACCGCCGTGTGCGGCGGTGCACTTGAACTTGAAGGGACAATCGCTGGATACTTCACTGGAGCACTGGATGAACTTGAAAATGCGAAGACTTCACCTTGTGGGTTTTACTGAAAGACTTCTTCACTGGAGCACTGGATTAACTTGAAAATGAAAAGACTTCACCTTGTGGGTTTTACTGTTGCTGAGGAACAACAATGCTATTTTATTGATTGACTAGAGTTTATATACAAGTGAAGAAGAAGAAGAATTAATAATTTGGGTTTCCTTGGTGTGTCAACTCTGCTGGCAGACGCTGCTATCGCTGACCGCTGTGGATGCGTCTCAGCTGCGCTGCCTGACTTCTCACGGCGACATCTGAGCTCTGCAGCGGTCACGACGCTGTTGTTGCTGACTGCGTTTCAGCTGCATTATCGCCGTGGCTGCGTCTCAGCTGCGCTGCCTGACTTCTCACGGCGACATCTGAGCTCTGCAGCGGTCACGACGCTGTTGTTGCTGATTGCGTTTCAGCTGCGTTATCGCCGTGGCTGCGTCTCAGCTGCGCTGCCTGACTTCTCAATGTGACATCTGAGCTCTGCAACGGTCACGACGCTGTTATTGCTGACTGCTTTCAAGTTGCAATATCGCCGTGGCTGCGTCTCAGCTGCGCTGCCGGACTTCTCACGGTGATATGTGAGTTCTGCTCGGATACGCAGCGAATGCGCGGCGTCAGCAGCAGTTTTGACACTCAGGAATGTCGGAACCATATATAGAGTATTTAATATTTTTATAAACTATTATTATTAATAAAATAGGTATTTAAAGATTGATGAAACGATGTTCTTGAACATACTCCTCCCGTTGAATAATTATTCAATTATATGTTGATGCTGAATTGATCAGGATTTCTCGGCGCAGGTTGTGGTATGCCCCGGCTCCTTTCCTTTGCCCCTTTGCTTCTCTTATGCTGTTTGATGAGGACGAGGGTTATGATAAAAAGGATCAGAATCAGACTTGCGTATCCCAAAGTGTAGTGATGGATGCCGTGGGGACGTACTGCATTTTGGACATTGTGTTTCAAAGTCATCAGATCACGCTGCAGAGAGTGTAGTTCATGATCCTCAGACTGATATGTCTTGTGGTACTGGATGGGAATTGTGTTGGTTATTTCTTCTGGGGGAGAATTGAGGTGAATCACGCTGAGTGGAGATTCATAGGAGACGTGCTTCTCTGTTTCCAACTGGTGATAACCTTGAATGGTTAAATACGGCAATCGGATTGTGCAGCCTTCACTAATTTCAGGATCCCCACATTCTTCAGGGTGATGTAGGTATGGTTTCCCTTGCAGACTGCGTTCAACACGACTTCTCGAGATAGGGCGAATATCCATCGATTCGGATCATGTAGCTGTATCCAAAGTGGCATGGGTCCAGCATCGTGGACACCACATGACGATGGTGATCTTGTCTTGGGGTGGAGCACACTTATTTCTCACTCACCGAGTGGTGAACCTTTTTGGGAGACTGGACGAATCTGATGACACAGATAACTGTGGTGATCGTACTTGATGCAAGTGTGTTGCTCCGACTTCGTGATTGGAACGTATTGATCCCGATGTAGGTTGATGATTACAAAGTCACATGCTGTTGTTATCATGGTGAAGGTGTCGTTTGACTGCCACGGAATTGGAGTGAGTTTGAGCATTTCAAAAGCTTCTGTGGCGATTAATGGTAGATTAATCTTAAAGATTAAGTATTTTGCGGTGATTCTTCCCTCTATGGTCATGAGGGTGTACAGTTTTAGTAAGTCGGTGAGTGGTACTGGCAGCCTTAGTGTGTTGGGGAGATTAATTTTGATCTTTAGGAGTTCTATTTTTAGCTGCTCTGGAGAAATTATCAATGGATTAATAGCTCCGTGATGTGTGTCTGTAAGAATATCGATTAGAGTATCTTGAATGCGTCTGACATTCATGAATGCTAAAGTAGCTTGTAGCGTCAGCTCTAGGAAGGTCTGTGTTATTTTCTCCGAAGCTAACTGCTGACTGAGTCCTTTCAATTGATCGTGAGTGTGATTTATGGCGGATTCAACCCTTTCAAACTCGCGTTCGATCTCATTTTGATTTCTCTTAATGAGGTTTAGGGTACTGTCGAGAAATGAGGTCTGATTATCAATCCGTGACAGTAATAGGACATAATTTTGCTCTAGGTTATCAATTGTTATTGCTGCTTGCTGGGCATACTCGCTGTCGAGAACGCCGAATAATGATCGCGCTATGTTTCCGATTACATTTATGGCTCCTCTTTTTGTTCTTGTTAAAGGGTCGCCTTTCAGCAATTCATTATTCGAGTGTATACCAGTGGCGAGTTGTTCGATTTGAGCTAAGAGTACAGAACACGGTTGCGCGTGATGAATCCATTCACACATTTGTGTTAACGCAGGTTTGTAGGAATTTATGATCTCAACTTCGTTCCAATATGTATGCATGTTAAAGTATATGATTAAATTCCAATCGCTCGTGATGAGTCCTTTAGACCCGAGATTTTCATAGTAGATACTGGGAGGTGTTTCAATGGGTTGAATATTTATCGATGAAGCATATGTAATTGGTAAAAGGAGACATAGCAAAAGCAGCAAAATAAGGCTACATACGACTTTTGTGGCCTTTTCCCACGGAGTTTAAAGTGGATCCAGAACGGTCCTGCGAAGTCCACTCCTGAATTTATGAAAGGTCGTGCTGGAAGAATTCTTGAAGCTGGAAGACCTCCCATCACTTGCTTGTAGAGTTGTGGTCTTGCTCGTGTACAGCATACACAGTGCTGCACCACTGACCTTGCCATTGTTTTTGCTTTGATTGGCCAAAATCGTTGACGTAGTTGAGCCACAAGTGTCTGTGCGCCGCAATGAAGATGTTCTTCGTGGAACCATTTTATTAGAAGTTTGGTCATCGGATCGTTGTAGGGAAGAATTATTGGGTGCTTTGCATCGTATGGAATGGCTGAAGAATCCAGACGGCCTCCCACGCGAAGAAGACCTTCATCATCTAAGAATGGATTGATGCTTGAAAGTTGACTATTTCTACTCAGGGGGTATGTTCTTTTAATGATTTCATCTCTTCTTCGAAGTCCGAACGTTGCATGATGCGGATAATCCTTGCCAGCGCTTTTCTTAACTCTTGAGGTGTAGGAATAATGTCATTGATTCGTTCAGATTTTGAAATCTTGGCATGTCTGATAAGCCGCAGAACGTATGCTATTATGTGTACCAAGACTGGAAATGAGTTCTAGTGGTTGATCTTGTACGGAAATTCTTCGTCAAGCTCGGATGTTATATGTAGAGCTACGACCTTTAGCTTTCTTTCCTGGTCTGTCTCCTGGATTGTTGCCATACTGTGCTCTTGCAACCGTGTGGACGTTTTTTTATGTAAGAAAATTGGTCCGAAAAATCACAAGTTGCATGTTTTAAACTGTTGTGTTGACATTCCTCGTGAGATCAAATCAGCAGGGTTGTCTTCTGATTTAACATCACGCCATTGTTCAGTCAGGGTTAATCGTTGTATTGTGGCGACTCTGTTCGCGACGAACGTGTGAAATGATGACGATGCAGCGTTGATCCAGGACAAAACAATTTCGGAATCCGTCCAAAAAAAACCGGTACACATTCTGTACTTAAATCGGTTTTTATCTCCCTCTGCATTAATGAATCTCACATATACTGCCGCGCCATATGCTTTTTCTGACGCGTGAAGTTGAAAAGATGGTCTTGGATTGTTTTGGAACACATGTCGATTGAGTTTAGTGTTGTTGAGGTCCTGCAAGCTATCCCTATACGAGTTCCACTTAATGCGTAAAGCTGAAGGAAGCTCGTCGTCCCAGGCAACCTTCTTATGCCATAGCTCTTGTATAAATATTTTCGCAATCACCACAATGGGAGACAGGAAACCCAATGGATCAAATATTCTGGCCACATCTGACACCACGGTTCGCTTAGTGGTTCGCGCATGCTGTGAGACTCACCTTGATGCCAAAGGTATCATCTTTTGAGAACCACGTGAGACCCAATGTTTTTATGGCGCATGTGGCGTCGTCATTAAAATCAAGTTGTGTTTCCTGATCTGCAGCTGGGATATCTGACAATAATTTTGGATTGTTGGCACACCATTTTCGGAGCTTGCACCCTGCACTTTTTAAGATGTCGATTACTTGCTTCTTTTATTCTTGCGTTACTGTGAGGCTATCGGCGCCACTCAGACAATCGTCTACATAAAAATTTTCTTTGATTGTTTTTGCACCGGGTGCATAGATGCCTTCGTTTTTTGATGCTATTTGATGAAGACACTTTATCGCCAAATACGGGGCGGCTCTCGTACCATACGTAACCGTGTTAAGCTGGTAGGTTTGCAACTCGTCGGTCACGTTGTTTCTCCAGATAATAAATTGATATCGTCTGTCATCAGGATGTGTGAAAAAATCTGAATTTTGAAGAGCTCTTAGACCCTTTGATACAGTGGTGTGGAATAAAATACCGTGGTGCTGAACTGCTGGACACCTTACTCATATGGCCCAGAGTTTCATATTCAGTCATAAAATCCCGATATTTCTGCCTAAGGACGTGATCCTTATCAAGACGCCTCTCTAGCGCTAGAAAACGATTGGTGGCCATATGTTTGGAGTCACCAAGTCTTGATGTTTCATCGAGGAACGGCAATTTCACCACGAATCGCCCATCGCTGCTTCGTGTTGTGTGGAACCAAAAATGATTTTCACAGAGTTTTTCCGTTGTTGTGTATGATGGTTTGCTCTCCCTCTGCCTCTTCTAAAGTCCAAAACCTCTCAATTTGACGCGAAAGGTCCGCTTCCGTGAAGACAGCACAAGTTGTAGAGCCTGCCTTCTCGTCCGTGATTTTTCCCGATATGGTCCAACCAAAGACCACTGTTTTGGAGGACTGGGAACTCGCCTCCTAGGGAAATTTTTTCACTGGTGAAAAACGTATGATACCATTCGGCTCCCAATAGTAGGTCAATGTTTCCGGGAAGGTGGAATCGGGAGTCAGCCAAAATGATATCTTTTGGAATGGGCCATGCTGAAATATCTAGTGGATGGGATGGTAGCTTGGAGAGTATCTGCGGCAGAATGAAGATCTCTATTTGCATCTTAAATGGCGTTTGGGTCGATTCTACACTGATGTTCGCACGCCTCTGTATCGACTTCCTTTTGTTGCCGGCTCCTTCGATCAATGCTGATGCACAAGTTTGCCGTAGTTGATTAGCCAACTTTTCTATCACCAGATTGACTTGAGACCCGGAGTCCAACAATGCTCGGCACTCGACAGTGGTACCATTGTCTGCCATAATCTTAACTCTTGCGGTATTAATACAACATATCCACCTCTTGGAGTTTTGGATGTGGCAAGTGCAATGGAGGCTGTTATCGTGGAAGCCATCGTCCTCCCTGGCGTGTTGCTTGCGGAAGTATTGCGTGTGATCTCGTCCGTTGAAAGGTGAAGCAGAGTATTGTGCCGCTTATTGCACTTGGTGCAATTTCCGGATCCACATTGAGCGGGAGTGTGGCTTGATTTTAGGCAGTTGAATCATCTGTTGTTCGCTTTTACCACCTTGATCCTTTCATTAGCAGGTAATTTCTTGAATTTCGGACATGTGAATAACGGATGTGCTATGTCGTTACAAACAATGCACCTCGTAGTTGGTTGAATGCTGGAAGTAGTCATTGCCAGCAATGGTTTGCCTTTTTCTTTGTGACCGACAGCTCCCAGTGACTGGAATCGGACTTCCAAAAATGTGAGGAGCTGTTGCAATGATGGTAATTCGCGGGGTTTGAGCAAAGATTGCTCAAAGCTCAGATGCGTGGCTCGGTCCATCTTTTTGATGAGAAGATGAACTAGTGTTGTAATAACTCGGTGTGTCTTCTTCTTGTTCAGTTGTCCTCTGGACAACAAAATAAAAACTCCTTGTGTTCGGATTTTTACTAAACCTTCTTTTATTATATTTCACTCACTTTCGCGCTAACGCTAACTTTAATTTTTAACACTTATTCTAAACTAACTTAACTTTTATTTACAAGTTACTTAATCGCGACTTTATACGCGATAAAATAGACGACGACCTCGTCGTTCGGATATAATTTTAAGATTAATTTTAATTCCCGTTCGAATCTTTTTCTTGGTTCCACTCTGGCTTGGTCGACGCACCCGTCGACCGCACCAAAGTGGGTCGGTGTTGGCGCGTGTCGCAATTTCCATTATTTCGCAATTTTTGTATTGCGAAATATCAATACCGGCAGAATTAAATCGTTCCCAATTTAATTCTTCCGCGTTTGGTTTTGGATTATTTTTATTATTTCTTTAAACCAAGCGTTTTATGGTCACCGCAAAGAGCTATGATTTTTTATGGTTTGGAAGCTCGCTACTAGCTAGCTTCCACGATCAATACCAATGCTAAACGCTATGGTTGTTGGCTTGGTTTTCCAAAGTTTGACTAAAGCTTCTGGCTACCAAACAAAGCGCTGCGGTTGCAGGCTTGGCTTTCAGGTTTACTTTAATGAAAGCTTGGATGGAAATTGCGATCGCGACATACAACATCCACCCTAGGGGAAGAAAAATTTAGTATCGTATAAAACGATATTAAATTTTTCTTTTACATGTATGTTTTGTTGGTGGTTTATCTGTCTTATGGCTATGCCTATTGTCTATTTATGTTTATCTTTTTTCCGAATGTCTTATGAATTATGTAAGTATTATAATTAGGTGATATTAGCTAATATAATAATACAATTAATTAATAATTACAATCATAATAATTACAATAATAATGCAACCGATTGTATACAAATATCATGCCAACGGTAGCTGCGTTCTTTGGATGTCACTTGTGTATGAGTTGATGATGCCGTCGACGTTGATATAAACGTTGATGTCGACGTTAATGCTACTGTTGATGTACATATTGACGATGGTGTCGAAGGTGAGGTCGGGTTCGACGTTACTGTGAATGAACAAGCTGAAGTCGACGTTGCTGCTACTGTTGATGTTGAAGTCGGCGTTGCTGCTACTCTTGATGTACATGTTGACGGTCATGTCGACGTTGACGTTGCTGTGGATGTACACCCCGTTGTAACAATATCTTCTTCTCTAGTGTTATGTAGGAATGCTGCTGCTGGGTAGCTGACTTGAATGTAGTCGTGTTGTATTTGAAACGTGCGGTGGCCGAACCGCCTGTTTTCTTCCTATTTTGGTTGGTATTGATGTTCATCACTTGTTGTCTTTGGTAATATGGTGTTGACGGTTGACCCCATCCTTGCCAGAATTCTTATTTGTAAGTAATGTAAGGGTTGGTATTCTTGGCTTCATCTGTAGTTGCGTCACATTTTACATTGGCGCCCTTTTCTGTTTTTATACTAAACTGCTCCTTGCCCGTAATTCGGTCCTGGTTACTGCTGATGTTACAAGTCAAAAATTTTACTTTTGTAACTGTTGATGCTGTAATAGCTAGCTGTAATAGCTATTACTGTATTACAGATGAATAGGTTGCAGCCAAGGTTTATAGAATAAAAGGTTACGCCAGTAAACAAAGAAAAGTGGTCTCGTTCTGCGCATCTACGTCAATAAGTATTTCTAAAATCACTAGGGTCACAACACACGGTACAAATGCCAAACTTGAAAAGTCGTATGACGAAAAGTTGGAACAGGTTTAATGTTACTCGAACGCTCCAATTTTGTTTTTGCTTTTTTGTTGTTGTAGTTTTATGCGGTAACTCCAACAAGAGCAACATTTCTTGTCGTTCTCGTATGTTTTCAGAGTTACATCCCTTTGAAATTTGGAAATTACGAGAGTTTATCTCTTCAACTATACAAAATACTTACATGTTCTTCGTGTCGTTGGAAAGGCATTTGAAAGACCTTTCATTTGTGTAAAAATGTATAATTACTGCAATAATTACTTTATGCAAAAATGTAAACTGTATAATTAACCAACAAAAACTGAAGCCTTTACGATTAAGCTTTAGTACTTTACGTTTAGCATAACCTAATTTTATGCACGTTATATAAATTGAAAGGTAAAAAAAATAATAAATTTACGTACCCATATTAATTTGCAACTCATTTTCAAAGCAATTTACATTAAAATTATCTTCACAGATGCCTGCATGTTTGGTTTTGAATTCTTTTTTTCGCTGCCAAAACTCCGACAAATTTTTGATAAGCGAACAACTGATTGAAATTTGAAAACCCTTACCACTAACATTATTGCAAAAATTCACAGAGCACTACATTATTGGTATTATTCAATCACCAAAATTTTACATAAAAAATTATTGTTATAACCCGTGTGCAGGCGCCTCGAAACAAAATTTCAATACAAATACTTATTGACGTCATTTGACGTCCCTGTCAAACGAAAAAAAATAACGGACCTGCGCGTGGCGTAACCTTCTTTCTATAAACCTTGGGTTGCAGCAGATTTAACTGGCTAACCTTTTACTGCTATTCGTTCGTTTGCGTGGTTTATCACCGTCGCAGCCAATCTATGATGCCACAATTGATGTCGTCTTAAATTGTTGGCTCAAAGCGATCATGATTAACTATGATCTCGCTGCGCAGCGGCGCAGTGTATCGGAAACTGCCGATGATTTGTTAACTTATCTTCTAGTTATCTTATCGTCGGTGTTGTCTTCTCAAAGTGGTTGACGTTACGGTGTATTCGCCCCCACTATCACGCAGTAATTTTCGTGTTCAACTGTTGATGCTGTTATACCTCTTGGATGTTTTCCATCCTATTTTTGTTCGTGATGATGGTTGCCACTTTGGTTGGCATCGCTAAGATGTCCGCTCTTGCAGCTAATGTGTATGATGTGCTGTTCCAGCTACCCTTCCCCCTTCAAGTTGGCTGGGCGCCTACTCACAGCCGACGCACGCCTACATATATATATATATAATTATTTTCTTTTGTAAAATTTAGTACATTTCTTTTTCTTTTCCTCATAAATATCTGATTTTTTCTTATTTGCTTTTTAATTTTCTTAATATCTTATTGAGTTTACATATATTATGCAAAATTACACTTTAATTAAGTTTTAAATTACTTTTATATGTGTATGTGTGTGCTTTATTATTTGTAATTGTACTTTTAAATATTATATATACGTATGTATATAAATATGTTGTTATTATTAGTGGTATATTTTTGTTTTGTTTTTTCTCTAGGTTATTTTAAAGTTATTCACGTTTGGTGTTTTATTCTTTTTCTTTCTCTATTTTTTTTTTTTTTTTATTAGTTGTTTTAAAGCTGACACTGCATTTTGCTCGTGTTCAGTTGTTTAACCTTGTTTCTGCATTTTTGCAGTGCCTGCATTAATCGCTACATTTTGTTATTACTGTTATTTTGACATATGTTTATCAATGCCCTTCATTTAATTAGTAATTGAACAGAAATTATCAATAATGGAAACCAAGAGGTTTTTTTTTGTTTTTTTTTTCAATAGAAATTTTCTAATTTTAAATTAGTATTATTACTAGTTCTAATTTATGTCTTCATCTTAATTTCTTCATGGGTGCGAATTTGTTTGTATAAAGGGTGTGCGTGTGTGTTTTATGCATGAACTAAGTCTTCAGGCATATCTTTACATGTGCATTTATTAATATAATAATTGCAAATGCAAAGTTATATTGTCTGTTAATTTAAAACGGAACAGCTACGTTACATAAACCGTATATTATCAATTAAAATGAATACAAACTAAAAAGTTCAATTCAATTTAAAAATTTCAATTTACAAAAGAAATTGCTCAAATATTAACTATGAATTTATTTCGTTATAAGTTTTCTTTTCTTATATTTTTACGCTTAAATAAACAAGTTCTTGCTTATTGAAATGCTATTCTGATTTTCTCTTTACTTTCTGGTTGAGTTTTTCATTAATTCATTCGTTATTCAACCGTAAGACTGAAGTTAAATTAAAATTGTTATTAGTTAAATAAAAATTAAAATACGTTAGTTTCCTACTATCCTATACTATTTTCTATCAATCCTATTTTATATACATATATTTATTCTATCCTAATCCTAAGTCTATTGTGATTAGTTTACTTTATGACTACTGAATTTAATTTCCTAACCTATCAACCTATTTTCTTAGTTTAAGTGATTCTGATTCCTATGTAATTATCTAGTTAATCCTATTTTCCTATTTAATTGCTATTATATAATTTAAGTAAGTTATTATGGAAAGGTTTTTCCCTTCCCTTTATTTTTAAAACTGTCGTAATTGGAGTTTTAATCTTCGCTACCTCATAAGGCGCTATCCATATTGGAGAAAACTTATTTTTCCTAGTCTGATTCTTAATTAATGCCTTATCTCCAACTTTAAATTCTACTAAATTTAACTTATTATCATAATGATTTTTTGCTACTGTTTTTGCCATTTCTTGGTTTTGCCGAACTATTTCATGGGCTCTTTGTATCTGAAATTTTAATACCTTGTTTGGATCTTCGGCATTATACACCGGACTACACTTTCTTTTTAGGTTAGTCGGCATCTCTACATCGAATCTAAATAAAGTACGGAATGGTGTTTGCTTAGTCGTAATGTGGGGTGTGTGGTTGTGAACATGCATAGCAGCAGTTAACCATTGATCCCAATTCGACCCGTCTTCTTTTGCAAAACTCCGCAAATATTCCGCTAATGGTCTGTGGCTTCTCTCTAATGAGCCATTAGCCTGTGGATGGTAAGGCGTTATGTGTAATTTTTTGATACCTAATAATTTGCACGTATGTATCTGAGAACAATTTCGAAATGAAATTAGTTCCGTTATCCGTAATAAGAATTCGTGGAATTCCGTATCGGGTTATTATTTCATCGTAGAACGCCCTGGCAACCGTACTTGCTTCCGCATCTGGGATAGCTGTACATGCCATAAATTTTGAAAAGTCATCCTGAAAAGTCAGAATGTACTTATTTCCGGACACAGTTTCTGGTAGAATACCAACTATGTCCATGTAGACTTTATCAAATGGCCTCATTGGTGTATCTGTCAACACCATGGGCATTTTGGTTAATCTTGAACTTTTATTCGCTTGGCACTTTGGACAGTTTTTTACATAATCTTTTATCTGTCTCTGCATCCCTGGCCACCTATATTGTTGTCGGATTCTTAAATATGTTTTTACCGCTCCCTGGTGACCTCCTAATGGGGTGTTATGGAAATCTTTTATAACGGTCTCTATTTTTTTCGGGTCGGATAGCAATGTTGCTGTATTATTTATTCCGCTACCCGATTGCACATCATCTTTATCAATTTCGAGGGTTGTTCCTTGTTGTTGATCTGGGTTAGCTGTTTTTGCTTTCGACCGTGTTTGTACGGCTGCTATTGTTTTATGTTTTTCCTGTGGGATTCTACTTAGCGCGTCTGCTTTTAAGGTTTTTCTTTCCTGGCTTATATAGAATTTCGAAATCGTATTCTGATAATTTATGCCTAAACCTTGCCAGTCTTGAAGTCTGGTCTTTTATGTTAGCTATTCCTTTTAACGGTTGATGGTCTGTCACTATCTTGAATGGTCTTTCCAACAAATAAGCTCTAAAATATTTTGTTGCCCACACAATGGCTAAGAACTCATTTTCTATAGTTGAATAACGCTTTTTTGCGTCATTCAGAGCTCTGCTAGCAAAGGCAATCGGCCTATCTTTGCCTATTTTACCCTGAGAAAGTACTGCGCCTAACGCTTCGTTACTTGCATCAGTAGTTAGTATGAATTCCTTTTCAAAATCTGGATATGCCAAAACCGGTGGTGTTATTATTGCCCTTTTCAATGATTCGAACGCTTTCTGGCATTCTTGTGTCCAAATAAACTTCGCGTCTTTACGTAGAAGTTTGTTAATAGGCAGAGCTATCTTTGCTGTGCCCGGAATGAATTTTCTATAATAATTCACTAGTCCTAAGTACGCCTGCAACTGCTTTTTATTTTTAGGCGGCGGAATGCTCTTAACGCATTCCACTTTGTTGGGGTCAGGGAGTGCGCCCTGATCTGTACATTTATGTCCTAAATAAATAATCTCTCTTCTTAGAAATCTGCACTTTCCTGTATTAAGTTTTAAATTATGTTCACGTAATTTCTGTAGCACTGAACCTAACCTTTCCTCGTGTTGTTTGAGATTTCTTCCGTAGATAACAATGTCATCTAAATAAACAAAACAGTCTATCCCTTGTAGACCTGTTAGGATATGATTCATTATCCTTTGAAATGTGGCTGGGGCACCTGTCAGCCCAAATGGCATCCGATTAAATTCGAAAGGCCCTAGTCCTGTACTGAATGCTGTTTTTTCCTTGTCCCTGTCATCGACTAAAACTTGGTGATATCCACTTGCCAAATCTAGCGTTGTGAAATATCTGCTGTGGCCTAATTGCTCTAAGATTTCGTCAATACGAGGAATGGGAAAAACTTGTTTAATTGTTGCTTCATTGAGTTTCCTGTAATCTATTACAAGTCTCCATTTTTTTCTCCCCGTCCTTGCCACTTTTCTTGGGCACTAAAAGTAACGGCGAGTTCCATGGTGATGTACTATGTGTTATTATGCCATCATCTAGAAGTTTGTTTACTTGCTTATTTATTTGAGGCTTACCTCCCTATGTATTTGAGGTAATCTGTATTGTTTCCTGTTTATGGGCGGCTGATCTGCGCCTGTTGGAATTTCGTGTTTTAATACGCTTGTAAAAGAAAGTTCGTCTCCTTCTAATAGGAAGACGTCATGAAATGATTTTACCACTTCTTCTATGGAACGCTTTTCCTCTATATTTCAATTTTTATCTAACTCAATTTCATTGAGCAATTCATTTATTCTCCTTTTGGCATCCATTCTGCCTATACTATTAATAGATGTAGTACTTTGTATTGTGTACTCGTCGGAATTTGCGAATTTTGGTGTAAATTCGCTGTTTATCTCGTAATCATACTCTGTTGTATTTAATATGGGAGCATAAACATTATTATCTTTCACATTTACTAATGTGTCTGCTATATAGATTCCTGGATCTATTTCTTCTTTATGAATTATAACATTATTAAATTTCATACGTAGTTTCAATGGTACTATCGTAATTGTTCTTGCGTTAACTGGTATGTACTGTTCTTTACTTTCCTTCCCTATCTGTTCGATAGTTTTTATTGGTAATTCCAAAATAACCTCTTTCTTCTCATTGAAGAGTGTTAAAATCTTTTCCATTGCATTTATAATGGAATTGTTCCACAAATTATCTCTTCCTAATATGCCGTCTGCCGGTACTCCTTGTTTAAGTGACACAACGTGTAGCGTTAAACGTGAGGACTGTACCTCATTATGACATATAGTAGTTGATCCTTCTGTGGTCACACAACCTCCAAATGCACCGCTCAAGTCTTTCCTATTTGACTTGTTTATTATTGTGCTATCCCTTATTGCACTTTTCTTTATCAGGCTTGTGTCTGCTGCTGTATCTACCAGTAAAATAAGTTTTCCATTTATAGCCTCTTCGCAAGGTAATTCGATGAACACGTCATTTAGCTGAGTTTGTGTGCAGTTAGATACCCCTGTTTCTACATTTCTATTTTTATTGTTACTTGCCAACTTATTCATTGAGCAAGGTATTTTTGGATTTAAATTTTCATTTTTCTCTCCAACTTTGAGTGGCATTTCCGAATCAACTGTTTCTACAATTGTATGATTTCTCTCTGTGACATTGCTTTTATTATTATCAGTCTTTTTCAACTTGATATTAATTTTTAAGTCTTTTGAACTTGGTAACGTTTCAACAATCGCTTCCGATGTCGGACTTACGGTTACCACTTTATTTGTTAAAGTTGGTAACGTATCCACAACCGGTTTGGATGTATAAATTACTGCTACTCCTTCATTTGGCCTTAAGTTACTAATATTTTTGGGTTCCCAGATTATTGGCCTGTTCTGGGCCCTTGATAGTTTCCCGGACGATTACTTTGCAACGTTTCCCAATTTCTTTTTGCCTCGCAATTTTTTATCATATGACCTGGTCTATTGCACCAATGACATATCGTTTGGCTCACTCTGTTTGGCGGGTTCATAGGAGTCTGATTCCTTTGCAAACCGTTGACTGTATTCGGATTAATGTTTATTGCCCTTCTTTGGTTCCCGTTCTGTTGAAATTGGTTTTGATTCCAATTTTGCTGGGTTCGGTTTGGCTGCCAGTTTTGTTGTACCTGGTTTGATTGCCAGTTCTGTTGTATTCGGTTTGATTGTCCATTTGACTGGATTGGATTCCCTTGCTGAATTCCTTGATTTCGAAAATTAGTCCCTTGATATGTGTTCCTCGCCACATTTTTCTGGCCTCCCTTTTGGTCACGCCTCCAGTTTGGCTCGTGTCCATATTTTGAACACTTGTGGCAATATGGCGTGTTTTTGCGAGTTAAGCAATCATTCCTAGTATGACCTCGCTTGTTGCAAAAAGAGCAGATTATTCTCTCTGTCGCTTCTTGTGGAGTATTGTGTATCGTGTTTGGTTGCCTTACTATTTTTTCTCCTGCAGCTCTGCCACGACTTTCCTGTCGAATTTGCTCTTGCAGGTTATACGGCATGGTGGCAAGAAACGGCGAATTCATGTTAATATTTAAGTGGTCTGTTTGGAGGGAGCTACTGCTTTGTATGTTTTCTAGTGCCTCCACCGCTAATTCTACCACTTGTTCAATATTTTTCTTCGTCACGTTGAGCATATAAATTCTCAATGCGGCGTCTTTTAATCCTGTTTTGAATGATTTTTCTACGGCCCCTTCCACCATACTCAACAGTGCCCTATCTCCGTCTCCATTGTAATCCTTTCGAACTATTTCTATCGTCTGTGTTCGCAGGGTGTTTAGGCGTCTTGCAAACTGTCTTATATCTTCATTAGGTAACTGGCTACAACTTTGGATACCTATTATCACTGAGTCTAAGGTGACCCTAGGTAAGTATGGCCTTTTTATTGTGAGGTAGAATTCCTCGAGACTATTGAATCGTTGTGACCTCACTAAATCATATGCATCCCCATGTAATCGCTGCTTAATGCAGTCTATGTATTCCTGGCTGTTGTCTGCACCTACATCTCTTGCAGCCAATTCGCACCCTTGTATGAATTTGTACACTTCGCCGCGTAAGTCTGGCGACTGTGTTCCCGAAAAGAGCGGTACCAGCCTATTCGTAATCTTGGCTATCTCACCTATGCCCATTTTGTGTATGTTATTTGTCGTCTTAATTTGTTGAAATGACCTTCCGTTGTAATCTTTCGGACTAACTGTGGACGGAGTAGCTTCCTTATGATAAAGCGTCCTATCGTGGTCTAGCGATATTTCCTGACTTAAAAGTCTATTCTGCTCTTTTAACTCTCGTATGCGTCTATTTGCTTCCTCTAAAGAGCTACAGTATTCTCTTGATTTCTGTGTAAATCCCTGGTCTAAGGTTCTATTCAACGTTTCCTCGGTTATCCCTTTTTTTGTTAATAATTCCCTTAGTTTTTCGTTCTCTCGCTCTACGTTCGCGAGTAAGTCTTCCTGAAACTCTTTATTTACTAAATAATTGTCGTATCTATTTCTTAACGCGTTAAACTCTAATTCCCACGTCTTTGAATCTTCTGTTTTATTCTTTATTATCTGGTTTAGGAATTTAAGTAATTCCTCTACTATTGCGTCTGCTTTTTCTACACTCGTATGGTCTTTTAGGTCCCCTACTCTACACTTTATCAATTCTACGTTTTCCTTATTGCCTACTGGCTCTTTCAAAGTTGCCCAAGTCCTAGATATGAATTCCCCCAACTGGCGTTTCAGTTCTTTATGAGTCCTATCTAATTCTAAGTAAGCTTGCTCCTGCAACGACTCGGCCATTAATTAAACGAACGACATATAGTTTAGTGGGGTTTTATTTTTCCCAATGTTTACAATTTACCTATGTAAGAGTATACATAAATTATTCCTAATGTATTGAATTTAAATTTATTTTCAAGTGTTTTGTGAAAAATGTCGTAAAACGATTACTTAGCGCCGCTACTTAACGTTCCATCGTTTTATTACACGTTTAATTTTTATACTAGAAGCTCGCTACTAGCTAGCTTCCACGATCAATACCAATGCTAAACGCTATGGTTGTTGGCTTGGTTTTCCAAAGCTTGACTAAAGCTTCTGGCTACCAAACAAAGCGCTGCGGTTGCAGGCTTGGCTTTCAGGTTTACTTTAATGAAAGCTTGGATGGAAATTGCGATCGCGACATACAACACTAGCAATGGACCCCAGGAGTCCGTACAGAGGCCGATGTTGGTTAAGGCCGCTAAAGATTCATTGGTAGTGTCATGTAGCTCCTTCAATGCAGCAACCGATGGCTCCGAATGTTTGGGTTGGCTTAGCAGCTTGTCTAGAATAGCCGTAGTCAGAAGACGGACATTATTGTATCTGTATTTCAATGTGTCCCAGGCCGTTTGATAGTTGTTTTCTGCTAGCGTCACATGTCTAATGAGTTTCTCCGCTTCGCCAGTTAAGTTGGTTTTTAAATACCACAACTTTTGAATTGGCGGAATCTGTCTGGTGTGGATCATCTCACTAAACATGTCGTGAAACTGCTTCCACTTTAAGTAATCCCCACCAAATTTCGGAATTACCACTTTCGGCAGTTGAAGTGGTGACACACTTAAGGGACCAGTTGCAACGGGTGGATTGGTAGTTACTGTGTTGTCGGAGGAATGTGCCAAAAGTCCACGCTGCTCACGCACACTTTCCTCCATGTTTATATAAGCTGCCATGTCGTATCCTTCTGATTGAGGGTCGTCATGTAGCTCCCACAGAGTATAGTTCGCTGCCTCGATGTTTGTCCATAGTTTCTCCATGGTCACGAGACACTGCGAGGGTGAAGTTTCTCTGCTTCTTCCGTTGAGCAACCGTTCAAGAGACTCCATCATTGCCCTCTGTTTTCGAATGAGGGACATGACAGAGGTTCCTCCTGATGCGTAGTTGTTCTTGCTGGCTGACTGTGTAAGACACACTTCAGCTGAGATTTGTTGAGTGGCCTTGGGAATGGCTCCCAAATTAGAGTGATCTGACTCCAACTCTTGAATCTCGTCATTGAAACGTTGTAGGTGTGTGTCTACCAACGTCATTATCTGGTGATAATAATCCTTGGTGAGGTAGGGATCATCCAACGGAGGTTCTGGTAGGGTGCGTATTTTGGAATCTGTTGCCTCGAAGCGCTCCCAGATGGTCTGCAAACGATCCAGACGCTCCTTGAAATACGACACCTTCCTTTTGCGATCCGCCGAGTCCTTGTTGAAATTGCGGATGATTTGCTGAACCTCATTTTCTGATTTCAGTTGTTCGTCCACCAACTGGAAAAACGATTCCATGGCCATGTATGACGTTTTACAGGTTTCCTTAAGTGCTTGATCACGTCGGGGTCACCAAATGTTGTGTTTCTCAAGTTGGTAATTCCTACAAGTGCATAAACTTGTAGGAATTGGTAGACATAACTGGATTTGAAATAAGCACTTGAGCTTGTTCCAAATTGCTGTGTGGGTGGAACCCTTGAAAACGTCCTTTTGTGGATGGGTTGAAGTCACTTCAAGCACTTGAAGGGACAATCCGCTGGATACGTCACTGGAGCACTGGATGAACTTGAAAATGAAAAGACTTCACCTTGTGGTTTTCACTGTTGCTGAGGAACAATGCCATTTTATTGACTGACTAGAGTTTATATATAAGTGAAGAAGAAGAAGAATTAATAATTTGGGTTTTCTTGGTGTGTCAACTCTGCTGGCAAACGCTCCTATCGCTGACCGCTGTGGATGCGTCTCAGCTGCGCTGCCTGACTTCTCACGGAGACTTCTGAGCTCTGCAGCGGTCACGACGCTGTTGTTGCTGACTGCGTTTCAGCTGCGTTATCGCCGTGGCTGCATCTCAGCTGCGCTGCCTGACTTCTCACTGTGACATCTGAGCTCTGCAGCGGCCACGGCGCTGTTATTGCTGGCTGCGTTCAAGTTGCGATATCGCCGTGGCTGCGTCTCAGCTGCGCTGCCTGACTTCTCACGGCGACATCTGAGCTCTGCAGCGGTCACGACGCTGTTGATGCTGACTGCGTTTCAGCTGCGTTATCGCCGTGGCTGCGTCTCAGCTGCGCTGCACTGACTTCTCAATGTGACATCTGAGCTCTGCAGCGGTCACGGCGCTGTTATTGCTGACTGCGTTCAAGTTGCAATATCGCCGTGGCTGCGCTGCCGGACTTCTCACGGTGATATGTGAGTTCTGCTCGGATACGCAGCGAATGCGCGGCGTCAGCAGCAGTTTTGACACTCAGGAATGTCGGAACCATATATAGAGTATTTAATATTTTTATAAACTATTATTATTAATAAAATAGGTATTTAAAGATTGATGAAACGATGTTCTTGAACAGAAGCCATAATTATTTTAAAATCATTGCGGCGGAGCCGGAGCTGCCATATTTAAATCGGGCTCCCCAGCCATGGGTTTCTCTGCGATTAAAACCGAGTCACAGAGACCGCTAACCGTCCCGAAAGTGATACTAGAGATCTTTATCTTACTTCTCTTTAACATTTTTATTCGTTATTCGACGTTTTTATTCTCAGCAAGATTGGTAAGAATAAGGCTGTCGCTACCCTACATGAACAGTGCTTAGAAGACAGAGTGAACTACCAACTTGGTTGATTAGGATGTAACCAGAATTCACCTTCACAGATGAAGCGGACGCTACAAAAAGAAACCCGTTCAAGTCGGAGAGCATGAAAGTTCCCAACTGGCTAAGATTTTAAAATCATCTTCTATCACAGCCAAGGCTGTTACTTGTCAAAGCGATTAAAAACAACGATAGAGTGTGATAAGGACCCAGATGCGCCTACATAACTTATCCGCATTAAATTTCGCATCACCTTCACGTCGTTCTGATGTTTTACTACTGACGAGACTCCGGGTCTAGTCTAACATTCTCTCATTTGCTCCCCTTACGATTTCACTTCTTCTACTATCTTCAAAACGCTTCCTGAGGAAGCTCCATACCACCAACCTCTCTGACCTGATTCCCAAAGATATGAACCTTAGAAACCCGAACATGGCCAAATTCGAAAGCACTTAAATTTTTTCATTCTAATGGTGAAAATCCATATACTTTAGAACCGATAATAATAAATTAAACATTCAAATTAATAATAAGAAGAAGAAATCTTATCTCTTGATACATCAAGACTACGTTTAGTTATAGCATAGAATAAATAGTATACAGACGACGCATCTCGACGCTTTTTCACAGTATGGTGCGGGCGGAATAGTATCCTCAATAGTGTTTAAGATATGATACTTTGGGTGAATTTTTTATATGGAAAGTGGGCGTGACAGTGATTTTCGACGGTTTCCTATAGCCTATATTAGAATGAGAGCCCAATGTTAGCTAAATGTGAAAAACGCCGAAATTAATTTCTATATATTTTAAGAGAAACTTTTTCACACAAAAAATATATTCACAAGTCAGTTATTTCAGGACATATTTCACGATAAACATTGCACTTTTTACCAAATGTAATTTTTGAGACTTTTGGAGGAGTAATTTTGAAAAATACTGAGAAAGTTTTTAGGCATTATTACTCGAGATGTTGGAAAAAGAAAATCGAAAATCGGAATTGTGTGTTATCCTCTTTAGGAATTAAATTTCGAAATATCCTGTCTTATTACTTGTATACACCATATATAACAGATGTCTGTGGAATTTCATGGTTCTACGCTTTCTTGTTTAGCCTGGGTGTTGTTGTGAAGTGAGCCAGGGCTTTCATTTTTATATATTTATAAAGATTAGGCTGTGTAATTGTTCCAAACATGTAATTTTCATATGACTTTGCTTACGCCCTCAGTCGTAGTCATGTAAAATATATGTAGTTTGTAGTTTCCAACCCAAGTTTCCAATAGTATAGTATACCAAGAATGATAGAATACAAGATTACGCAAATCAGGTTTCAAAAATGCTTCGTTCTGCGCATCTACGTCATCATAGTTTTCCAATATGCCGAACTGTCAAATGTATGTCAAATGTCAAATAATGTGCGATTTGCATGTAAAAGTGTAAGCTTTTGCGTTAAATATTAAATATTATTATAATTGCTCGGGTTTAGATGAACTATTCCGAAAAATTGTGTAAAGTGAATATATTTCAGTAGTTAAGAATACTTGAAAATCTACAGCGGCATCATATTGCTTACCAATTGCAGCAACAAAACGCAATAATCACATACTTTTACCTTTGTGAATCCAATTAAAGTTATGTAGATTAAATTTGATTTAAAATTGATTTTTATTTTTTCATTTCATCATTATAATTTTATTTATAATAATAATAATAATATTATCTAATTTATATTAGCTTATATTCATTTCAAATATTAAATTTATTTAAAGAAAATCGAAAGACCTATGTAATAGTGTTACATAGTTTCCGTTTCCTTTGGTGGGCATTATCTTCAAGTTCTTTATTCAGTTGTCTGATTTTGAAGAACATTCTGGACCGGAAAAACAGTTGGCTTCGACAGGCCGCCTTCACACAAATGATTAACCAGGTGTATGATGTGTCTTCTTGTTTGTCAATAGCTACATATATGCGGTAAATCATTGCGTAATTTGTGGCATATATATCCAGCAAAGTTTTCAATACCATCATACTCTAAGTCTTCTATTTCGCGTTCAGATTCATCGTCGCAATCGCGAGCGACAGTTTTTAATATTACACCTAAATATAATAAAATACGATTATTTTGGGTCACCAAAACATAATAAAGTGCAAATACCTGTGAGAGATGGCAGCGTCCAAGAATATAATTTCTCAAGCGGAAATTATTATTATTACTATGCAATTCTTATTTTGCAGTATCGCAATGGGAATGCAATTCATGCAAGCAAACACAAATATGAACTATCTTGACGTCACGCGCTGGAATGACGGTTGTAAAAATTTTTGACTGCGAATAACGGACCTGCGCAATGCGCAATCTTGTATTCTATTATTCTTGATAGTACACAGAGTTCCACTAAAGTCTTCGTACAGCACTTCGTCAAAACTTTATTGATCAAAAAAGGTAATGTGTAGCAAGAATTTTAAAAAAATTTTAATACAACTTTGTTTATTAAGCCATTTCCTTAAATTTAACAAAATAAACCAATTACATTAAGTAATCCAAAAGTTATTAACTAAAATTGTAACAAAGTCACTGAATTAGTTCCAATAAAGTCTTCGTACACTCACAAACAAGGTAACTAAAAATCCTTATAAACTGTGAACTTTTTTTTTAATATTTTGTAGGTTAGCCTATATTTTTAATAAGGGCTTTAAGAAGGTCCGGCATCGATTCCACAACTCTCTGTACAAAGCGTGGTTCGATTTTCACCCATTCCTCCTGAAGAACATCATTTAGTGGAGACTTTGAGCTAATATGATGTGCCCTCATCCTTTTCTCAGGCATATTCCACATATGCTCTATGGGGGTGAGATCAGGGCTCTGTGATGGTGTTTTGAGCATATGTGGAACATTGTACGCCAAGTACATCCTGGTGTTCTGAGCCATGTTTTTGAGATCATTATCTTGCTGTAAATAATATCTCTGAGAAACGCCCAATTTTCCAGCACTGGGCTCAAATTTCTTTTCAATATATCGATGTATACACGGTGGGCCATAAGTTCCTCAATTATCTCCAAGTTACCAACGCCACTAGCAGCCATACACCCCCATACTAGCACCTCGCCACCGCCGCAAAGTGAAACGACGCAAAGTGAATTAAGATTTTCTATAGCAAACCATGTAAAGATCGAATATAGGTTCCAGGGTTACGAAAATACTACTTTTTAAAAAGAAAATTGATCAAAGTAAACATTAAAAAACAAAAATAATAAAACTGTGGCAATAAATAAATTGGAAAAATATTTACCTTTTTTGTAATCAGAAACAACCCGTAAAAATTCATAGAAATGAATTATTCTCTTTTTTAAAAAGCACAAATTGAAACGTTACAAAAAGCACAATATGAGCTCTACATTGAAATTGAAACTGAACTCTAAAATTAGCAAAACAAAGTGAAAATAAAACTGTATTAAAATTGCGTTGATTTTCAGTTAGAAGAGGAATTCGCGAATTTGATGGCATGGCGCAATTAGAAACAAATGTGGAGCCCACTGTTAGAAAACAAGAAAAAAATTAAAGACTCGAACCCAAAACAACGCAACCTCGAAAACCTAACGACGCACAGTGAAAATTAATACTAATTAATCAGCGACGCAACTTCAAAAAAACGCAAAACGAAACGACGCAAAGCGAGGTATAGGTGTATACATATATGTAGATTTTAGGTGGATATTTTAGATTTTACAGGTGGTCCAGTAACATTTAATTCCTTTTCTACCGTAGTCCAAAATTTACCAACCTCCTTGGTCCGTTTGGTGTATCCAGAGGCAATATCTGGATACCATTATTCCATTAAATTAACCAATTTTTCAAGTTGGTTTCGATTTGTCCCTTAAAAAGAGCTCAATTAAAAAACTGGAAGTTTTAAAATTTCTGCTTTTTCTGTTTTTCCAACTGATTTTTACGCTTATATGTATGTTGTCACTTCAAAATTCCGCGTGATAAAAACGGCGGAAAAATGTACAGAAATTCCCTAAAAAATGTCCGTAAAAAAATTGTTCGCGATAGGTAGATTTTGGGGCTGAATTTTTTTTACCCCTTTCGATAATTGTTCGCGATACCTGGAAGGAAAAAACCGAGAATTTCCGACGGAAATACCTGTTCACGATTGCCCTGATTGTTATAGCTTTCTGTACAAAGTTGTCAACTTTCAGCTAGAGTTGAGTTCATCCAGAAAGGGACGAACTTTTGCGAGAACAACCGAAATGTTTACTGTTGACGAGGCCAAGTTTTAATTTGACAATATAAAACGTCAACTTGTTGTATTTGTAAAGATTGCTATTGGTTGTTCTACTTAATGTAACTCAACACCAAAAAATATTTTGCAAGAGAGCAGAAATGGTTCATCGAGGCCAATCAAATGTTCGTAATGTAATAATATACACCTTTGGTATCTGTCAGAAACAAACGTAGGATTGGCTTTTTTTATGAACGTGTTAATGACGAACGAGGCTGTTAAGAAAAACCTGTTTAAAAAACTAGAAGCCAAACCTGCAAAGAAAAAGGAAATTAAAGGATTAGAGGGTAAAAACTCAGATTTTTAAGGAAAAGACCTAAGCCATTTCAATACTAATAACACATCAACGTTTTTTGAATAGTTTCGGATCCACGACATGAAAAAATACTGCACTGATTCACTAAGAAGTCATGTAGAAGCTCTTAATAGCCCATTCGGAGTGGCTTTTTGTGGTAATTTAGCTGATGGGGTCAATATTTAGCTAATATTGGGTCTAGGAAAAAGTTCGTGACGTTTTTCCGATAGGGAAGAATTGCGCTATATTTTACAGTATTATTGCGACAAAGAGAAAAATGCTGCAGAGGCTTGTGAAAACTTGCGCTGTCTACGGCGAAGGTGCTTTATCAAAATCTGCTGCGCGGAAATAGTTCGCTCGCTTTCTTTCATGCAATTTTAATGTGAAAGATGAATCACGCTCTGGTCGTCCAATCAATGGAAAGGCTGATGAAATTCTTGAAAAAGTCCAGCAAGTAAGCATATCAGCAGTGTCGATAATGGTATGGAGCTAGGCCTTGACCACAAAACTGTTTTAAACCACCTACACAAGGCTGGCTACCAAAAGAAGCTCCATATATGGGTTCCTCATGAGTTGAGCGGGAAAAATATCATAGACAGATTAACATCTGCGATGCGCTCCTGAAACTCAATAAAATCGAGCCTTTTTTGAAACGTTTCATAACCGGTGATGAGAAATAGGTCACGTATGATAATCGGAATCATCAAAAATCGTGGGCAAGGAATGGAGAGATTGACGCTGAAAAACGTGATGCTGTGTGTATGCTGCGACTGGAAGGGAATCGCCCACCATTAGCTACTGTCAGTTGGTCGAACAATTAATTCCCAACTCTATTGCGAACAACTAGAGAATTTAGGCCTGGCAATTGAAAGAAAACAGTCGGAATTGACTAATAGGAAAGTTTTTCTCTTCCACCATGAAAACGCTCATAGACAACGTAAGAAATGAATAAATAACCCGTAAGAATGCTATATTCGGCCTGGCGGAATCTTATATTAGATACTCTACACCTAAACGTTTTGAAAAAATTGTATTGAACGAAATAGTTTGTTTTATTTGGATTTTTCATTGAAGTACAATAATATTGAAAATAATAATTAAATACAAACTTAAACTAAGTAGGCGGATCACGCCCATATTCAGCATATTAACGTATAATGTTACTCTATACCCAAAAATGAAATTGTAAATTGTTGTCATAAGTCAAAAACGAACGCTGACATCACGTTTCTAATAAAAAATAGCCGTGGTCGTTGAACGATTTTGCCCATTTTCAATACCAAACTGCACAACATAACAAATAATTTTCCTACAAATTTCATTACGATATCCTCACCGGTTCTCCTGTGATCGTGATTTCCACAGATAGACATAAAGAAGGACGGATATGGCTAAATCGACTCAAGAGGTAATGCTACCAAGAATATGTATACTTTTCCATATCTATCTTTTCTAATTCTATGCGTTACACATTTCGTGACAAAGTGAATATACTCTTAACCTTAAGATGTAGGGTATAAACAAAAACTGTAAAGCACGTAGTCTTCTCTGAAAACAAGTCCTCTGGGGCTCCACGCCTTTGTCTACTAATATTTGCAATTTAACAATTTGTCAGTTTTTTCTATTGTATTTGTTGACGATTCCTTGCTGTGAATTGTCTCAATGCTCATTGTCCAAAGAGTTTAGTTGTTGCCTGGACAAAGCATCTGTTACCATTCTCCCCTCAGAATACTGGATAATGGCCTTTGCAATTCTAGCGAAGTCCTTAATGAAACAGGAGAAACTAGGAATCAAAGGTATTCTAGCTCATTCCTAAAAACTTCCTCTTCTCTACCGAGATCCTCATACGTCTTTCAAATGTCCTTCCTCCCTTAGAACACAATGACATCGTCCGCATAGACGAAATATCTTCTTCCAATGTGTTCTCTTAACACATCATCGATTGCTCTCTGCAAAATACTCGAAGCGCTTTTAACCTGTCTTTTACCGATACAAGAATCCATGCCCCGATGTAGAACATTTTTACAGGGTAGGCTATTGGACAACAAATTAGAAGTTCTGCATACTCAGAAAAATTTTAAAAAAATATTTGTAGTGTGTTGCTTTAAAGCAACGTTGGTAAGTAGATGGTACTGATTTTATTGAAAGTACTTTATAAATACTGAATAAAGACTGATAACGATGCACACACAACTCAAAAAAGGGTATGTTTTTATAACTACAGAATAACGATAAACCTTGTCGCCTTCTCTACTCATATTTGAAAATGTTTACAACTGCCAAAATAACTGAAGCTCTAGTTATTGACCGATGTTGCTTTAAAGTAAAAGCTTTCTTTATGCAATAAAAAGCTGATAAACACCTGAAAAACCTAATACTTATAGTAAATTTTGTATAATTTCAAACATATATTTTAAGATTTAACATCAATAATATGGATACCTATTTTATTTGTATTTAGAAAAAATTGTTTTAAAAAGGGCTAAAAAAGATGTAACTGGTTAACTCATTGCTAAACCAAGTAAAACCGTAAAATTTAAAAAAATATTGATGCAGTTTAATAATAAACAAACAAATGTATCAAAAAGCGCTAATCCTTTTTTTAAAAAAGGAACAGTAAATTTAAGGAATTTTTTAAAGTTAATGTTTCTTTAAAGAAACGGCGGTAAAAGACAGGTTAAGGGCGAAAGGCAGTCGACAGAAAGCGTACTTCCCGCTCTTTACAGAGAACGCTGCCTATTCCCTATCGCACTCCGCTAGTTTAATTTGGTGAAAACCAGACTTTAGATCAACGGTGGTGCAGAATTTGGCTCATTTTAGACAAGACAAAATACCAGTAATGTCAGGGATGGGGTATATAGCTTAGGAAAATCTATAACCAGCCGCTGTTTTGCCTGATTATTCTTGTTTACATAATTTTCCCTTAATACCGTAAAAAATTAAGATGATCTTTAATATCGTCTACCGCTTGCTCCACATCTTTGTCATATATCGATGCACTAGAAGCTTCGGCTTCGAAACCTAAATGTACGGGTATTGCGCGCAGAATTTGGCATACGCTTCATTTGGTTGCCCTGTTAAGGTCCGTAATTATGTTCATGATTGTTATGTTGTGTTTGTTGATTAAATTGCGGCGAGAAAGGGTCTACTTTCATTGATTCTTCTCGTCTTTGATTGTAACTGTTATTATTAAATCCGCTATCCTGCGTTTGCCATTACCTAAATAGTGCAGGTTCTTATATACCGCATTAACATGAGAATTAGAGAACATCTGATTATCGTTTTTATTATTTGTACTTGGGGTGTACACCTGGTGGACCTATGAACTCGCGATTTGATCGCATCCAGAGTTATTTCACACCCTATTCGAGGGTCGATAGCAACCTTCATATTTCTTCACTCTTGGTTTAGCCAGGGAAAGCTGTCTTTGTAAATATAAAATCCTTCTATCAATTTCTAATCTCTGTGCGCGCTATTCACTTCCGTTCTCACTAGTTCCCTGACCTATTCTGCGTTCATTTTTCTTCCTTCTGAGGTCTCTAGCTTTAACCTTCTAAAAGATCAAAATTTTTGTCTGGTTGATACTTGTGTTACATCTTATAATTTAGTTCCGCTTTTATTAGTTTACAAAATGAGCACTTCACTTACAAATTTTCCATAGGTTTCCTTAATTCAACCATTAAATCTAAATAGCTGCAACGTAGACTTCGTGTTTCTGGTGGCACTGATGATTTGACCTTCATGTCCCACGTTGGGCGCCAATTAATCGTATTCTTGATTACTTATAGAAATGATATACGTAATATAAATTAATTGATTCCTTGATTACTTATAATTTATTCTTTATTGAATTAAGACTGAATATAAAATACTTCTTAATTCTATAAGGAATCATTCTTGCTGACTATAGTTTCAGCAGCGAAATCACAATTCTTGCTGACGATGTGCCCAGCAGCGAAGTCACCATTCTTGCTGACGATGCGCACAGCAGCGTAGTCAAACTCCTGCGCATGCTAACGTAACTTAACATGAGACTGCGACTCAGCGAATCGCAGCTCAATGCCCCTACTCTGATTTATATATGTAGTTGTATAGTTATTATAATTTCTAGGAAATTACGAAGATATTTTAATTTTTGCTTATGAACTTTACGCTTATTAGTTTGTATAGTAACATCCCCCTTTTCTCTTACTTTCTGTTTTACAAATTTTTAAGCTATTTTATTCCTGAAATTCCTGGTGAAAATATTAGAGGCGAACTGAAAACTCGACTGCGAGCTTCTCCCTACGGGGTTTGCGTGAGCAAACGGCCAACGCTCGAGTTCGTGGTCCATCGACTTTCACTCTTACCGACATCGACCGATCATGACGTGTCCAGCCGCAGCAACCAATAAATCGCACATATACAACATAGAAATTTAAATCAAGTGATATTAATTGTTATTATACCCTACACGTTAAGGTTAAGGGTATATTCACTTTGTTACGAGATGTGTAGCGCATAGAAATAGAGACGATAGGTATAGAAAAGTAACTATATTCTTGATCAGCGTGACCTCCTGAGTCGATTTAGCTATGTCCGTCCGTCTGTCTGTCTGTTGAAATCATGATCACAGGAAAACCGGTGAAGATATCGTGATGAAATTTTGCAGAAATATTGTTTCTTGTGTTGTTGGTATTGAAAATGGTCAAAATCAGTCAACGACCACTCCTATTTTTTATTAGAAATGTGATATCAGCGTTTGTTTTTGAGTTATAACAACAAAATTTCATTCCTGGGTATAGAGTGGCACTATCCGCTGATATGCCAAATTATTAGGCACTGTACAAATAAGTTTCCGCGGTTTGTCAAAAGATGGCCCCACCAGAAGGTTATGGAGAAATTGTCAGATGTAAAACGTAATATCCCAAGTTTCGTCATCCGGCAACACCATAACCTTAAAGTACTAGTGATTCCGTATCAGCATCACGTAATTTTTTTCCTGCAAAAATGTCAAGTTTTGTGCCGAATAAGCATCATTTGCGGGAACTTTTGATTTACTTCTTTAATTTGAAAAAATCTGCAGCTGAGGCGCATCGATTGCTTCTAGAAGCATATGGTGAAGCTGCTTTAAGTGAGAGAAGTTGTCAGGAATGGTTTCATGGAAAAAAACTCATGCTGTGTATTTGGTGGGATCAGCTTGGTGTCGTGTATTATGAATTGCTCAAACCAAGCGAAACCATTACTGCAGCTCTCTACCGAACACAATTGATGAGATTGAGTCGGGCACTTGATTGAGTCGGATTGAGTCGGAAAAACGCGCCCATTACTACTCCAGACACGACAAAATTATTCTTTTACACGATAATGCTCATCCACATGTTGCGGCGCCGGTAAAAACATACTTGGAAACACTCAACTGGGAAGTTTTACCCCACCCGCCGTATTCACCAGACTTAGCCCCTTCTGATTATCACCTGTTCCGGTCGATGGCACATGGTCTGTCTGAGCAGCGCTTCACATCATATGAAGACACCAAAAATTGGGTAGATTTGTGGATAGCGTCAAAAGATGAAGAGTTTTTTCGACGGGGTATCCGAATGTTGCCAGAAAGATGGGGAAAAGTAGTGGCAAATGATGGAAAATACTTTGAATAAAACGTAATGTACTGTTCCTTCACAATAAATTCCTAACTTTTTATAAAAAACCGCGGAAACTTATTTGTACACCTAATATAAATTTATATATACATATATATAAAATTGTATATAAATATCCGCCCACTTTAAGGTTACACTGGCAAAAGAGGGTCTTAAATGGTTATATTGTTAAATATATAAACTTCCTGAATAAAACCTTACATAGCAACTTATTTTCCAATAAAACATTATAACAGCAAAACTGGGCGCGGTCCGCCCACTTTTACACTACTTATACAGTATAGCTCATGAAAACAAATTTATTACCACGTAAATAAATTTTAAATTTGGACACAATAATAAAACAACTAAGCTAGTTATTTTTTTTTTTGAAAACAGGTGACGACCACGTCTACTATTTATACAGAGGCGTAGCTAGGACTCCTGGAGCCAGGGACGGTTAATCAACTTCCAGCCTAAAAAATCCTAGAATTCAATAAGTCACTACTTGATTTCCAAAACTGCCGCCCCCGAAATTGTGCCATCCCGGGCGGACTGCCATCCCCGCCCCCTAGCTATGCCACTGTATTTATACCCGTATATGATTAAATGAGATTATAAGGTAGCTTTCTTTATAACCACATATTTCGGGAAAAGTTTGGTTTAGCGGTTTTGCCCCGATTTTTTTGTTACTTTTTTACCGTTATTTGGGACCATTATAACTGTAAATAGCCCCCCATTTTTGGGGGCTTGGCATTAGTTTGGGTGTTATCGGCGTTTGAAGGTCGCGAAAGGTCACCTCGTTAAAGGTTTATTATTCCGAAATTAGATACGGTACATTAATGGTCGAGGTGTCAAAAGAAAGGTGTTGCCACGCCCCTCATTTTCCTAGTACATTTTACATCCAAGCTTACGGTTTGGAAGATATTTTAGTTTTAAGAAAAAAATGGTGAAGGTGCCATTATAAAACCTTCCCCCTCCCTCTTATATGACAATTAGGGTATATATTAAAAACACTATTTATAAAGCCCATAATTTTCTCTTTCAGCGATATATAATATGTCATACTTACCGTTAGAGTTGGTAAAATGCAGAAGGAATGATTATTTAAAAACAGTGTTTTATGTGTATTTCATGATGTTTTTTTTTTATTAATTATTTTTTATTAAGTAGGAATTTGTTCGTTTGGTACAGTTTAATAGTCCTCATTCCCCCTCACGAAAGGCGAATTATAACACTTAGAGTGTCAAACACCGGCTACGCAACAGAACAGTGTTTTGTGGCCAATTTTAGGGCGTGTATGCGTCCTCCGCCCTTCGGCCTACGGCCGCGCTTTTTGATTATAACTCTCAGTATGTCAAACACCGGCTACGCAATAGAATAGTGTTTTGTGGTCAATTTTAGGCGTGTATGCGGGCCTCGGCACGGCGCTTTTTAATAATAAATAACGTTAGTATATCCAACGGGGGCTACGCAGTAAAATAGTATTTTTATAGCAATTCATAAAAACGTTTCAATTTTAAGTAGTAAATACCGAACACTACGCGCATTATAGTACAAAAGATTCCTTTAAAAAAGTCTAATATGTGTGTTCGAATGTGCAAGGAAAATTTATTTTTAATATTTCAATAAAAGTGGTCGAAATGGTGGAGATACCCCAACATTGTTATATACCGTTGAAAAGGGAAAATTATGGGCTATAAGCCCAATGATTTTAATATATACCTTAATTTCGATATTAGTTGAGAAAAAACTAATTTTTTAAAACAAATAACACCATTTTTCCTTAAAACTAAATTATTTCCATAACTATTCAAAAATCAAAAAAGGTTTAAGACTTAGAAAATAGATATTAAAATTACCTTTCAAACGGTACCCCGCTTACACCGGTGCACCTAATAGTTTCGAAGATATTCCACATAAACCTTTTGACGTTTAAACGCCCATAAATCCTAAACCAAAGCCACGCCCAAAAAATTTTAACGGAGTTATATTCAGGAAGTGACAGACAAACATAAGTTTGGTTTAGAGGTTTCGCGCAGCCAACTTATGCCCATATTTCCTCTAGTTTCAGTTTGTATTTCACTCTATAATGCTACTGTTCTGCAATGAGAAATCTAAATAAAGTAAAAGTTTAAATAAATAAATTTTAATAATTAATTAATATAATTAATAATAATAATACCTAAGATAATAAAACTTTTAGGTGTACGGTATCTAAGATTCGGCCAGGCCGAATATAGCACTCTTACTGGTTAAAAAAACTTATAGTAAAATAAAACCAGACAACACAAAACAACAACCAATCATCCTTTTGAACGAAATATTTGGTCCTTCGAGCCGGATAGCGCTCTAGCAAATATGTAAATACTATAAAAACCAAAATGGTATTGCTTTGTGCTTCAATCATATTTGATATACTACAGCACAGTGATTTGAACATTTTCCGTGTGAGAAAAGGGCCCAATCGTATATTTAATATACGTATATTAAATATATGTATACATATGTATATGTAATATATGTATATAATATATTCGAAAAATATATACGCAGGGCTGTACACCCGAAATTTGAGATTTCAGTTTAACGGTACCCGCTACAAAAAATCCATCACGTGAATCTTCATAACCTTGGCTCTGCAAAACCGTTTGTGCAGCCGCACTGTCAAAAAATATTCGAAAATATTTTTGCTCTCGCTCTCAGTGTCGCGCTCTTTGGATAGATCGGAAAAAAACTCTGCTTACTTGTGTGCGCCAACTAATTTGTGCAGCCACGCTATAAGCAAACAAACGTGGGTTTGTGGTTTTTTTTCCTCAAGCTCTCGGTGTCACGCACTTATATTGTGATTAAAGAACTTTGCTTGTGTGCCTCAACTTATTTGAGCAGCCACATTCGGCACCACTGTCGCACTCTCGAACGTTAATGAAATCGAGGATACATACGCCGGGTTTCTTTGTGATCTCGCTGCCTGTTCCCACCGCAATTGATGATGCGTTTTATGCTTCTATAACGTGCGCTCATTCATAGTTTGTCCCACTGTCGAAACTCATTTTGTGGTTCGCATTTCGGTAACGAAAGCAGAGAAATTCCAATAGATATTCATCGTTGGATCATGTGTAGATTTCATCTTATGCCCATTCTTTGTAAGCGTTCTAATTGGGGGCGTATTTTGTCAACTTAATCGTTACAAACTCACTGTTTAGTGTTCTCATCGGTGGAGTTTCTCTTCTCTTACACAAATTCACACGCTCACCTGTAAGTGTTCTCATCGCCCTCGTAGAACATCAGCGGTTGTTGCGAAGTAGGCAAAACATAAAATTGACTTGTCAAATTTTATAGATAATAAAGAATACACAAACAAACTATTTTTTTTGTTATTATCTACAGCAAATAGTTTTTATCTCCTGCCTTTTCTTACAACGATTTCGCATAAGCGCCCAGAAGCAGAACTTGTTTTTGTTTTTCAATTTCCACAATTTTTCAAAGTCTCATCATCCATGTCTCCCCTCGAGATTTTGAATGGATGTTGATCAAATGCACTTTTGAAAGCATCCTGTCGAAAATGAAATCACCAAGCGACGAGGCAAGCGACTTGGAAATCATCAAGGAGAAGCGGCGTAATTGTTATGGCATCTACGTGCGATGCACTGGCAACGGCAATATGCCATCCTGGGGCTACAACATTAGCTTGCCCTCCTGTGACACCGAGGTGTTTCGAGGCGTGGCCCTCCTTCCGCTATATGTTCACGGCCCTGTATATCTAGAATACAAGGATAGCACCGGTGGAAAAACTATTCCACATCAACAAAAGAACAACAGGTGAAGCCAAAGAAATTGTCCAGATCTCCTTTAACCAATACACCACGTGTGTCGCAATTACATGGCGCAGTTCCATCAACGTGATCGATGCCACAGCGCCCACTACTGTCTATGGTACGGACAGGCCCACCATACCCTCCTTCATCGCCACTAAGCATTCTCGAGTTGTGGACCCGTCGTGCCGCCATCGCTCGCTGCGGCTCAGGGAAACGTGGGTGACGTATTGCAGTCCTGCCACAACAGCAATCAACAAACCACACATATACAACATAGAAATTTAAATCAAGTGATATTAATTGTTATTAACCCATTTCAACCCAGTGGGTATTTAACTACCCAAAAAAGGGCTATCCTTTAAAAATGCATTTTTTAAAATTCTTTTTACCTATAGTCTTAAAGTTTATCTATATCGATTAACGTCAAATAGGCCTTGATTTTATCTATACAAACGAAGACTTCATTTTCACACAAATGTACTTTTTTAATGAACAAAAATGTTAATTTTCACAATTTGAATTTTTTTCACCAGAAGTCAAGTTAAATCCTTAAAGATACAAATTTTGGGAAAAATATTTTTAAATTAGTTAAATAGGTGTATTATTTGCTCTAATAAATAAAATCTTATAGCTTAGGTTAACTTAGCTGGATGCAATTTAATAATTCCTGGTGCGGGTACTTAAATACCCAATGGGTTTCCTGATAATAAAAAATGTAAAATTATAAGAATTTCACCATGAGCTTTTTTATTGAAAAAAATTGTATAAGAAATATACCCAATACACAATACCAAAACTTAATAAAATACATCATTTGTTTTTATAATTTTTACTTCATCTCTAGGATCACCGTTATGGTATGTCTTGAAACAATTTTTAGGGTGAAGATGTATGTACATATATTGCATTTGCTACAAGCAAACGGAGTTTTTCCACCACACTGATAACACCTTGCACGTTTTTCGCTTTGTGTTATCAGATGCTGAATTCCATCCTGACGTGTGCCCTCTGTTAGAGAGTTTAACATAACCCGTCCTCCTGGCCGTCAACATTTAGAAAGCTCCACTAATGCTTCTAGAACATTTATCCTAAAAGCTAGCTGTTACATAGGCTTGATATTATTATTTTTTTAACACAAAACATGTAATTTCCATGCGTTAACCATGGCTGCATCCAGTGCATTTGTAAAAAGTGGCCAATACCACTTCTTTCCACGCTGTCTGATTCGATAATTATTTATCCCATTGTCAAAAAGATCAACACCACCCATTCGTTGGTTGTACTCGTGAATAAGAAGAAGTTGGTCAATTGCTGCAACCTTACGAGTTTTGCGATCATACCTCTTAGCGGTGCATAAAGGTTTATGGCCTAAGAAATTGGACATCACGGTAACGACTGAACTATCATTCCAACGTACCACGACCACATCATTGTTTTTATCAAATCTGAAGTCGTAAGTGCCTCGCGGTTGCTTTTTCATTTTGCTTATCTCTATCAATGGAGCATTATTTATGTGACTATGTCGTACGGTATCTGTTGCAAAATAACCCTTAGTGCTTATGGCTCGTAAAAAAATTCCTAAATGTTACATTGTGTCCTTCTGGATTTTCTAAAAGGTACACCAGATGCAAAACTACTTTCTCCAAGGCCATATCCATTGGAATCTTTATCTGTAGAGACACCGGCATATGGTATAAACTGATAGCAGTAACCTTCAGATGACGCCAAACACCAATACTTATAACCAATACTTATAGCCGCTTCGACATAATTGTTTCCCGTATTCACAACTGGAGAGTCAACAAGATAATGAAACATTCAATTGCAATGCTCATTTTCAGCATTCATTGATCTGCTTTGTTTGTTTTTGTTTGATTTTTCATGTTATTTCATGCTTATCTATGTACACACAAACGAACTTGTTAAGTTTTGATTAGCAACATGCAACGACCTGTTGGGTATTTAAATACCCATCTCATAACTCACTTTTACTAAAAGTTACAAACTTCAAATTTTGCAAGAAGACTACTCTAACCTATATAAGTATCCTTACGAAATTTCATATCTGTAGAATATCGGGATCCATGCGCGGGTTTTAATGGGTTAAAAAAAACGTATTGTAAAATAAAATCAGACAACACACAACAATCAATCATCCTTTTGAACGAAACAGTTAATGAAAAAAAATTTAATACCACTTAAATAAAGTTTAAATTTGAACACAATAATAAAACTACTAAGCTAATTATTTTGTTTTGAAAAGAGGTAACGACCACGCCTACTATTTATACAGTGGCGTAGTGAAGACTCATGGAGCTCGGGGCTCAATGAAATTATTTGGTTTTCGTTGCGTTTCAAAAATTCTTTTGTTTGCTCCACTGTGTCTACTAAACATTTGTCTCTGTATGTTAGTCATTTTACATAAATGATTGTCCACTATGTTTATTAATTCTGTCCGTGTACTGTTTTTCTTCTCCATCTCTTGCCATCTTCTGATGTCTTCTGCGTCTGCAATTAAATTAATTATAGGAAGTTGACATTTTTTCATCGGTATTGCAAATTTTGGGCCTAGCGATAGTAATTCCTGTATATTTGTCAGTATTTTAGTGTTCGTCTTGTTCACAAACCAATCTTCATTGTATTTTATCTTAGGGTGTATGCCAATTGGTTAATTTTTCCTCGATATAGAAAATTTTGACATAAGAAACTGAAATTTTGACGTGAGTGAGGTGAATTCAAACGTCAAAATTTTATGTAGCCCTGAGGGCTAGGTAAATTTTTGACAACCGTTGAATATTCTCTTCAACGTCGAGTATTTCAAAATTATTTAAAAATGGAAAAGAAAATTAGGAAAACTTATATTATTATTATTATAAGATGTTTTGTTTTTAATATAATAGCTAGTAACAAAGGAAAATACTTTTTTGATATTCTTTGTATAAATTTGCGGACAATCTTGAAACTCAAAATTTTTTATCTGTCAAAATTTCATCCATGAATTGGCACAGCAAATAGAACAAAATTTTACTCACCAGAGTAAATTTATTTCAACATTATCTAACACTAGTAAAACGTAACCAATTGACACACACCCTTAGATTTTTTTTCAATGTTTATAAATTCATGCCATTTTTTAATTTGCTGTTCCATTACTTTGTTCATTAGATTTTATGTATAAGTTTTTCGCTTTCTAGACATATTTTTAGGTCATCACGGTTTAAGTGTTCTTCTAGAAACTTTTTTGAAAAAAAAACTGGTTTGGAGTACACTTTAATCGCAAGTTACACTTATTAGCACGGGAAAAAAAATTTGATTAAACTTAACATAACATAATTATATGAAACTCATACTAGACGAGGCATTAGACTACAAAATTCATAAATACTCGTATGTATATAAGTAAGCTAATGATGATTATAATAGTATGATAATATAATAATTAAAACATGTATATAAAGTAAATAATACGTGTAAATAACACACAATTTAATTAAGTTATTAACTTTTTGTTTGAATTTTTTGGACGGGAAGCGGATCCATGGCACCTTTCTTAAAACTGGTGGCTTTTTAATTGTAGCTTCGAGTATTGCCCGCGTCAAAATATATTATTAGTAATGCTGCTTTTGATTGCAAATTTGATGCACCTTGCACACGAAACATCATTTACATATGGCAATTGCAATTATTCTCTTTTGTTTCTTTTTGTTTTATGTAAGTATTCGATGCTTACTTAAATTTTTTTAGAAAATCGATGTACAGTTATAAGGGTTATAAATTGCAATTATTGAATATATGGTTCAACCGGATCGATTTTCTAAAATCGAGTCGCACAGAATTGGATCGGATCAAAACCAGAGGGTAGTGGGTGGTGTTGGGTCACCCCTGGTAGTAGTCACTTCAAATGTTATTGCTTTATTCTCGAGATGTATAGTGTTAGCCTATAAATTGAAATTAGTGTTATATGGATCAACGATTACTAAATAGTAATATTATTTAATTGCAATATTTATGCTGTAAAAAGCAAAATAATTAGAGGACTCATTACAACGCTTAAAATTATGTTCGCTTCAATAAAATGTCAAATGAAAATTTTCTTACAATACCAATTATGTAACTCATTTTTAAAATTATTCAGGTAAGAAAGCAAAGTTGGTTGACATTTTTATTAGGGATACTTATGTAAACACTTAAAAGCCTGTTAAAGCCTTAAACTAGGCCTGGCCGAAGTTCATATATCCTACACCCGTAGGAAAAATTATAGTTCTTTAAAAAAAAAACAATGGAAAAACATTTTCCATTTAAGTAAAGAAACAAAAGAAAAGTTGGATAAATATTATGGGGCTAATGCTCTGTCAGATTACACCGTCAAATATTGGTTTCGAGAGTTTCGTGGTGGCCGCAACTCCACTACCGATCAAGTACGCAGCGGCAGGCCCTCCGATGCGGTTACGGAGGACAATGCAAAAAAATACATGATATGGTGTTGGCTGATCGGAAAGTGAAGGTGCGTGAGCTAGCAGATACCACAAAACGGCTGCAAAACGTCCTCACATCAAGCGATAAAAAATTTTGTTTTTGCAAGACAATGCGCCGGCGCACAAGAGCATCGCAACCACGGCTAAAATCAATGACTTACGACTCCAATTGCTGTCGCATGCACCGTATTCGCCCGATTTGGCTCCCTTGGACTATTATCTCTTCCCAAACCTCAAAAGATGGCTCATCAATAACAAATTCAGCTCACGCGAGGAGATCATCGACGCCACGGAGGAGTATTTTGCAGACCTTCCGGAAAATTACTTTTCGCACTGAAATTTGGCATGTCTGCCTAAATATGAACGGTCTTCAAGGCACCATAGCCTTTTTTGCAGTAGCAGCGCATTCTGGCGGTCAAGGAGGTTACTTTATACCCCACCTAGTAAATCGACTCAGGAGGTGAAGCTGATCAATATTATACATACATATATATTTTTATATTTCGTCCACACCTCTTTTAATGTGTTAAAAACGGAAGCACAAAGTGAATATACCCTTATCACTTCGTGGTAATAAATGTAGAATTGCTCCCAAGCTGAGATTTTTTTTACTGTTACTTGGGACCGTTATAACCGGAAGTGGCCATGTTTTTTCGGGGGCTGGTCAGCCATTTTGGAGTTATGACCGTTTGAATGTGAAATAAATGGAATAACAAAAGTCACTTATCTATCTTCAAGGTCAAAATGTCATATTTTTCTAAAAAGCAATATAACTCCTTAACCATGTTATGTACATAAATGTATATTATATAAATTAAAAATATTCAAAATACCTTTCCAACAGTACTTTCTTTGTTCCGCTAGCTCACGTGGTTTAGGAGATAAGTGATAAGTTTATTATACCATTTATTTCACCTTCAAACGATCATACTCCAAGATGACATCAGTTCCTGATGGTACCAGCTATCGGTAAAAAAAAATTAACAAAACTTGAGCTTGGCCGCTATTATGCATGTATGCCTTTCTTTTCCATTGATTAAATAATGCAAAGGAAATTTTTAACTCTCTGTCACGTTTATGAAAACAAAAAGAATCTAATCAAAATCCACTTTTGAAATAGATATGCATACATACCTTGATAAACTTTTTTTTTGCCTGAAAAATCTGAGGTATTTTTAAATTTGTGCATATTGGCTGTTGTTACAATAGTTAAAAAAATATAAATAATTCAAAGTAATTTGCGTCTTGATTTTATTTTACTTAAAAAGTTGAGGTACGATATCTCTTCCACTGAAAGAGTTACCCAAATATGCAGTAGAATAGAAAGCAATTGTGCAAACGGGTTAAGGCCCAACCATACAATCCATATGCATGTTAAGTTTTGCGAGAAAACCAGAGATAATGAGATAGGACCAAAGAATATACAATATATAGAAGGCGCATCTCATACGAATTTTTGAACAGCAAAATTTGTGCTGTGGACGTAGCCGTACGTCCATGTTGCGCAACATTAAGTAGTTTTTTGTGTTGCTACGCATTCTCTCTATTCTCCTCTCATTGTGTGATAACTTCGCTGCAATTTCGTGCTATTTGCTTCTCATTGCCATTGCTTTGTTTTTGTATAAATACAAATCGGGTTCGCTTGTATTCCTTCATAAATGATTATGCGTAAGAAGAGTTGAGCGATGGAATCTTGTATATCAAAGGAGGTGAGAATGAAACGATGAAATTGTGGATAAAAGCAGCGGTTGAGGGAAGAAGGGAATTTGACTTATTTTTGGTTCCCTTGCAATAACAATTCAGGTGCTTACGTCTGTCGGTTTTTTGATTTGGATTTTTTTTCGCTTAAGTAAGGGAAGTTAAGTTATTAAGTAAAGGAATTTTGTTTTTTGTAACATTTTGCCGGCTTAATAAACTGTATTTTAAATTAGTTTTATTATTAAATTAGGTTATTGTTAATTGTTATTTTATATGTATAAAATTATAATATAATTGTTGTACCAATATATGTTATGCAGGGTTCAATACAGGGTTGATTTCGTTTTATTGCCAGCCCATAGGCAATGCTTCCTTAATAGAACTAAAATCATAAATTTTAAAAATTTTAGTCTTTAATTTAATTTTAATAATGGTTTTGGACACTACAATAACATGGTAAATTTATAGACGGTCAGACAGAAGCACTTCAGTTGTTACTACAAAATAACAAGCACAAAGTCGATCTTCCGATTCGTTCATACTCATAAAAAATCGAATTCCTACATAATATAAATATTTTCTCTGAAATATTTCCATTCTTTCATTTTTTATTTTTGCTTCCATTAACTTTTTATTTTTACTCGTATAAGGTATTAAATATATTGATATGCCGACTAAAGTATTCTTCTTCTTAAATCTTCTGCCTATACGAATTCTTCAAGAGCACGCTATGCTCGGAACGTAGATCGTGCCAGCGCTTTACATAGCTTGGGCATCGAATAAGAAGCAGAACAAAGCTACGAAAAGCAAGATTTCTTTCAAAAACCTTAAAATGCAAAATTTAAAACGATTCCAGACGGACAGACGGCTGCACATGGTTTGTTATTGTAAGAGAAGCAAAAGAAGACAAATCGCACCGTTCTCCTCATCGCCCGCTGTACACCAGAAATTCATCGATTCTTTCTTTCACACTTTACTTGGCATACGAGTGGCTGGATCGATCTCTTCTTACGCATATTCGCTTGCATTGTTAGTGCAAAATAACAGAAGCAAAGTCGATCTTCCGCTCCCTTCATACTCATTAAGAAGATCTTCCGTACCCATCACTCATTAGGAGATCATTCAATTTTGCTTTGTTATCAGCGCTGAGAAAACCGAAGCATGGCAAAAAGAGTAACTTCGCGAGTAGTGAAGCTGTTTTCACTCATTTGCTTACACCCGCTGCCTGCGACCGACCGCATCTGATTTGAAAAATTTCAAAATTTGAGTCATGCGTCTTCTATATTACTACATATTCTTTGATAGGACACTTCGAATTCGTCGCAAAACACAAGTGCATTTTCACTAACACTACGATAAAAAATTGTGATTTTGTGTAAAAAACTTGTACTTCGCTGTGAAAAACTTGTACTTCGCTGCAAAAAATTTGTACATCGCCGAAAATAAATTGATCGCATGAACGCATGCAAAATCTGTTTTTTTTTTTGTTTTTATGAAACGTCAAAACAAATAAATAAAAATATTATCCTTTTTATATGTGTAAAATATATATAAAACATAACTCCCCATTCCGTTCAATATATGCTTCCATATTTTACCAGGTATTGGTTGTTTATTTCTCATTTTTACTTTGGTATAAAGTTGTCGTTGTGCTAATTTTTCGTTGCAAATGCATAGTTGTTCACCTTTTGACAAAAACAATTACGATTAATAACTGGTCGCATTATAACTCGCTAACTCACTTAGTTTATGAGATAAATGACTTTTATTAAACCATTTATTTTACCTTCAAACGGTAAATCCAAAATGGCTGATCAGCCCCCTATAAAAACCAGCCACTTCCGATCCTAATGGCCCCAACTAACGGTAAAAAAAAAGATAAAGAGAATCTGAGCTTGGCAGCTATTCTGTATTTATGCCGTAATTTAGGAGAAAGAACACATTGTATTTTCTTTTACTAAAGTAACTTCTTAACAGTTTACTTCTCGGTGAAAACGTAAACGTTTCAAACGTTACTTTATGCGTTCCCAAATCCTACATGGTGTAGAAGATATTTCTGTTTTATTATTATCACATTTATATAGATTTATACAAATTTATACCAGTTCACACGGAGGCCGAAAAGTTATATTTCAGGGAATTTTCAAAATTCCTTATTTGCCGTTCGCACGATAAAAGTGAATTTTCGTTGATAGAGGGAACAAAAACGTAAATAAGCAAGAAGAACAAGCAGGACAAGTAAACAAGTAAAGTTGTCGACTATTTGAAATTAAGCACATATATTTGTGGTGTTTTGTTAAAAAATTTAACTATAAATTAAAAAATGTCGTTTACCGATTGTGTTGTGTTGCATTTTGCAGACAAAGCAAAAGCAATACAAAGACGCCGAAGCAATAAGACAAGCGCTGACTACTTATTTTGGTGAGTGATTTAATTACGTTTTTGTTTCATTTTGGTTAATTTGCATATATAAAAGTTTTATAATTTCGCTTTTAAAGACAGCTTCGTTTCCGGCAAGTTTTTTTTCCTCGATCTCGGCTAACTTCTTGCTCTCAGCATTCAATTTTTCCATATGCATATCTAATTTTTCATTATTTGCATCGTATAACTGCAGTAACATTTTGTCTGTGTTCTTTATTCCCTTTCTAGTCGACGAAGATCTCGGCGAATCGAGAACCACTCCCGTAGGCGAAGGAGTATCTGGAACAGATAGTGAGGGCGACATCGACGAGTTCGGAGTCATTATCAACTCGAGTGGAGACCGAGGAGTCGCTGGCAGCGAAGCATAATTATGTTCAACTAAATTGTTCAATTGTTACTACATTAATAAATGGCAAATTGAAAATAAAATATACATAACTTCTTCGAAGCTGTCAAGTGTCATCGCTCGGGCATTTATAAACTTGCTGCTCCCTAAGATTTCTTGGATAGCTGAAAAATGTGACCAAAAAGAGGGGCTACCACCCGTGGATCCAACTAAGTATTTTTCTTTTCTGCAATACAGATATCGCCATTTCATACACATTTATGTATATTCATTGATGGATATACTTCGTCACTTACCTATATTTGGTTGTCAATTTTGTTAATTTTGATTTGACCTCTTGAGCCGAGCTTGCACTCCACGCATCTGAAGCTCCTGGGCCATGTCCGCGTAAATGTGGCCGTTTTTTCTTGGTCCGCGCAATTGAATTGAATTTTCCGCCCACAGCTCAATAAATACTTTTTCTGAGCTGCAACTCCAAATAAATCTCTTTTTGTAACCTTTATCCATGACATAAAAAGTATTTTAAATCATTTTTAAAAAATTATTATGATTATGACAACTGAATATTATTTCGAGAGATCAGCTGTGGGAACGGATTGAATACGAACGAAATTGAGGAGAAATCAGGGTTGCAAACTGAATTTTGCTGGCTTTTCAACAAAAAGCAGCTTTTCGATAACTTTTCGTATTTGTATGGACGAAAAGTTGCTTTTCAATGAATTTTGAACGAATTTTGAAAATTCGACTTTTCGGCCTTCGTGTGAACATGGTATTATATTGCCTTCTGATTTATCCTAAATTCTAGATGCGTGCCGATATTCTTTACTTGGTCCAGGTAGGTAGGAGGTGACGCCTAACAACGACCTCGATGTCGGGCAACAATTAAGGGTGAGGATCCTCGTTTTGAAACCACCTAAGAAAACGTGAGGCCTGAAAAGGAGGAATGGGAGTGGATGTTCGTTAAAATGGAAGTGTTGTTGGTTTTAAACCCAGCCCGTCAAGTTGAGGAACCTGAGCCTGCCTGGGATGGAATTTGGCGATTTCCTCCAGTCCATTGAAGGCGATCTTGCCCCAAGTCGTAAATCTGGCCCGCATGAGTGCCGGGCATTCGCATAGCAGGTGGGAAACCGTCTCTTTCTGGGAGGTGTCTCCACAGCTGCGGCAGGAAGCGTTGTAAGGCAGGCCCAGACGTTCAGCGTGCTCACCAATCGTCCAGTGTCCGGTGATCACACCGACGAGCCTGGCTATGTCCGATCGGCTCGTGTTGATTAGCCATTTCGTCTTGGCCTTGTCATATGTAGGCCAGGACGTCCTGGAAGTGCGGCATGATGGAAGATCTCTCCATTTGACGTTGGCTTTATCGCAGAAAACGCTGTATAGTTCACCTTTTAGAGTGTTCAGTGGTTTGTTCATGGGGATTGTGTTGTCCGGCGACATGGCGGCTCCTCGCCTGGCGAGCTCATCCGCTTTTTCGTTACCGTGGATGCCTCGGTGTCCTGGGACCCAGAGTAGCTTCACCTCCGCTTGACGGCAGAGGTTATTAAGGTCCGTGCGGCACTCTTGCACCACCTTGGAATGCGTGGTTCTGGCCAGAAAGGAGAGAATAGCTGCCTGGCTGTCGGTGGCTATGCTTAGCCTGTGGTTCGCACTTCTGCTAGTCTCTTACAGGCCTCCCTTATGCCTGATATTTCTGCTTGGAATACACTGGCATAGTCTGGGAGTTTCAGGGATATCTCCATAGTTGGTCTTTGCGAGTAGACGCCTGCTCCTACACGGACATCCATTTTGGAGCATCCGGTGTATACAATGGCGTCGCAGTCTTTGGTAAGGGGTTCCGCCCGCCTTTTCCATGCGGATCTAGAAGGAATTTCGACCTCGAAGCGTCTATCGAAGTCGGTAGTTTTCACGAGGTAGTCAGTGCTACCGTTTTCCGGCGAGCTGAGAGTCAGATCCAGACCGCTCCCGTGACCATAGTGTCCGGGACTCCAGTTGCCCGATTCCCTTAGTCGCAGGGCAGCGATGGTTGATGCGAGTTATATATATAAGTCTATAGAGAGGATATTCAGGATGGCATTTAGGGCTTCTGTTGGACAAGTCCTCAAAGCTCCAGTGACCCCCACACACGCCGTGCGCTGTACCCTCCCCAGACGTATAGAGTGAGACTTCTTACTTGAAGCCGTCCACCAGACCAGCGCTCCATATGCCAGGATTGGCCTGATGATAGCAGTGTACAACCATAGTGTAAGTTTGGGCTTCAGTCCCCATTTCTTTCCGAAAGTTCTGCAGCAGGAGTAATAGGCAATATTCGCCTTCCTAATCCTCTGTTCTATGTTTTCGCTCCAATTCAGTTTGGAGTCGCGAATTATGCCTAAATATTTCGCTTGTCTCGAAAGTTGAAGCTCCCGTCCGTGGAGCTTCGGTGGCTTAAATGGCTGAGGTTTATATTTGTTTGTGAATAGCACTAGCTCTGTTTTGGGAGGATTCACTCCTAGCCCTCTTGGAGTAGCCCATGCGATAATTGTGCGGAGGGCTCTTTCCGTAACGGAGCTTAACGTTGATGTGCAGAAGCCGGAGACCAGTATGACGAGGTCATCGGCGTAGGCCACGGCTTTGATTCCCGCTGTTTCTAGCTGTTCCAGCAGCGGCGACTTCTATGTGTAGGAAGGTTCCCAACGTGTATTGTTTGTAGTACAGCGTTCTATACAGGTCACCACCTTGTGTAGGGCGGAATCCGTAGATCTACCCTTCATATACGCATGCTGGGAATGTGATAGCTTATTGCATAGTTTTGTCCTCAGGTTATCGTCCAGAATACGTTCCAGAGTTTTTAGTAGGAAGGAAGTAAGGGAAAGGAAGCGTTTTCCCACTTTTGGTATAAAAACAACCTTGACCTTCCTCCACGTATCTGGTATATGGCCCAGTTCTACACTAGATCTTAAGAGCCTGGTTAAGTAGGGGATTACTAAGACCTCCGTTTTTTGCAGCATCACCGGCCAGATGCCGTCAGGCCCAGGGGACTTGAACGGGTCAAACGAATGCACAGACCATTTTACCCTGTCCACCGAGATGATGTCCTCTATCATCCTAGTGTCGGGTTGGCTGATAGTGCTGGGCGTGTCAGTAGCATCAGTTGTCCTGATGGCATCCTGAGAGCAGCCTGGAAAGTGAGTCCTGGTGAGTACTTCCAGGGATTCCAGTGCGGAGGTGGTCCACGACCCGTCCTCCCTTCTCACCACCGAAGGGAAAGGAATGGTCCTTGGACAGTATCTTATTGAGTCTTGCAGACTCCCTGGAAGATTCGATATTGCCACAGTAGGTTTTCCAAGCCGTGGATTTAGCCTTTCTGAGGGCTTTTTTGTACATTCTCCGGCAAACCTGATAGGGTTCCCAGTAATTGTGTTTTTAGCAGATGTTGAAAAGAGCTCTGGTCATTTTCTTCAGGACCTTTAGCTCTTCTGTCCACCAAGGAGGGAAGGATTTCTTGCCGTGCTCAAGGGACACGAACGGTGTAGTGCTGCCTCCACGGCACCTTTGAACTCCGAGGCGAGTTTATTCAGGAGCTCAGCTGACTCAGCGTTCGCTAGGGGGATGCTTCCTAATCTAGACTCAAGGACTCTTGAGAATTTTGCCTGTTTTCTGTTTTCCTAACATTCCTGTGGGGCTGATGTGCAGGGGGGTTGAAGTCAACGTTGAAGAGTATCCAGCAGTGATCAGAAAATGATGTTTTGCTCGATACCCTCCAATTCGTGACTTCGCAGGATGGGTTTCTGGTGAGATAGGGTTACATCGATAACCTCCTCCCACCCCGGGAAATTTGTGGAGCTCGGAAAGATGAAAGTCAGCCTATGCCTCTGTTGCATATTTTGAGGTTGTTACACATATTAAAATCAAAAAGTGACTTATCTCTCTCATTTGTCGTGCTACTCAAATGTGATGCCTGGCGTTTGCGTCGCAGCCCAGCAGTATGTTCCTTTGCAGGAACATGCAGCTGTAGCTGTATCAAGGTTGACATCTCAGTCGGTGGGGCGCTGTAATCGTGCGCCATGTAAGCTGAGGAGATAATAAGTGGATGATTAGTTTTGTTCTCAAGAGCGACAACGGTCAGATCATTGGAACAACGTTCAGGACATAGATATGCTTTCATGCTATTCTTAATAAGAATGCATGTTCGGGGCTTACCTGGAAGTTTGTGGTAGAACAGAGTGAAGTCTTGGTCCCGAAGTCCAACTACCTCGGATCCTCTCACCCATGGCTCTCGAATGATGCCTACATCGATGTTCTGCTCCCTTAGGAGAACTAGCAGGTTAACTGTAGCACACCTCGAGTGCTGTAAGTTAATCTGCACGATCCTCAGCATCACGAGGAAGGGTCGTCCACGATTCGCAGCTCCTCCAGCTGCATTCCGACCTCTTCTGGCTCAGCCAGATCGCCTTCGGGGTCGGTGGAACGGAAGATCTTTACTTTGGCATGTCTGATGCCAAACTTCATCCTTAAGCCGGCTTGCTCAAGGGCGGGTATGCTTTCCTCCGTGATTAGGAGGAGGAGTGACTGGCTGATTTTGTGTGGATCCTCCACCTTTATTACAGCCCAGTCGTCCGTGGGGATGGTGGGGTTCTGAATGGCCAGACACTTCAGAAGCTTCTGTGCGTCTAGCTTCATCACAGGCAACCAAATGCGAGCCCGGGGCCTCCTTGGGATCTCCTTGGCTGGGATAAGCTTGAGCTTCAAGCCGTCTCATTGGTCGCTTACCTCAGCAACCATTTTACCAAGGAGGTCTTTGGAGAATCCATTCTCGCACTCGATCACCCTGTAACCCCGTATGCCCCCCTTGCCTCATGAGCGTGCCAGAGGACTTGGTTTTTTTCTGAGTGCCACACTGGCTGGGGCACTCGGTAGGTTTGGTATGGCAGCAGCGGACTCAGTGCTTTGTCTGGTACTAACCACTGCTGCCGGGGGGCAGTTGACTCTTGGCTGGAGGCGAGCAATTCGTCTTCACTACACCTCCCCACAGAGCCACAATCCCGGTCTCCCACTGTCTTCCTCTTCTTTGTTTGTTTGAGTTCATTTTGGTTCCCACGAGTAAGGTCGGAAGGGGTGGACCATCCCGGCAGAGCCGCCTTACCGGGACTAGGCAGTGAATACTACCGACCTTGCCTGGGCATCGGTAGGGACCGTTAACTGCTGACCCGTTTTACCACCCGTTAGCCATGCAGGCAGTCGGCACGTATACCTTAACACCTTTGCCTTCGGTGGGGGAAACTAGGGATGGGGGGTGGATGGATTCTGGGTGAGGGTGGTGGGAAATGGGAGGGTTCGCTTCTGTTAGCCCGTTCCAGCAGAAACGGTTTCCAGGGGGCACCACGGGGAGGGAGAAGTCGACTTGTTTGCCCGCGAAAGATACGGAGGGTCGTTGTGTGGACCCGTTATCCCCCAATCACGGACAAACCATACCCTCCTTATACCCCCCTTACTTGATCCAAGTCTTTACTAATTTTTATTTCAGAACTTTATTTTCAGTTACACAAAAACTTTGCTATTTACTATATACACAAATCTGGTTTGTGCATAAACTTATATTTTTCGCCGCAAAATGCAGTTTGCAGTTGCCAATATGTTAACAACGTTCATCTCTGATAGGTAGTTTTTCGTCCGGTGCTCGAAATTCGTTTGTAACTTCACACCGATATAATAAGAACGTGCGTGCAAATAGCAACGAAAGTTAGCAACGATTTAGGGTGGTTTATTTTGTTTGTTGCTGTGTGGAACGTAGGTTTGATGATTTTTAGGAAAATTTATTAAAAATAAACGATAACTGCAATAAGAACACCTAATATGCAGTTTTGAAGGAAAAATTATGGTCTATCTCCCTGGATTATTATAAAATATCTAGTAATTCAATAAATCAGACTAATTGGGCAAATTTTAAAAAGAGTATGTGGAACCCAACCGAAAATTGCCATTGCTGGGGTTTAACAAATTTTCTACCTAAACCACGCCTACCCTATCTTAAGGACTATATTTTTACACATTTTTTGACACTGCAAAGAGTAGCCTAGCTGGCTTGGTTTCAAAGATATTTCCAATAATATCCTCGATGCTTTAAGAGCAGCTACTGGAAATTGTGATGCGACAGGATACCTACCAAGTATGCAGTTCTAAAGCGAACATCAATAGCAAGCATCAAAAAGTAAAACAACCATTGTAGCCGTTAGATTTATTTATATATTAAAGAAAATCCTTACACGTATTTTAAAGAAAGTTCAGAACCGCTGCTGACCTATTTAAACATTTTCTACTTAAATGACACCTGTTCTATCTGGAAGAGGATATTGCTTTTCACATTTGTGCATAAAAACTATTGCCCTAGCTTGCTCGGTTCTAGATATAAACCCGATAATTCTCCAGATTGGTCAAGTACCGTTGCTGGCCACTTAGGAGCAGTTGTCCACAATGACAGCTCGATAGGCGGAAAGCCGAGAAAAGTGTAAATGAAAATGTTTTTCTCCTTTGTTTACAATCTGTTGTGAAGAAGTGCTTTTCCTGGAAATGAAAAAGGTAAACAAAGCGATTATTAAAATGATAATACAATTAGATGCGTTTTTATAGAATTAGGATTAATGTCGACAAAATGACAGCTGTGGGGATCGAAAGGGGACTCTTTCCGAAACTTTTTAACTCAAAGATCTTGAAAATCCGTTGAACCGCTTTCATACAAATCTATTTCAAAATACCGATAATTCAATGTATTTAGATACCGTTGCTGGGTATCTAAACATTTTCTACCTCGATGAAACCTATTCTATCTCGAATAGGACATTGTTCCTCACATTCGAGCATAAAAATTATTGTCCTAGCGTGCTTAGGTACGGAAATAATTGAGATTCCAATCTCGAAACTTTAAATTGATCTGGTACAAGTATATACTTTTAAACAATCTAGACATAAATACAGTCGTCTAATATTATTTTTAAAAGGTTTTCAGTTTTTAAAATTTGCCAGTTTAATTCTTTTCAATATTTTTAACTACACATCGCATTTCCAGTTTGACGTGTTTCGACCGTAATGCTTTTTCATTGCCGATGTGTCGTGTAGATTAGCTCTTTCTTATCATTCTCGCTTGCTATGGCAACAACACTTTTTATTCTTATGCCGTGTTTACACGTGCGAAACGGTGTCCCCTGGGGACACCATTTGTTGTTGTTTTTACAGCCAAACGGCAAGATGAACTATGTATTGTGTGCGAATGAACGTGTCCCCTGGGGAAATTAGATGTCGCTCGAAATTTCTGGGGACACCAGAAAACAGAGTTGCGTTTTAGTGAAAAAATATTCATAGTCTGAAATCAGGTATGCATTGTCCCCATATTTAAAAGTAAATGTATACAAATTTAGCAACAAGAAATAGCAGCTGATGTAAATTGAAATTTTATTGTTGTTTTTGTTGTTGTTTCTAATGCTAACTCCGAAAATCACAACACTTTTTGTCGCTCTTGTCTGGTTTCCGAGTTATAGCACCTTGAAGTTTAAAGATTTGCGAGCTAAATCTCCTGAGCGATTTTCAACAAAATGTTGTTTTATATAAATAAAAGACAATTTAAATACCTTTCTGATGAATATCATGTAGGATCTCGTATAGTTTAAGAGATACAGCTCGTAAATCTTTAAACTTCAAGGTGGTATAACTTGGAAATCAGACAAGAGCAACAAAAAGTGTTGTGGTTTTTGGAGTTAGTATTAGAAAAAACAACAACAACAACAAAAAACAATTAAATTTCAGTTTACAGCAACTGCTATTCCTTCTTGCTAAATTGACTTCAAATACAACAGCAGCACCAATTATTGCAAAACTGTTCGTGGTTTCAGCGAACCAATTTAGTGTAATTTAGTAATTGCTATAGGAAAATCTGTCGGAGACTTTTATTTCCTTATATAGTATGGCAAATGCTCCATTTGAGGTTTTGCGTTTCCTCCAATCCTTCACCCAACAACTTCTTCTTCGAGTGGGTTCCGCACTTCTTCCAATATTTGTATAGTTTGTATTACATCGGCTATAATTTCAGCATCTTCTTGCTGAATTGTAAATAACGCGTCTACAAATTCACTTGTCATTGAAATTAGTTCAATTTCTATTTCCTCTAAACTTTTCATTATTTTTCTCTTATAATCACGGTATCACGAAGTTTAGTGTAAAACAAGGTTTGCAAAGTTTATAGTCAAAAAGTAACATAAATTCTTAAATAGTATCTAAAGCTATACAAATAGTAGCAAAAAGTATTAAAAAATCATTCAATAAAATTATCCATGTCACGACGATCCACAATCCAATCTGTCCCCCGTGTAAAAGCTGTCGGCGACACGGCCGATGAATAGTTCCGTGGTTATGCTATCGAGCAAAACTTGGTGGGAAATTACTCTCATTTTTGTGATCGGAGTCCGTGCAAAAAGAGTGGTTACGCTTGTGCTTGACCCACTCTTGCTTTCTTCAAAAATATATAGTTTTTCTCACCTTCAACAGCAACCCGTCTACTACACAAATGAGAAAACGTATTATTTGCGGTGTAGTTTTCGACGTAATGGAAGACCAAATGTTTATATTATTTGAAATCTGCTTAACATATATAAAGGCGTAATATTTTGGAACGATAATCAGAGGAATACAATTGATAGATTTATCAGTTAATTCCATTTTTTCACTCCATTCTACTCTTCAGTACTTTTGTGAATATTGAGACTAAGCAACACCGGTTTGCTTGGTGTCCTCGGTGTACGCTAGACCGAGTTTTCGTGCTCGGTGTGAGAGAGTGATGTTGAGAACAGAAAAATATCCCATTCTCTCTTTTACACACAAAACAACAACAAAAAGTCCTACTTGCCAAGCAAAACTCGATAGCATAACCACGGCCTAACCAGCGCGAAGAATTCCTGGTATTTAAAAAAGTCCCTTCAATGGAATTGTGTATTTATACACACATCCAAACATGGGTAGATTCGGTTGTTCTTATCAGTACCCTACTTAGGAATATAATAAGTTTAAGCAGCATTATATTAGAAATTATTTACAACCACTATAATTATGCCACATAGTAATCAGTGTCTTGTATATTTTTTTATTTAAACATATTGCGCCCAAATTCATGATTCTTAAAATCCAGAACTTTGCTTCCATTCTTGTTAAATAAGTAGGTTCAGGAATTTGTACATACATTGAGTTAAACTATGATACAAAAATTAAACTATATTATATAATGTACATACATACTAATAATTAACATCAGTATTAATATATCTATGTATATAAAAACATATACAATACAGAATTGTGTTAAATTAGCAAAATGTAGGGTTGCCTTTGAGCGGTCAAGCCGCACATATCATACTTGTAAATGAAATCAAAATAAATATGCACATTCATATTACATACAAAGCTACATACATATATAAAAATTCGGAGCATTTTCTGAAGCCGAAGTGGCAACAACATTTACTATTTACAGTTATCATCCAAACAAAAACTATAGAAAACAAGATTACGAATGTTGTTCTCTTGGCGGTCCCTTTTTCTGTGAATTGCGAGTGTTGCCAAATCATATGTATTATAATTAATTAATTAATATTATGTTAATAATATAGATTTACTTTTTTAGACCGACTTCTATATATCAACCCAATTGCATATGAACGTATATGTGAATTTTTTAATTTGTTGCAAAAAAATATTCTTTTCATAGCGTTTTGAAACCTTATTGAAAATAAAAAAGTTGGCCTTTGCTTTCTGAATAAATTTATTTCGTTGTACTCGTTGCTGCAAAAATAAGCTTATTGCTGTAAACACATAGAATGTAGCTCAGCGACATTGTAGCTCCATCTTGTCAAAATTACACAGGCCCTTATGCTGTAAACACATAGAATGTAGCTCGACTACATCAGTCTCAGCAAATTGTCAAAAATCTGCGCTGCTGAGAAGCCGCAGAGAACAGCTGGTTTAATTTTTTACAAAATCAAATCTGCAAAATCCATTTTAAAATAAAAACTAATAGATAAATAAAGCTTAATTTAATATAATTATCATATAAAAACTCACACAGTACGACTTTGCCTCAAAATATTAACTCAAATGTTAAATACCATGTAAACAATCATAAAGAGAAGGAGAACAAGAGCAGCGACAGCGACAAAATTGGAAAATTTTCCAAAATTGTCGCCCTCATTGGCAGAGGCAGCGGCTACCTTTTATTTTTTTCTCATTTTCCATAAGAGCCTGTGTAATTTTGACAAGATGCAGCTACAATGTGGCTGAGCTACATTCTATGTGTTTACAGCATTATGGAAAACGAGAAAAAAATAAAAGGTAGTCGCTGCCTCTACCAATGACGGCGACAATTTCGGAAAATTTTCCAATTTTGTCGCTGTCGCTGCTCTTGTTCTCCTTCTCCTTATGATTGTTTATATGGTATTTAACATTTGACTTAATATATTGGGGCAAAATCGTACTGTGTGAGTTTTTATATGATAATTAATTAAATTAAGCTTTATTTATCTATTAGTTTTTATTTTCAGAATGGATTTTGCGGATTTGATTTTGTAAAAATTCTCTGCGGCGTCTCAGCAGCGCAGATTTTTGACAATTTGCTGAGACCGAAGTAGCTGAGCTACATTCTATGTGTTTACAGCATATAGTGTACCCATTAAGAAAATAAATCAAAGAATGCTTACCCATAAAAATTTGAGAAGTAAAAAAGTTATGCAAATATTATGACATTAATTTGTTAATTGGAAATTATTTACTTGTATACGCAAAGTTAATGAAGGAAATAAAGTATATTGTTAATGAAATTGCTCATGTGTAATGTAATTAAAAAAGCTGTAGTTATTTAACATTTGAAGTATGAAGTATAACGTTTTGAAGTATGCCAAGTATATTCCAAGCAATTATCTCCTAAATTTTAATTTTAGATTTTTAGTAACAAATGTTCAAATCATAAATTTGTATTCCCTAAATTGTATTATTAAGCTACGGACTTAGCTCAGTAACAAAAAAACAGAGTCCCTCAGTTTACCACACACATAGATACACATATCAATAGAATCTGTGCAGGATTTGAAAAATCGGTCTATTCCAAAACGTTTACTTAAAATATAAATCTTAAAATTGAATACCTTCCCCATAGCGATGGCAATGATGTTTATTTATCTCATATAATTTAGGAGATGTTAACTCGGATTTTCAAAATTCCTTAGCAACATAAACAATAACAAAATCAGCGCACTTTTATAACGCTCTACTTAGGCCGATAATATACACGAAATCCCGCGAAATATAATATTGCGGAAATTATCACGGCCCCAAATTTCGGGTACATAATTTATTAGTGAAAATTGTAATGGGCAACACTGATTGATTTTGAAAGCAACAAGTGTAATACGAAGCTGGCTCAGCGAGTATATAAATATATCGTTGGCTGGCTGCTTGAAATTTTAATCGTTATTTTGCTACAAATCTGAAGTTTTGTTATTTCAAAATGAATAGCTCAAGGAATAGGACAAACAAACGAAATTCATCTTCCCGTAATGCCGTGTTTACACGGGGGACACGTGTCGCACGTTTGGAACTATTCATCGGCCGTGTCCCCGACAGCGTTTACACGGGGAACAGATTGGATTGTGGATCGTCGTGACATGAATGATTTTATTGCATAATTTTTTAATACTTTCTGCTACCATTTGTATAGCTTTAGATACTATTTAAGAATTTATAATAATATAGTTTTTGACTAGAAAATATTACAAACCGTTTTAATACATTTTACTTCGTGGCACCGCCGTGATTGTAATGCCGTGTTTACACGGGGGACACGTGTCGCACGTTTGGAACTATTCATCGGCCGTGTCCCCGACAGCGTTTACACGGGGGACAAATTGGATTTTGGATCGTCGTGACATGGATGATTGTATTGCATTATTGTTAATACTTTTTGCTACCATTTGTTTAGCGTTAGATACTATTTAAGAATTTATAATAGTTTTTGACTATAAAATACTACAAACCGTTTTACTACACTTTACTTCGTGGCATCGCCGTGGAAAACAAATAATAAAGTCTCTATGAACTATACATAATTGTTACAAAATAAAATTTAACCCAACCTTACCACTGCTATTTATGTATTTTAAGCAATAATAATTTAAAATAAACTTTATAATAAATATTAATTGATTCCCTGAAACCATGAATAGTTTTGCAGTACTTGGCGTTGATGTTATATTTCAAGTCAATTTACCAAAAAAGTATACGAGTGGTTGAAGAGCTCAAATTTTATTTCTGTTGTTGTTGTTTTTTATGCTACGCTTTTTGTCGCTGTCGTCTGGTTTTCGAGTTATAGCACCTTGAAGTTTAAAGATTTACGAGCTTTATCTTCTAAACTATACGAGATACCGACATGATATTCATGTCATTAGAAAGGTATTTCAATTGTCTTTCATTTATGTAAAACAACATTTTGTTGAAAATCGCTCACGAGATTTAGCTCGTAAATCTATAAATTGCAAAGTCGTATAACTCGAAAACCAAATGAGAGTGACAAACGGTGTTGTTGTTGTTGGAGTTAGCATTAGAAACAACAACAACAGAAAAAACAATAAAATGTGAGTTTAGTGCAATTGCTATTCCTTCTTGCTAAATTTGTATACATTTACTTTTAAATTTGATGACAATACATACCTGATTTCAGTCTACAAATATTTTTTCACTAAAACGCAACTCTGTTTTCTGGTGTCTCAAGAAATTTCGAGCGACATATAATTTCCCCAGGGGATACGTTCATTTGCATACAATACATAGTTCATCTTGCCGTTTGACTGCGAAAACAACAACAAATGGTGTCCCCAGGGGTCACGTGTCACACGTGTAAACACGGCATAAGTAGGAAAAAAGTGTAAATTTTATTTATTTTATTTAGTATTACAGATTATAAATATATTGTATTTTCCCTTTATAGCAGAGTCGCGCAGCAGTCAACCTGTTTGCAGCGATTGCTATGCAGTCGATGATGAGGAGAACACCCCCACCAGGCCCAGCAACGGTACTTGTCCAATCTGGAGAATTATCGGGTTTATATCTAGAACCGAGCAAGCTAGGACAATAGTTTTTATGCACGAATGAGAGGAGGAATATACTCTTCAAGATAGAACAGGTGTCATTTAGGTAGAAAATGTTTAAATAGCCAGCAACGGTAAATAACCAATTTGGAGACCCCAAATTGGGATCTCAATTATCTCTGTACCAAAGCAAGGTAGGACAATCATTTTTATGCACGAATGTGAGTAAGAACATCCTCTTGGATATGTATTAGGTTTCATCGAGGTAGAAAATGTTTAAATACCCAGCAACGGTAATTAACCAATTTGGAGACCCCAAATTGGGATCTCTGTACCAGAGCAAGGTAGAACAATAATTTTTATGCACGAATGTGAGGAACAATGTCCTCTTCGAGATAGAATAGGTTTCATCGAGGTAGAAAATGTTTAGATACCCAGCAACGGTAATTAACCAATTTAGAGACTGCAAATTGTAATTGGGATCTCAATTATCTCTGTACCAGAGCAAGGTAGAACAATAATTTTTATGCTCGAATGTGAGGAACAATGTCCTCTTCAAGATCTAATAGGTTTCATCGAGGTAGAAAATGTTTAAATAGCCAGCAACGGTAATTAACCAATTTGGAGACCCCAAATTGGGATCTCTGTACCAGAGCAAGGTACGACAATAATTTTTATGCACGAATGTGAGGAACAATGTCCTCTTCGAGATAGAATAGGTTTCATCGCGGTAGAAAATGTTTAGATACCCAGCAACAATAATTAACCAATTTAGAGACTGCAAATTGGGATCTCAATTATCTCTGTACCAGAGCAAGGTAGAACAATAATTTTTATGCTCGAATGTGAGGAACAATGTCCTCTTCAAGATCTATTAGGTTTCATCGAGGTAGAAAATGTTTAAATAGCCAGCAACGGTAATTAACCAAATTGGAGACCCCGAATTGGGATCTCTGTACCAGAGCAAGGTACGACAATAATTTTTATGCACGAATGTGAGGAACAATGTCCTCTTCGAGATAGAATAGGTTTCATCGAGGTAGAAAATGTTTAGATACCCAGCAACGGTATCTAAATACATTGAATTATCGGAATTTTGAAATAGATTTGTATGAAAACGGTTCATCGGATTTTCAAGATCTTTGTGTTAAAAAGTTTCGGAAAGAGTCACCTTTCGGTCCCCACAGCTGTCATTTTGTCGACATTAATCCTAATTCTATAAAAACGCATCTAATTTTATTATCATTTTAATAATCGCTTTGTTTACCTTTTTCATTTCCAGGAAAAGCACTTCTTCACAACAGATTGTAAACAAAGGAGAAAAACATTTTCATTTACACTTTTCTCGGCTTTCCGCCTATCGAGCTGTCATTGTGGACAACTGCTCCTAAGTGGCCAGCAACGGTACTTGACCAATCTGGAGAATTATCGGGTTTATATCTAGAACCGAGCAAGCTAGGGCAATAGTTTTTATGCACAAATGTGAAAAGCAATATCCTCTTCCAGATAGAACAGGTGTCATTTAAGTAGAAAATGTTTAAATAGGTCAGCAGCGGTTCTGAACTTTCTTTAAAATACGTGTAAGGATTTTCTTTAATATATAAATAAATCTAACGGCTACAATGGTTGTTTTACTTTTTGATGCTTGCTATTGATGTTCGCTTTAGAACTGCATACTTGGTAGGTATCCAATTCAGGTAGGTAGGTCGCATCACAATTTCCAGTAGCTGCTCTTAAAGCATCGAGGATATTATTGGAAATATCTTTGAAACCAAGCCAGCTAGGCTACTCTTTGCAGTGTCAAAAAATGTGTAAAAATATAGTCCTTAAGATAGGGTAGGCGTGGTTTAGGTAGAAAATTTGTTAAACCCCAGCAATGGCAATTTTCGGTTGGGTTCCACATACTCTTTTTAAAATTTGCCCAATTAGTCTGATTTATTGAATTACTAGATATTTTATAATAATCCAGGGAGATAGACCATAATTTTTCCTTCAAAACTGCATATTAGGTGTTCTTATTGCAGTTATCGTTTATTTTTAATAAATTTTCCTAAAAATCATCAAACCTACGTTCCACACAGCAACAAACAAAATAAACCACCCTAAATCGTTGCTAACTTTCGTTGCTATTTGCACGCACGTCAATTTGAACTTTTATTGAAAGAATGTAACATAAAATGCATCAAAAGAACTGAAAAAATACACCTATATATTTAAAGTTTAGCTTTTATTGAAAGAAAGTTAAATGAAACGTATAAAATTTGCAATTTTTATAAAAACAAAATTAAAAATAGAACATTTGTATGTTTCAACACGTCTTGTTAATTTTACGAACACCGGCAATTATGCACAAAAATAAAACAAAATGCACAATTATGAAACAAAAGCTAAACACAGACAGCACTATAATGTGTATTCGGGGTTTCCCCGGTTTCGTTGCTTAGCACAGACAAAAATTTTACATGCAATTAAGGTTTCCCCCTTTTTCGTTAGTCGTTATGCGAAACTTCGTTCGTTAAGAGAAACTTTTTTTCCCAAAAAAAGTGTTCGTTATGCGAAATGTTCGTTATGCGGGGCGTTCGTTAACCGAGGGTCCACTGTATTAACTGATGCCTGCCTATCTTTTTTGACAGGAGGATTGTTTCGTTTTTAGAATGCCAAGGTAGGTGAATAATTTTCTTAATAATTCGATTTTATTTTATTTTCAGGAGACTTGTTATTTTCATGAAGGTTATTTTGATTATTGAAAGACGGACATTTCTATGCTTCAGTAAGTATGTATGTAAGAGAGGTTGGTAATAGGTGTGCCTGAGTCAGAGAGTAATTGTTGTTGGACCGTACATACGAGAGGAACAGTCCGTCAGCACTAAAAAATCATCGCGAAAATTCGAAAGTAGTGACGGTGGCGCATTTACTAGATTACATTATATATTAAAATACACAACTTTACATTTTGTAGTAAATAAACAGTCTTAATTTTATATTAAATAAACAATCTTGGGGGGCATCGTGCCTATAAAACTGTGAAGTTGCGAAAAGGAAAAAGAAAAGGAACGGTTCATAATGCACAATAGTGTAATAGTATATTGCGAAGCGACGAAACAACAACCGAACGAGAAAAACGGTATAAAAATTTATTAAAAAGATAGGTGAATCGAAATCATCATCAGAAAGCACGTGTGAAAAAGGTGAAAACCAAAAAGGCGAGCAAGTTTTTCAGGAAAAATCAGTAGATAAGTCAGTTGAAAAAGTTGTCGGCATAGCAGTCGAAAAAGAAGTAGAAAGGGAATCAGAAGAAGAAACGGACAAACAACAAGTTGAACAGTTCGGAAAAGACGCAGAAGGTACAAAAGAGATTTTAACAAAGAACGTACAAAAGACTCAAAATGAGCAACGACGAAGAACATGTACAATAGATGAAACCGTGCGAGTAAACAGTGCACGGCAAAGAGTTGAAGGATGTTTTACGATTAGTAGCATTAAAATTAGACCAACAGGATCACCCGGTTTTGTTTGACTCTTTCAGTAAAGTTATTTGCGAGTTTGACGGTGCAACACTTCCAGTAAAGTGTTGGTTCGAAAACTTCGAGAAAAATTCCGGAGTCTACCAACTACACTTAATTCTGTTTTTACACGGAAATTGGTTCCAGGAAAACACGTGTACAAAAAATCGTGTAAAAAAAGACATTGATCGTATGCAAAATAGGTGATTGGTTCCTTATCTCTAAAACCTTTTGAAATTAGTGAAAAACGAGGACTTTTAAAGAACAACTATTCAGGTTTATTTTATTAAATCACATATATAATGTGTTTTTACACAAGCATAGTTATTAGGGTGGTCCTTAATTTTCAAAATCAAATTTTTTTTTCTTATCCTCTTAAAATGTAATAGTAGATCAGGAAATGATATGTGCGAAATTTAAGCGAGATCGGCCAACGGGAACCTGTGCTGCATCAAGGACGAAGTTTTCAAATTTCAGTACAATTCTAAATTTTCAAATTCCGAATTTTTTTTGTTTACCCTCTTAAAATATGATTGTAGGTCAGGAAATATGTGCGACATTTCTGCGAGATCGGCCAACGGGAACCACATTCTAGTTGCTGTCACAAATAAATTTGATTGTATGCAATAAAAGGGAATTCCCCTAAATTTGTGCTATTTACAATTGCTCTGACCAGTAAATTTGCTTGTATCCACAAAAAGGGAATTCCCCCTAATTTGTGATATGAACATATTTCGCAAAAATTAAATTTAACCAAAAAAAATGTAAGCCCAAAAGATTTTGAATCGTGCTAAATGGAATAAAATCGTGTAAAAAAATTTTAAATTTGTTTATTTTCAAACCATGTTAAATCAAAACCGTATAAAAAACGACCGTGTAAAAAGAGAATTGAGTGTACTTAGAAAAAAATTAATGAATAGAAAAAAATAGTATACAAAATTTTAAATTGTGTTATCTTCGAAAATAAATGATTCTCGATAAAATAATATTTAACATAAATTAAAGATATTATTAATGCGTTTATAACGGTACTAATATCATACGCATGTATGTTATGGTTTACGAGATATCGGCTGTTAAATTTCAAAGTTTAAGAGGCTATAACTCTGGCCCCAATTTATTTATTTATTTCAATTTCACCTACCGGGCTTAGCCCTTAAGCGTTCAACACAATCGGAGCAACAGGATACAGCAACATTTCCAGGCAACAAGAAATTCCATGGCGTTAATTATAATGGCTGGGCAACTGTTGCTCAGAAACAAAAATTTCATATCCTTTTTTAGAGGATTTTCTATTTCTTTTCGCAATTGATAAATATTTTGAGTAATTTTTTTTAAATAGGAATGCCGTATATTTTCATATTTCAGAAATAAATTGCTTGTAATAATAATAATAAAAATTTCGTTAAATATTAACTTAAATAAATTAACTTAATAAATTTTACATGACAGAATGTAAACAAACACACCGAAGAAGAACAAGAATGATTTTGTGGCTGTCAAAATTAGAATTAGCCCGGAGACAAGATACAAAATGGAAAGCAAACCAGAGCAACATACTGGAAAGCAAACTTTTTTCTCGATCTCCATAAGAGCCCATGTAAATTTGACAGCTAAAAATGTATCTTGTATCCTGTTGCTCCGATTGTGTTCAACGCTTTACAGGTGTAATGCTTAAAACTAAACTAATTGCATCCGGGATCAGCGTCAAGAACTACACCAATATATATATAACGATATCATTGGAGCTACATGCCTGTCGTAAATATATTCTGAAATTAGGTTTAACTTTACCGTTTTGGGACCACTCCAATATTTTTGTTGTTTTAGTTTTTTAAGCTGATGCACAAAGGACTTATTTTGTTCTCGTATGCTTAAAAATTATAAAAAGTAATTTTTCTCCAAAATTAATGGTTTTCCGACAAAAATTTATTTTATCCGTAATTTAATTTAATTTTATTTGTAATCCGCGCCAAAGACAACAGCAAGAAGAACAAAATTGGACACAGTTCGCAACGGTAGCTTTAGGCCAAACTTTCCGTTCCTTAAATTTTCATCCAATTTTTGCACATGCAACCTTCTTGCAAGTATTTTTTGACTTTGTTGACATCCCTGAAAACTACAAAAACGAAAATTTTTTTTAAATTTGTAAATATATATAACATTATAGATAGAAAACATGAATAATTTTGGCATATTTTACAATGTTCTAAATGTACTTTGAACAATGTGTAAATATTTAATGTGCCTAACGTCGAAGAGTGGTATTCCAATTTTCAGTCGCAAAATAGGAAAAGGCGACAACGTAAGTAGAGGAGCTGTAAGTTACAAGAGACTATATATTACGAAGCCAAACATTCGTTGACGTTGCTGCTTTGAAGGAACAAATGTGCTTTAGCGTTTAGCCCCGATTTTTTTTAGGTATTTAGAATTAAGATAAAAATGAATTGGGAAAACAAAACTTCCGCGCGTTGAATGTTGTGAGGGGGTGTTGAAATTCCAAAATCGGGTTACGTATCTAAAAAATTATTGCTTATGCCCAGCGTTAGGAGTATCAAGAGAAAGCTAATTTCATTTGCCTAAGTATGGATCCGCCCAAAATTTTTAAATATGGAAAGAATAGTAATATGGTCCTCATGGGAGGTGATACACGAATCATCATTGTGAGTGTCTCAAAAAAAGCTTTAAAGATGCTCACTGCTACACGACAAAATGTTATGCATGACTCAAATTCGTGTACGACCAAGCGGTTGAGAGTGTGTTTGTAAGCGCTTTCATTTCAACGAAAGCACTGTGCGGACTGATTGATTTGACGTGTCAGTAGCAGCAGCAATGCTGTCGTTCATGTACCGTTTGTTATACCTCCATTTATGGAATCTACTAACATTTATGAGTTCGCATTATTCCAAATTTTTTAATTGTATTTTCCATTATTTCCTGTAATGACCTTCAACTGTTTTTTTACATTTTCGCCAGCCTCCTCTTTTACAGGAATTTCCAAGTTGTATAAATGAACAACGGGCGAAAGGGTTAGGATATGTAAAAAATAAAAAGAGAGCGAGATACTCCTATTTAGGCTATTTTTACATTTCAAAAATAAATTGCTAGAGCTACAATGGATAATAAAAGAAAACGGACCTACTGCAATAACAGTAAATCTGTAAGAAAACCCAAAAAATAAAAACCCGAATTAATTTATTTATTACAATTGGTTTGACAAACAGTAAAACAAAGACGACGGCTTTTTAATACATTTTTTATTGCTACCTGCATGTACATTAGGGTGGTCCTTAATTTTCAAAATCAAATTTTTTTTGGTCTTACCCTTTTAAAATGTAATAGTAGATCAGGAAATGATATGTGCGAAATTTCAACGAGATCGGACAACGGGAACCCGTACCGCATCAAGGACGAAGTTTTCGAATTTCAGTACAATTCTAAATTTTCAAATTCCGATTTTTTTTTTGTTTACCCTCTTAAAATATGATTGTAGATCAGGAAATGATATGCGCGAAATTTCAGCGAGATCGGCCAACGGGAACCCGTGCCGCATCAAGGACGAAGATTTCGAATTTCAGTACAATTCTAAATTTTCAAATTCCGAATTTTTTTTTGTTTACCCTCTTAAAATATGATTGTAGGTCAGGGTTTCCAACTCTTGTCCAACTGCTGATTGTCTTTTAAAATATAAATTTCACCATATATAAACAAAGGTGGTGAAGTTTCCCAAATCTAAAATGGTAGGTGCCAAAGGATATTTGGCCCCCCAAGTGCATCAACAACGTACATATAACAATACATAATTTTCAAAAATATTAAAAACCAAATGAAAAAATATAAATGCGACCATTCTGGAGTTATTAATCGCAATTGTTTTTGGCAAAAGGTGAACAACTATGCATTTGCAACGAAAAATTAGCACAACGACAACTTTATATCAAAGTAAAAATGAGAAATAAACAACCAATACTTGGCAAAATATGGAAGCATATATTAATTACCATTATACGGAACGGGGGTTTCATAAACGAACCCCCGAAAAACAGATTTTGCATGCGTTCATGCGATCAATTTGAATAAAATGTGTTACAAGAAGTAGACGCTTTTTTTCGGAGCTCTCCTTTAACAGTCAATAATTTAGTGGTTTTCTTAGTCTGTATTACTTAAATTTAATAATTATATCCTTTTCGCGATACGTGGGAGTCTGCATAAATCGAGTGGTCTTGAATCTCAGAAAGTTTCTCAAAATTCTAACATTTTTGCAAAAGTAATTTACATTCTAAAAGTGATTTTTTAAATAAAATGTCAAACATAAATCTGAGATCCAGAGTTCAAAGTCCACTGCAGGTGTTTCTGCGAGCGACACACCAACTACGCCGAAGATCGGTACTGTTGACTCTTCGTCTCTGCTACGCATAATTGATGAACGTATTACACATCAAAGTGCTATTTTGTCTGAGATTATCAAAAGCGAAATTAGCAAATTGCGTGAGGACGTATGTGATAAATTCCAGAGGGAGCTAAGCTGTTTGCGCGAAGAGTTCAAAGCATATTTTTCCAATATCGAGGCTAGTTGTGAAAAGAAACTTGTGGATATGAAGCAGACTATCACTGCTCTCTCGGGTCGTGTTGAAGTGGCTGAATCAGCTTTGGACGTTGTCACTACTCTGCAGTAGAATCTTGGCGAAGTTCGTGCTCGAGTAGACGCTTTAGAACGTCGCGAGATCTCCAACGATACTGTCCTATTTGGTGTCCCGGTGTTTGAAAATGAGGACCTACAAAGCACTTATTCAAAACTATGCACAACAATTGGGTGCAACATGTTCCAGCTGAACCGAGTTTTTCGTGCTGGTAGTAGGGTACCATCAAATAACGGTGCCGGCCGCTCTCCGGCTACGCCAATAATTGTTCTTAGCTTTGCACGTTCTCACGAGAGAAACCGGTTTCTAAAAGCTATAGCAGATTACAGAAACACCAAAAATCGCCCTCTTTGTCTCAGTGACATTGGTTTCTCTTCTCAGTCTAGATTCTATATGAACGAAAGCCTCACAAAAAGAAATCTTGAACTTCTCTTAAGAGCGACTAATCTGAAAGAAGGAAACAACTTTTTACTACTTATACTCGGCGTGGATTAGTCTTTATTAAACTGACGGAGAGAGGGGCTAGTTTGCGGATTGAAACTCCTGAGATGCTAAACGCTCTTATACTGGAGAACTCTATAATGATCGATGATAACGCAGCTGACACCACCGTGGATAAAAACATTAGTATATGATAATTTTCTTAGCTTTCTTGCAAATTACAACTATTTCTCTACTTTTTTCCATCTTGGTTCCATCCAGAAATCCCAAACAGCTTCTACATGCTAGCTGGGTATAAGCTTTTTCGTTCGGATCGTTCTGGGCGTTTGGGTGGAGGAGTGGCAATCTTCATTAAGAACGACATTACTTGCAGGTTTATTGCTAATTCTAGTCTCGATAGCCCTTTTGAATATATTTTTCTTGAAATACTTCAAGTGAACCGAAAAATCCTGCTCAGCACAGTTTACAGGCCTAACAAGCGCATTTGCCTTCAGCCTTTTTTGTCGACTCTGGAAGCACTATCGTGTACTACGTCTGAGATAATTGTCTGCGGAGACTTCAACTGCAACGTCCTGAATAACAATGAATCTAAACATTTTATTCAGGCTATATTATCTTTAGATTTGAACTTAACAAACAAAGTTATGCCCTCTCACTACTCTACTCGATCTTGTATTTGTGAACAATATGAGTAATGTTCATAATTATCAGCAGCTTAATGCTCCAGGTTTTTCTATGCACGATCTACTATTCTTGACATACTCCTTTAATAGGGCTGACAGCTCCGCTATTATTAACTACGCGTCCTTACAACTTGGCTTAGCGACTATAAACTGGGAAACTATTTACTACATGCCCTCGGTCAATGATCAAGTCGAGTTTATAACCAAGAATTTTAACCTCTTGTATAATAAACATGTCCCAGTTATGACTAAGGTGATCCAGCATAATAAACCAGTATGGCTAACTCATAATATTCTTCTGCTTATGCGACAGCGTGATGATGTGTACAGGAAGTGGAAGAAGTTTAAACTGAATGAATATCTCGTTGTTTTTCGACACCTCCGAAATCAAGTTATCTCCCAGATTAGATCCTCCAAGGCTAGATTCTTTGGAATGAAATTTAACCAACCACAATCGACTAAATGTTTCTGGAACAAAGTAAGAAATTTAGGAGTTAGCAAAGTTACTTGTGAAATACCAAAAGATGTTGACTGTGATAAGGTTAATGCTATGTTCTTGTCACATCAGCAACTTTCTGGCTTTTCTGGCAGTTCTTCGGTATCCTATCATCGTCTTAATGAGCACATTGATAGTTTTGCTCTTACTCGCGTCAATGACGATGATGTCTTAAAAGCTTTTTTGTCCATAAAGTCAAATGCCACAGGGCTTGACGGTCTTTGTCCTAGATTTGTCGAACTAATATTGCCGTACACTTTGAAATTTTTTACCTATATTTTTAATTCTATAATAACCACTTCGGTATTCCCTATGGGGTGGAAGTATATGAAAATTATTCCAATCCCGAAGAATACAAATTCGCGTGTAAAAGATTTCCGACCAATATCGATTTTGCCTTATCTTTCCAAAGTATTTGAAAGGTTAGTGTGCAAGCAAATTCTTGATTTCACATCCAGTAATAATTTGCTAAGCAACTGCCAGTCTGGCTTCCGATCCAGCAGAAGCTGCATCACAGCTTTGATTTTTGTCATTGAAAAACTGCGCAAAGCAATGGATAAGTCATAAATATCCTTCCTGACCTTACTAGATTTTTCGAAAGCTTTTGACACTGTAAACCATACTATATTAAACAAAAAATTAGTAACAGATTTTAATTTCTCAATTCAATCAAGCAGCTTAATTCGATCATACTTAACAGACAGGCAACAAAGAGTCGTTGCAAATGGTAATATGTCTTCATTCTTACCGGTTCTTTCGGGCGTGCCTCAGGGATCGATTTTGGGCCCCCTTCTATTCTTGTTGTATGTGAATGACATATCGCAAGTTATTGAAAATAGCTTCGTACATATGTATGCTGATGACGTTCAGCTGATTTTCAGTTGCCCAATTAGTGAAATAAACACCTCAATCCAGCTGCTCAATAGAGATCTTGAATCGATCAGTGCTTGGTCAAGGAAAAACAGACTGAGTCTCAATTCTACCAAATCCAAAGTCTTGCCAATTTACAAGAAGCATCTGGACCCATACACTCTGCCGAATGTATGCATTGGAAGCGATGTAATTGAATACGTAGATTCAGCCAAAAATTTGGGGGTAGTCTTCGGTGACACGCTTTCATGGGCATCGCATATAAATGCCAATATCGGTAAAGTGTATGGTGGTCTACGACTGTTATGGCAGACTCAGCACTTTCTACCTACAGCAACGAAATTCTATTAGCGAAGACTATACTATTTCCAATACTCACCTATGGATGTGAAATATATCACAATCTAGATTGTGTTTCGTTGAGAAAATACACTGTGGTTTTCAACAATATTGCTCGCTACATTTACAACAAAAAACTAGGCGATCATATATCTAGTTTCTCTTTCTCAATTTTTAACTGCACGCCAAGCAATCTACTAAAGTTAAGGACATTGCTCTTTTTACATGAAATCATATATACTGAGCAGCCTGAAAATTTGTATGATGAGATCAATTTTTCGCATTCGCAGAGGTCGGTAACTTTGATCCTGCCCAGGTTTTCCAGCCTTGCGTCTGGGAGGCAATTCTTTGTGAGCGCCGCGAGACTATGGAACTCTCTCCCCGCAAGTATTAGGAGAATTACTAGCAAAGGCAAATTTAAGTCCAAGCTTTTCTCGTCTCTAAATGAAAACTAATCCCTGTTCCTATTATCTTTTCTCTGCCCTCTTTTTCTCCCTCTCAATACTCCCTCTCTTTCTTCTATTTATTTTTTAGGTTTACGTTTCGGTTTAATTTGTTAAAAGTATGTATTTATTAATATTATAAATTAAATTGTATAGGCTGCCATTAAATTATAAGACTGTATAATCTTACGATTGTCAGCAATGAACTTAATAAATAAATAAAAAAAAAAATGTATTTATTTTCGGCGAAGTAAAAATTTTTTTGCAGCGAAGTACAAGTTTTTTGCACAAAATCACAATTTTTTATCGTAGCGACGAATTCGAAGTGTCCTATCTCATTGTCTCTGCTTTCGATCCACGTTCGCCTCAACGTTAGCGCTAAAATTTTGGCTGCCTAACGACCGTCAAATGAAGATTAAAAAGAACATTGATAAACTGGATTATGAAATACCAGGGTTCGGAATATATCCCTCAAACGAACAACTTTTTTTATATCCCTCACAAAAAAATGATCACAAAAGATGAAAATCTGTTTTGACTCATGAGCGGTTTTTATTTTTTCATCTTCGTTCAAAAAAATACATATCGCTCACGTTCAAAACAATTTCGATCTTCCAACAAAACTATCACTTGGGATGAAAAAAATTCTTATCTTCAAATATTTCGATCCCTCAAGTTGAAAATATTTCGTTTGTTGACGAATAGCGATCGCAGAAGATGAGAAAACTTCGGCTTTCGTACAAAAACGATCTTCGGTGATGAAAAAAAGGCTGCGCAGGCAAAGAATCGATCGTTGAAGATGAAAATAATTTCGACGCAGGATCGAAAAAAGCAGCGGAATAGAGTTGAACAACATGGAATTTGTTGGTGTTTGGATGGTTTGCTTCGCGGCAGAGACTATGTTTGAATAGGTTTTTGTTGGATACGTTAAATATTTAGTAAATACGTTTAATAAGTAATTATAATATATTTTATACATATTCCTATTACAAATTTTTATTATGTATGCATTAAGTAATGTATTAGAAAAACATTAATTGAGAGTTTTGCTGGAAATGGTTAACCTTTTCTGCGAGCTCGTTACGAATATATGCAATAAATTTTGCAGGTAGGCATTTGAATACATATGTACATGTATGTATGAATGGAAGGCAAATTTGTATATCGGCCTTGAAAGTAATTACCTTTGGAATGAAAAAGGATTGGTAACAACAGGTAACAAATTATATAAAGAAAGAAGAGCTTGAATTTATATTTCAAATGTCCGTCGGATAATAAAATTGTTGAATGTAACGCGTCACAATCAGTGCTTTCAATCGAGGAGCAAATACTCTCAATTAATGTTTTTCTAATACATTACTTAAGACATACATAATTCATAATAAAAATTTGTAATAGAAATATGTATAAAATATATTAGAATTACTTATGGTAGAAAACAATTTACTTATTAATATTTTTACATATTAATATTTTACGTATTTACTTTCACAACTTTCCCTCACACCCTACACCATGCAAAATTTATTTTAATTCATCGTATACCAAATCCAACAAAAACATATTCATACGAAACACAAACAAAACTTCATTTTCAAGCAATTGTCTCTGCCGCGAACACCAACAAAACCCATGCTGTTCCGCTGCTTTTTTCGATCCTGCGTCGAAATTATTTTCATCTTCAAAGATCGATTCTTTGCCTGCACAGCCTTTTTTTCATCACCGAAGATCGTTTTGGTACGAAAGCCGAAGTTTTCTCATCTTCTGCGATCGCTATTCGTCAACAAACGAAATGTTTTCAACTTGGGGGATCGAAATATTTGAAGATAAGAATTTTTTTCATCCCAAGTGATAATTTTCTTGGAAGGTCGAAATTATTTTGAACGTGAGCGATATGTATTTTTTTGAACGAAGATGAAAAAAGATATTTATCAATGAGGATGGAAATATTGTTATCTTCAGTTAGGGATATGAATTGAGCGATATAAAAAAGAAACGTTTTCCGAACCCTGTGAAATACACAAGAAGCCTACAGCGACAGATAAAATAATACATAACACATCAAACCACCCTCAAGAAACCAAAACACTACAAATTGTCATGTCCACACGGAATGGCACTTTTTTCATCCCACTCTTAATAGGACAGTTAATGTAAATACAGTCTGATCACGCCCATTTAGTGGGTGTGTAATATTAATGCTTCATGTTTTGGAATGAAATTATTACCTCATAGCTTTACTTCCAGGCCATATAGAATGGTGGATAAAAAATATGCAACTAAAATGGTGTATGTGAAAATAGTTCAGCAGTCATTAATCTTTTTTGAAAAAAAAAGATAAAAAGGGTTTTATAACCAGCTTACGCGCTTACGTTCATAAGTCACAATAATTTTTCCACTAAAAACAAAATTCTTAAGAAGAAACTCGAAATCTTGCTGGACAAAATAAATGCAACTCATGCAGAAATAAATAAATTTTGCTGTCGAATAATTTATTAATATTAATAATAATAATAATTTATTAATAATGTCGAATTTTACGACGAATATTTCGGTGCGAACTGTCAAAATGCCTCTTATGGGAAACGAGAAAAAAATAAAATTACGTCGCTTCCTCTGCTTGAGATTGCGAATAAATCGCAGCTGCGATCGATCTGGATGCGATTTGTTCGCAGTCGTCGCTCTTGTTCTTCTTATTTGTGTGTGTTTACATGGACTTTGACAAGCCAAAACTTCGCTGCGGCAGAAGATTTCTGACAGTTCGCACCGAAATATTCGTCGTGCGATTTTTATGTGTTCAAAGCATTATTTGTCGCTTAATTGTAATTTTTTGGTTTTTTAAATTGTAATAGTAGACTTTGAAGAGATTATTTTCTATTCATACATTCGTGTAAAAATACATACATTCGTCCTTTAAGTTGGTTTGTAAAAATATTAACATTTTTTGTCAAATGGCGTGATATAAATTTGGTTTTAAATTAAGAAAGCGGATTTTGGACGACCATTCCATAAGAATGTAGAATCACAGACAAATATTTCTTTAAAATTTAAAAACCAAAAATTTTCGGTTTCTCACATAAGTACTCCGTGCAAAAAGCTGACTCGGTTATTCATGCTGAAGGACATCCACTAAAAAGCAGCCAGAGTAGGCATAATTTAATAGTCTAATGTGTGAAAAAAATTCATTTATTACTTCTTAACAACTTGTTAGAGATGTTCAGATATCGATTTGTTCCAAACAATTCGTAGACGCTTGGTTAATGCCTCCTTTCGTGCTTATCCCCCAGCAAAAAAAAAAAAAAAACATTGATTTCAAAACGTAATCAAATAAAAAGACTAAAAACCACTTAAACTGGTCCGTTCAAAAGTGGAATACCGTTATTTTTATTGACGAGCCTAAACTTGACATTATCCGAGGCGATGGCATGGATGGATACTGCAAAAAACAGTGAAGGCAGTTTGATGGTCTGGGGGACATCCCCCACATGTCGCACATCTAAAGAAAACCTTTGGGAGATTCTGCAAGAGGCATGGAGATCCATACAACTCGAAAATATATAAAACCTAATCGAAAGGATGCCCCGATTAGCATCGAAAGTAGCTAAAGTGAAAGTGCAATTTTCGACGAAAAACATATTTAAAAAGAAATGTATAAATTCTCGTAATTATATCGTTACATAAAGCTAATATTATGAATTATTTAAGAGAATATATTGTTGAAAAAACAATATAAGTAACTAATTTTTTTATTTTTAAAATGAAAAAAATAGAGCTTTACATCAGTTATTCTGGAAAAATTGTTTGTCCGGAAACTTATGGCAGTGTATATATACATATAAGAGGAAGCCAGCATGCAGATAATCTGACAGTCAATGTACAATGTACACCCAGCACAAGCAGAACCGATAACTACCATAACGAAAGATGTAACAAAAACAAACACAGAGAGAGCTACAATGATTCCAATGTTCCGCTGAATCAAATTAATAACATTAAAACCACCGTAACCCAGATGTGTAATTTCAAGATCCGGACCAAAGACTAAATATGATGATCAAGCATTAACCACATAACAGATAGATAGCTCAAATCCACAAAAAAGTGGTTCAAAAAATGTTCTGAACGCTGGCTCCCAGTCGTATTTTTCTAACTTCGTACGGCTTCGTTGGCTCCCGACATGAACTTCGTCGTTCTAATTTTTAAGCTAAATTTAAATTCCATTAACTTTCTAGTGTTACTGGTATAACGTGTATAGTGAATTGATATGCCGACTACACATCTCTCTTTCACACTTTATATGGCATACGAATGCTAGAGCGATTAACTCTTCTTACGCATATTCGCTTGCATTGTTAGTGTAAAATAAAAGAAACAAAGTCGATCCTCCGATCCCGTCATGAACCATGAATGAAAGCATGCCTACATACACACGTCCGCTCAAATCGAGCAATGATCACAGGCTGCCAAAATAAAATGTGAGAACGCAAGCAACGACGAAGTTCATGTCGGGAGCCGACGAAGCCGTACGAAGTTAGAAAAACCCGACTGGGACCTAGCTTATTTTTGTCGATTTGAGCTATCTATCTGTTATGTGGTTAGTGCCATTACTCTTTGGAAACATTAGTATTATACATATAGTATTTACTTGCAAATAACAACGTAGGTAAATCTATTACCTTGAATTTCTATAATCCGTGGATATATTATATTAAAACGAGTTATTTTTCTTTAAATTTATACTAATATAAAGTATAAATATATAGCTTTTAAGAAAATATTTTGGTGGTTTTGGTGGTTTTATTTATTTAAGAATTCAACTTAAAACTAAGCCATTATGACTTTATAGTTTTACTTAATGACTAAAATGAATAGTACAATCTTCAATGCGATAATAGGTTTAAAATATTTTGTTTAGTTAAATGAATTGAATCTGATAAGGTAATAACAGAATAGACAGAGTTAAAATCTGCGCACGCGCTCCGTAGTGGTTCATATTGTAGAAATGTTGATCTGCAGAAACTTAGATAAAGGAATTCATATCTTCTTGATGAAAGACGAGGAACGTTTAATTTAGTTTCACTTAATAAGTATGGAGAGTCCGTAGCACCATACAGCAGTTTCAGTATAAAAATGGCATTTAGCATTATCCTTCGATTAACAAGGGATGGTAAATCTATAAGCTTAAGCCGAGCTTCATACGATGGCAATCTTAACATTGAATCCCAATGAAGGTCACGAAGACAAAAGAGTAAAAACTGTTTTTGTATTGATTCAATTTCGTTAATATGGCAGCTAAACTTTGGATTCCAGACTGGCGAGGCGTACTCCAAAATCGGCCGAACTAATGAGGTAAATAAGATCTTGGTGATATAAGGATCACTAAATTCTTTAGCCCAACGCTTAATACACCCCAGCACACTGCTAGCTCTGCACGATATACGGTTTATGTGAGTATGAAACCGAAGTTTCCGGTCCAAAACTACACCGAGGTCCTCTACGGTATCCAGTTGAACGAGCCTGTAGTTCCCCAAGGTATAATTAAATATAATTGGGCTAGAGCGAGCAAATGTCATTTGTTTGCATTTTTTAAAATTAAGATTCATGCAATTTACATTGCACCATTCCGTCAATGAATTCAAATCATGTTGCAGCATCAGAGCGTCACTTACGATTTTGTAGGATAGGAATAGCTTCACATCATCTGCAAACATCAATATGTTGGAGTTTTTTATCTCTGTTGGCAGATCATTAATGAATATCAAGAATAATAATGGTCCCAAATGACTACCTTGGGGAACACCAGATGGAACCGTAAATTCATTAGATCTTGTATTCTTGAACAATACCATTTGGCTGCGATGAGTAAGGTAGGAGGCTACCCAATTCACCAGGGAATCCGAAAAACCAAAAAGTTTAAGTTTTAAGATGAGGAGCCTATGGTTAACAACATCGAAAGCTTTACTGAAGTCCGTGTAAATAACATCAGTTTGTTTAGCATATTTAAAATTATTGACCGTTTGCGATACAAATTCTAACAAATTCGTAGTAGTAGATTTTCCTACTCGAAATCCGTGTTGGGCTGGGGAGATCAACGCATTAACACTCCTTGAGATGTGGCAAAAAATTATTTTCTCAAACAGTTTCGGAAGCGCGCTCAGTTTGGCAATGCCGCGATAATTTCTTATATCCGATCTATTCCCAGACTTATGCAATGGAATAATAAATGATGATTTCCACGCACTAGGGAAATAGCCACAACGAAGAGAATATTCGAATAGTGCTGTTATCGGTAACGCCAATTCATCAGCAAGATGCCTTAAAATACATGACGGCAAGCCGTCTGGTCCAGAATTGAAACTACATTTGATAGCTTTCAGAGCATTTAAAACTATCTGCACATCCAGTATGGGCAGTACTATGGAACCTTGAAATATAGTAAATGGGTAGTTCGCTGGTCCATAAGATTGAGATGAATAAGTCGATTTGAAAAATGTTGCAAACATGTTACAAATAATATCCGTATCATTAGATTCGTGTTGATCAAGTTTCATAAATGAAGGATATATTGCACTCTTTCTTTTCGTGTCAATGAAGCTCCAAAAAGACTTCGGGTCCGAGAAAAGGTTAAGTTTCACCCTCTCAAGATAACTTTTATACGAATTTTTACATAATATATGGTAACGGTAGCAGGCAGTTCTATATTTCGTAAAGGTTGCCGTTGTACGCAACTTACAATACATTTTGTAATATTTAGTTTTCAGAGTCCTTACTGTCACCAATTCCTTTGTAAACCAAGTAGGATGGAGGTTTTGCGTAACTTTGAACATTGGCACCGAGGTTTTAAATGCATGCTGCAAGGTGACATTAAAAGAATTCACAGCCGAATCCATGCATGCGGAAGAAGAGAGATCATCCAGTGATAAAATGGCAGTCCAATCTAGAGCTCGAATAGCGCCTTTCAAACTTGCATAGTTAGTTTTCTTGAAGCAATATTTCTTGATATTTCTATTTGTAAGCGAGGTAAAATTTCGATTATAGGTTTCTTCGATGGCTTTAATGTGTAAAGTGGGATGGTGCTTATCCTCAGGTGTTACATAAGGCTCGGAACGAGATATCACATAAGCATCCTTATCATCCACAAACACTAAGTCCAACAAGCGATGATTCAGGTTAGAAATGTAGTTAATTTGAAAAAGACCATTAGATTGTACCTTGCTTATGAAGTTATTATCGTTGGATCCATCATATGAGGGAAGAAGGACTAAGGGGTCATCAACACATCTTTCCCAATTGATATGTGGAAGATTAAAGTCACCAAGGACTATAAGGCGGTCAGAAACCAACAATTTGTGAGAAACCAGAGATAAACAGCTAACGTGACTATTATAGACGTCTTCGCAAGTATTCGGTGGAATATATGAGCAGGTAATATAACAACCTTTGCTCGCTATTTTGACATATACACAACAAAAATCAATTTTGTAAGCCTCATCGAATACCTCTTCTCTGGAAAAATACTTAGAATTTACGGCGATTAGAACACCGCCGCCTCTGGTCCGATTTGTAAATAGTTGATTTCGATCTTTTCGATACACTGAATAATTATTCGAAAAAATTTCGGAATTTAGTATATCAGGCCTGAGCCAAGTTTCGGTGAATACAATTATATTATAATCAGTGTCAATGCTCTTTATTAGAAGGTCTATCATTTTAGTGTTAAGTCCTCTAACATTTTGATAAAGAATATCAGAAGAGTAAGTGTTTAGTTTTTTGACCCAGTGCCATCTCGAACTGCAGCATTTGAAGAATCAACAGTATTTAAGTGGGGTTTCTTACGCCTATACACAAATCCATGGCTAATGGCGTTTTCCGGCCAGAATGTTGGATTTACTACGCGCTCCAATAAGTGATTAGGTAGACTTATATTAAAAGAAGAGTACGATCTTTGAGACCGAAAATTATATTTGGTAATGGAAATACTTGTGTCATTCCATCCCAGTTGGGAGCATATGTAATCACGAATATCATCGGTAGTTGTATCCGGAGCAAATCGAGAAATAAATATAGTTTTCTTAGGCTGAATTACCACCAGTTTCTTTCTAGACGATGGCCCAGATGGAGCTGATGGCGCTGCAGCAATAGTTTTAGGAATAGCACCTTTTGCAGCAGCGACAGTGAATGTGGGTTCAGGTGCTGTTGCAGGAGCATGTATTGAAGAGGGAACCGAAACAGTTGTAGGAGCATGTAGTGAAGTGGGAGCCGAAGCAACCAAACTAGCGATTTCTGCTACGTCATGATGATCAGCAATTAGTATATTCGAAGCGGCATCGTTTTCACTTCCACCAGGGCTTAATAAGTTTATAAGTGACGGTGAGTCACCCACTGGCTGAGAAGTGAGGATATTAAGCGTGTTTGTGCTTGCACGTGTGATGTTTTTAGCTACTTTACATTTCGGAGAAGCTGCGTCCAGAAACTTAAACTTATTGAAAAAGTCTTCAAAGTTGTTTAGTTTCTTTTGTAGTGCCGAGAGATCGTGATTAATTTCGCTAAAACCCAGCCGTGCTTGGCGCAAAATGCGAGACATATCAACATCAAGCGATCTACAGGTTACGCATGACCACCGTAAGCCACCCTCAAAACCGATTTTATCCGCAATTCTCCCTGTTAGGGTAACACATTTGACGTGATAATCGTCATCACACAGGGAGCACGACAATAATCGTTCTGTTTCACTAGTGATTTTGCATCCACGAAGTTTACAAGGCATTTTAAAAGGTATAATTTAGAGTTGAATAATAAACTACCGTTAATCGCGGCGCAAAGAATGACTGCACAAAGCACAGTACAAGTAATTCTAATATTGAAAAATAGTCGCAAGCACAAAAAGACACAACCGTTCGCCTTGACGATAAAATCACAACTACGTTCAAGAGAACAGTCAATAATCAACTGGAACTGGATCAAATTCGCATTCCGCTATATATAACAATTATTTGTATGCTTAAAATAATTTGTTCAACCATTAATTTCTTGCTTCACATGTGTACATTTTTCATTCATTCGTACCAGATGCCATCTATGAATCAAATATGCGCTGTATTTGAATTAGTCAGTGGAATTTTATCATTCCGGACATGTTTACATGTACAAATAGTTAACATCTCCGGAACTATTTAGCTTTTCCTTCGTTACTTGAAACTATGTATTTATTTAGATTCAAGAACTCTTTCTTTTTCGTTCTCTCATTTCAATAAAAGGGAATTATCAACGTGTGTTTTATCAAAATAAGAGGACAAGAGATGACGACATAGGTATTAAGTACTAGAGTCTTTTCTTTCAATTGCATATTGTAAAATAGGAAATATTCGGACATGTTAAAATATTTCAATCGGAACGATTGGAAACATCTCTGAGTGCGGAGACATGTCCAAGAACTATACATATTCGGAACTACACAACTCTATTACGTAAACGACAACATTGCTGCTGCTACTGACAACTAAAATCACTCCGTACAGTGCTTTCGTTGAAATAAAAGCCCTTACAAACACACTTTCAACCGCTTGCACATACACGAGTTTGAGGACGCGACCAATTTTTTCTAGTGTGACAGCGTGCAACGTAAACAGTTTTTTCTGAGGCGGCCTTAAGATGTTTAGTGTCTAGTCTAGCATTACATCTAACAATGAAAGCAATTGTTATATGGGCTCAGGTCGGTGATGCGGACCCACTTCCGATTTTGTTGTTGTGTTTCAACAATATTGTTGTTGTTTTTGGCGCTGACCCCAACAACAATCTCAAAAAGAGGTAGCAATGTCCGGTTCCGGTTTTATAGCCCTTTGAAATCTGAAATTCAACTGCCTATATCTCCTAGTCCTAGTTAGTCTAATTTTTCGTTTACATTTTAGTTATAACGTGTTGGCACTAGGCCGAAATTGCCCTCGAAATTGACACAATTTCATTTGAAATTGGCAGTGTTCGATTTAGGCATTCCCAATTTCATTTGACGTTTCGTTTGTTTACTGCGCGAGAGTTTTGTTAGCATTTGAAAAGAATGCAAATTGTCCAAGTTTTACAAATAATTAACATTCATATATGCATATGGATTCTATCAGAAACATAAATGCTTCGCAAACACAGCTACAGAGAAACTGGATGTAAGAGAAGAATAATCAGAAAAAAGAAACTCCAGATTGCCAGTCTAATGACAAGGCAAACAGTATTGCTACCTTTGGCGTCTTCATTTGGGCACTACGATCAACTCTGGTGAGGGAAAGTAAGTGCTCATTTATATCCGCAAATACGCCTTATTTTCATAAAAGAATCGAAGGAGTTCATTCTGGGAGTCCGATATCCAGTCAACGATTGCGACTTCTTCAAAAACACTTGTTCAATGACTTCTTTAATTTTTCAATACGTTCTTCAATGCCGCAATTGTACTTGTCAAATGTACTCAGTGCTGCCAGTTCAATACCAATTTATAACACACTAGCGGACCCGGCGAGCTTCGCCTCGCCCCAATTTTAAGCTTTCAGACAAACTAGAGTAATAATACAACACAAATATTTAAATTTTCAATGTAATTTATTTGAATGGAATCAGTAAAGAGCGATTTGATGAACAATGTTTTTCGATTTGTTTTCCGGCGCAAAAACACATAACGAAGACGGTTTTCCAATACGCGAACATGCAACGTACAGCTGACCGTTTGAAAAACAGGGAAATTCGAGATTAATCCCACAGACTTCTAGTGATTGGCCTTGCGATTTATTGATTGTCATCGCAAATGCTAATCGAACGGGGAACTGAATCCGCTTGAATTGGAATGGAAGGTCAGTTGGAATAATGGGAATTCGTGGGATAAGGACTTCCTCTCCTTTGAATTTGGCCTTGATGATTGTCGCCTGAATCACATTGTTCATTAGCTTTTTGACGGACAACCGCGTACCATTCGCTTCATTTTCGTCGGTCACGCAGTCAACAGATTTGTAGGTATGCAGTTGTCCTGCGATTTGACTTTGAATAATTAAGTTTAAGCTATCGACGTCCTTATTCTTCGCTGCTAGTATTGCCCGTTCACCAATCCAATCGAGATTTTTGTAATTTTGTGCAATGCCGGGGAAGACTGCTGATGAGTTCCTCCTTGGACGATGTGAATTCACAAAAATTTTCAGGGAACGATATCAATCCAGTCGAAACATCAACAGGAACAACTTGGCAACAGGCCGTTGCCAAGCTCCAGCAGTTGTCTCGAGAATTCAGCAGCCGATGGGTCGTTCTGCAACGCGACTCTCATGTTTGTGGTCAATTGCAACTTCTGGACATGCCGCTACAAAGACGACGATTTCAGGCACGCGTTAAGTTCATCCGCAGCAGAAGATTTGGGGATGACGGGAAGTGTTTGACCAAAATCTCCGGAGAGCAATGTCAAAGCCTCACCAAATCGTCTTAAATCACCTCGTAAATCCTTCATTGTTCGGTCAACTGCCTCCAAAGCTTGTTTATGCGCCATCGTGTATTCATCCCAAATGATGATTTTGCATTCGCGCATCAATTTGCGCGAAGTCTAAGTCAACGTATAACGCCATCTATCGGATTTTGGCTGAGAACTTTCTATTTTTTCATTTGAAAAGCCATTAAGGAAATATTTCACACAAAATTTCATACAAAAACTCGATTTTCGATTTTTCCAATTTTCCGACTTTTCCGGAGGGATTTTCCAAAATTTTCTTCCGTATAAACCTTCTCCTCGAAAATACGAACAACTGATAAAAAATTTTACAGAAATCGGCCCAGCCGTTCTCATTTTATGAATTACTATACATTTTTTACACCATTTTTATATATATAGATTCTATTACAAAATCACGGTTGATTTTTTATTTCTAGTCAATTTCGCTTCCAATTTCGTTGAAATTGAGATAAATTTATTCACCATCTCAATTTCGTTTGACGTCCATTTGTATGGCGAAATTGTGGACTTTATTCTCAATTTCAGGCGAAATTGTGGTAAGGGGCGAAATAGTATTATTATTATTATATGAAGATGGGTGAGCTTATACAGCTCTGGTACTGCGGCTCATTTGGCCTATTGTATCATCCCTCTAATGTTAGAGTGGTTGTTCCACCCCAGTTTTTCTTATGAATGTCATAAGTTTTGCATGGCTTAACTTAGCTATCTCTGAGTGCTCCACTATCTCCTTCCCGAAGACTGACCTTCTAGTACTGTGAAAAGCCGGGCACTCAGAGACTAAGTGCAGGGACGACTCAATAGACTCAATGCAGAATCTGCACTGAGTCTCGCTCGATAACATCATCTTGTTCAGATGATGTCTCAAGTTGCAGTGTCCCGTGATGAATCCTACCAAGGTCTTTATACACTTCTTGTCCATATTCAAAAGGGATTTGGAGCCTGGTAGAGAGTATTGTGGTAGGAACAGTTTTGTGCAACTCTGTTCTATGGTTTGGGCCCAGTATCTGTTTGCTTCCACTAGTGCCCATTTTTGCATTAATTGTTTGAATTGGGATTTGCTTATTCCTAGTGAAGGCTCAGGTCCAATAAAGGCCTCAGCCGAACCAGACTTGGCCAGTCTGTCAGCCTCTTCATTTCCATGGAAACCCCTGTGCGCCGGTATCCAATGTAAGGTTACCCGGTTTCTCTTAGCTAGTTCGGAAAGGATGTTCGCCGTTTCTAGCACTAGCTTTGATGTTATCACATAGGAGTCCAGAGCTTTAAGTGCAGCCTGGCTATCCGTGTAGATTACTATGTTTTTCTTTCGTGTGTGTTTGCGTGTCATGAGCCGAGCACACTCGTTGATAGCCAGAATTTCAGCCTGAAAGACGGACGTTAACTTGGACAGACTCACAGTATAGCCCGTCTTGCTCGAGTCTTCAAAGACACCGGATCCTGTGCCCTCGTCTGTCTTAGAGCCAGCTGTGTACCATACATAGTCGTATGATGATACCTGATGACTATCTGTTTCCCAGGTTGACCTGGCTGGGATTACGGCTGTTATATTTTTCTGGAAGCGATAAACAGGTAGAGTTTCATCTAAGGGCATTCCAAACTCTTCAGTCTGCTCCAGAGTTTTGAGGATTGACAAGTGGCCCTTAGAATACCTTGGCCCACTTAACAATCCATGGTGATACAGGCGATGCATGCTCAGCCTTGCAGCCATCTGTACGTATATGTGTAATGGGACCAGGCCTAGTATGACGTTTAAGCTGGCAGTAGGTGTGGATCGAATGCAGCCCGTCATGCAGACGGCTACCAGTTTTTGCACTCTTCCCAGCCTCCGTATTGTGGACAGTTCTTTTGTTTTCGTCCACCATACTATTGCCGCATACGTCACCACCGGTCTCACTATCAGTTTGTAAAGCGTTAGAATTGATTTGGGTTTTATCCCCCAGTTCAATCCGCATATCCTCCTACAAATCCACAAGGCTTGGCTAGCCTTGTTTATTATACGGTCCATATGGGGATTCCATGATAGTTTACTGTCAAGGATCACACCTAGGTATTTCGCACTCTTGGAGAATGGTATTGTTTCTCCATATAGATGAGGTTCTTTTAGACAGACCAATTTCCGTCTATAAGTAAAAGGCACAATAACTGTCTTTTTCGGGTTTACAGAGAGTTGAGCTCTATTACACCATCTCTGTACCTCAATTAGTGCCATCTGAAGAATCTCCGATACGGTTTCTTTGAACCTCCCTCTGACGATGACTGCTATATCGTCTGCATACCCAATGGCGTGGATTCCTAACGACTTTAGCGTTTTGAGAAGATCATCCACTACCATTGACCATAAGAGGGGGGATAGCACTCCACGTTGTGGGCAACCCACCGTGGTAGTCGCTGATAGGGTCACCTCGTCGATTTCCGACTTTATGACCCTACCGCGGAGCATGTTTTCTATCCATCTCACCACAGTGTGTGGTACCCCAAAGTTGGAGAGAGCGGTGCTTATGGATTCAAAGGACGTATTATTGAAGGCCCCTTCAATATCCAGGAAAGCAATCACACAGATTTCCTTGGAGGATATTGCTCCTTCAATTTTCGTCACTACTTCATTTAGCGCCGTCTCCGTAGATTTCCCTTTGGCATAAGCATGTTGCTCATTAGATAGGGGCTTAAATCGTAGTATATCAATTCTGATAAACTTGTCAATTAGTTTTTCTAATCCTTTTAGAACGAAGGACATTAGACTTATTGGGCGGAAAGATTTCGGGTTGTGCCCGTCATTCCTGCCTGTTTTGGGTAGGTACCTAACTAATACTGTTCTCCAAGCTGATGGGATGTGGCCATAAGCGAGACTACAGCTATAGATTTTGTGCAATATTGGTGCCAACGAATCAGCTCCATATTGCAGCAGTGCCGGGAAGATGCCATCTTCCCCAGGCGATTTAAAAGGCTTGAGCGAAGAAACAGCCCACCTAACTGCATGCCTGCTACAGATTCGATTCCCAACTCTCCAATCTTCCCTGGATGGTTGACTAACCTGCCTTCAGGAGAATGATTGGGCTGTTCCAGTATAACTGAATTTGGGAAATGTGTGCTGAGCAGAATTTCCAGGCTCTCCCTCTTGTCGAGAGTGGAACCGCCACCATTGGACAATGAGCCAATAGGGGTGGCTTTATCCTTAGCCAAAATCTTTATCAGACGACATCCCGCTTGGACATCTGCGATCTTGTCACAGTACTGTCTGAAAGATTCCTTCTTGGCTTTCCTGATTTCCTTATTGTATTCAGTTAGGGCTGCCGAGTAAGTAGGCCAATCGTTGTTCCGTTTGGCTCTGTTAAACAGCTTCCTAACTTTCTTCCTAAGGATTGCTAAATGCCCATTCCACCATGGTGTTTTTCTGTTTACTCTCTTGGATTTGAGCGGGCAGTTATCCTCAAAGGCTGATATAATGGCGCGGCCAACGAGATCCGTTGCAACCTCCAGTCCGCTTACAGTATCGACCCTTGAGGGTATTATATCGACGACTAGATTACGTAACTGTTCGCTATATGCTTCCCAGTTCGTGTTCTTTTTCTGTCGATATGGGGTTACTCTTACTCCACTGGCGAAATAGTATTATACTATGCGAAATTTTCAAACTTCAAAGGGCTATTTTGGAACTATATGAGGGCAAAAAAAATTATTGTTGGGGTCAGTGTCGAAAACAACAGCAAAAATAACAAAACGCTCGATTTTACATTAAAAATGTTTCACAAATTTGTAGAACTTTTATTATATTGGGTCTGGGAACAAATGCGTGGTGGGATCAATTCCAATAGGTGGGATCAATTGCCAATAACTCTGGCAACACTAATCGCAGCAATACCACTGAACGCTTATTGGAACGGTGACACTTCGACCGTAACTGTCAGTGTGTAAACACTGGTGCAGTGAATGAAAAGTTGTTTACGTTTGAAAATGGAGAAAAATAATGAAAAGTTGGGCATAAATCTAGTTTAGACTATTAGCCCCGATCTTCTTTCTTTTTTATCCAGACATGTAGAATTGCGAAAAAATCCGAATGGTGAAAAAAACGACTCTGCTTGCGATTATTGTGGGCGTGGGGGGGGCCGTGTTGAAATCGTGATACGTATATATACAAAACTACTGCGTGGACCCTAACGTTATGGGTATCAAAAGGAAGGTAATGTCATTTGCTTTTAAACTGTATATAAAACCAGTAAGAAAGCTATATTCGGCCTGGCCGAATCTTAGATACCCTACACCTAAAAGTTTTGAAAAAAATGTAAAAGGGGGGGCGTAGTAAGGGGGGGCGGGCGTGGCGGTCCACTCTGGGCGGCACGATGTCGGGGGTGGCAGTTGCTGCAAGTTGATTGACCGTCGCGGGCTCCATGAGACCTAGCTACGCCTCTGTATAAATAGTAGGCGTGGTCATTACCTTTTTCAAAACAAAATAACTAGTTTAGTTATTTTTATTATTGTGTTCAAATTTAAACTTTATTTCCGTGGTAATAAACTTGTTTTCATGAGCTATTCTGTATACATAAGTAGTGTAAAAGTGGGCGGACGGCACCGCCACCCCGGCACCCAGTTTTGATGTAATAATGTTTTTTTGGTAAACAAGTTGTTATCTAAAGTTTTATTCAGGAAGTTCATATATTTAACAATATAACCCTCTTTTGCCTGTGTAACCTAAAAGTGGGCGGATCACGCCCATATTTGGGTTATTAACGGATAATGCTACTCTATACTCAGGAATGAAATTTTGTTGTCATAACTCAAAAACGAACGCTGATATCACATTTTTACTAAAAAATAGGCGTGGTCGTGGACCGATTTTGCCCATTTTCAATACCAACCTGCACACCACAAGAAACAATATTTCTGCAAAATTTCATTACGATATTCACGATCATATTACGATTTCATTACCGGTTCTCCTGTGATCGTGATTTCAACAGGCAGACAGACAGACAGACAGACAGACAGACGGACGGACGGACATGGCTAAATCGACTCAGGAGGTCACGCTGATCAAGAATATATATACTTTTTTATACCTATCGTCTCTATTTCTATGCGTTACACATTTCGTGACAAAGTGAATATACCCTTAACCTTAAGGTGTAGGGTATAAAAACACGTTGTTTTCTTAAAAAATACGTGAATAATATATAAGAATTTCCATTAATTTAAAAGGGCCATTTCAATACCTTTACTTTGGTATAAGTTTCTTGTAACTATCTTAAATGCGGTTGGCGGTACGTATGTGTCGTATGTATGTGTCGCCGTATGTGTCGCTGGCGACCGATGGTCCACTTGTCGACGAATTCACAAGTGGTTGGCGGCGGTCGGTGCGGGGATGGAGGTGCTCGCGGTTGACGCACAACTTGTGCGTCCCCGGCAGTCGTTGGTGCGCTGGTCAACGAATTTTAACGTTGTCGCCGAATGGTGGGTGTCGTTGTGACTAGGGATATGCTCGTGGTTGGTGGTTGACGGTAAACTTCTGCTGTTGTTTATTTTACTTATGTACATACAGTAGTATACATACGAAACCTTTTTCGCTAGTATTGGGTTGGCTAATAAGTTCGTAGCGTTTTTTTTAAGTACTTTAATGAACAAAAAAACAATAATTACAACAACAAATTAGTCAATAATGTATTCTCCATCACTGCTGACGATCTGTTCCTACCTCTCGACCAATTTGTCGATGCCGTTTCGCCAAAAATCGAAAGCGGAAGCTGAAGAACCTTCCATTTGAGCTCTTGGAGGGCGGAGTTGCGAAGCAATTTGAAGGCAATTTTCTTTATTCTCTTCAGTAAGCTTGTGAGGCACCCAGGCTCCAAATTTTTCCGCGAATCCCATCGAGTGAAGATTTTTGAGAACTGTCTGATGATCACAGCTCAGTTTTTCTGCCAATTCGCGCCTTGTTTGGTGAACAATAAATGCAAGTGAAAAAAATCTGAAGCCGGAAAACTATGGGTGGTGTATGTATTTACATCATGCATATAATGTAATAAATATATTCACATTTCACAGCGTTTGGAACGTGCAAATCAAGTAATTAATTTGCATTAAATTCAATACAAAAACAATACACAATAAATGTCTTCCTTCAAATGTGCTTTAAGACGCTCTTCGTCAAATTTTCGTTTTTGAAATTCGCGCACCATTTTCGTGCAGTTCACTCACCTATGACACTTTCTCCGTACACTTCGCAAATTTCCCGGGCGGCTGCGGCAGCTTTTTGACCACGATGAAAAGCAAAAAAAAGCAGATGTCGAAAATGCTGTAAGGACCAAATTTAGTACTAAATTTGACCAACACAAATATGATAGATACTCTTATTTTTATACTGTATTATATAGAATTGAAATTATCTTTTGTTTAACATATTATTAAGTATTTACATTAAGTTATTACATTGAAATGAATTATATAAATTTAATTATCTGTTGTATCTAGTATCCTCCAGTAGGATACCAGAACAAACGTAATGTCGTAGATCCTCCCTCGAGAAGGATCACTGACAATGATAGGGGTTGTTGTCGTTAGTCCTTCGATGTGAAGGACCACGGACGCTTGTGCCACGGGCAAGGATCTGCCGACTTTGTGGTCTTACCATTGGGATCCGGCAACCTGCCGTAGTGGATCCCCTCGCCTAGTTACCACGGGCACCAAGGTGCCGCCCTTGTGGTCCTTTAACCTGTCGGGCAATACTGCCGTCTTTCGACAGGTGCTGAAAATAAAGCCTTGGGTTAATTTTCTTACGTTTATTTATTCGGGGGGATGTCCTTCCTCGACTTCTGGTTGTATTTGACAATGTTTTGTTTAACTGTTCACAATTACTGCCACTTGATCTGTTCTCTTTAACGGCTTAATTACAACTCCCACTTTCAATCCGAAAGATGGGTTTATATCTCTTCTGAGATTCGTTGTTGGCCAGAATCATTTCCGCATCGTTTTGCAATTCTCTCAAGAATTAATTTTGACACTCATTGCAAATTTGGAATGCGATCAAGTTCGCGCGCTGTTCCACTTATTGGAATGCGATCAAGTTCGGCTTTTATCTAGGCCACAGCGGTGTGTGATTCACCTGTACTTTCGAGCTACGCAATTAATAAAGAATGGCCTAGAAGTATGCATTTTGTGCATTGTTAATTACTGGGCCGAAAAGTATGTGGTGATAGCCACGTTAAGTGTTGTTATTACCAGAGCAATGATTCTGACCTACAACATCCCTCCACCCTCGGGGAAGAAAAATTTAGTATCGTAAAACGATATTAAATTTTTCTTGTACATTTATGGTCTGTTGAATTGTGGGTGTGCTTGTGTTCATTTTAGTTTTGCTTATTGTCTACTATTTTTTTTTTCTCTTTATGAATATCTTGTGAATTATGTAAGTAATATAACTATTGTGTGATATTATGTGATATTAGCTAATATAATAATACAATTAATTAACAATTACAATCATAATAATTACAATGCAATTAATTATCAATGATGACAATCAATTTTATAATTTGCTATAATATTTCAATAATACAACCGGTAACTGCATTTCTTCGGTGTCGTCTGTGTGTAGGTTGGGAATGATTTTGATGTTGACCTCGACGTTAACGTTCTTGTTATTGTTCATGTAACTGTTGATGTTACTGTTGACGTTGCTGTTGATGTTGCTGTTGATGTACACCCCGCTGAATTCATGTCTTCTTCTCGGTGTGTTGTGGGATTTTTGTTGCTGCTGGGTAGCTGGCGTGGTTGTTGCTGTGTTGTAGTTGTATACCCGGAACGGCCGTTGTTAGCTATCGACCTTAGTTCCCGTTGTTCTGCTGGTACTATTCGGTTGTTCGTTGGTTCTAGTGTTGGTTGTCCCACAATTGGGATCAGTTGTTGTTTGCTTGAACTGTAGTGGATGGTTGGGATGTTTCCGGAATCATCGTTTTAACGTCTTGCTTAATCGTTTCAACATCTTCGCTTGTAGCTAGTGGTGATGCGTTTTTCGATCGCTGCCACTTGAGGTAAGACGTTGTAGACGTCATAAAACCGTAAATTTCAAAATGTCGCCGTAAATTCACCTGGCGAACATCTGGCTGCATTAGTGGCTTGTCTACTTGCCGGGTCGTGATTTTGCTGTCGCATACGCGTGACGTAACTTCCGCTTAAGCGTGGACTTCCGCTTAAAAGGCAAGCAGTTCACTCGCAGGCATTAATTGCAAAGCTGTCATCACTGAATATGTTGCCGTACTATGGACTCATAATACTGACGATTGGCTATTTTTCTTCAGCGACTATCTTCTGGTTATATTGTTAGCCCTCTTGGAAGATAATTTCGTGTTTATTGTCGACTGTTGTTGCCTTGTTGTATTGGTTTGCTTGTTTGCAACTATCCCATCTTTGGTTGCGATGGTTGTTGTCGCTACGCTGATCAGCTGTTCCAGCTACCCTTCCCCCTTCGAGTTGGCTGGGCGCTTATCGTCGCCCTGTTGTCAACATGTTGTGGTGTGATGTTGCACTTTCGCTGTTGTGTTGGGTGTACATCGATATTCAGGTCAGCTTCTCTGCATGCTGGATTCTTCTTTTAAACGTTATTACAAGTACTATTAATTTTTATCTATTTTCTTTTTCCCTCTTTTACAATGTATTCTTATTTAATTTGTTCGCAATTATAAAGATTTGAAGTCATTTTCGTAGCTTATATTATATTAATTTAGGAATATTAAGTAGTTAACAATATTTATCTTCATTGAATTCCCTTACATAATTTCTAATATTTATTTAACTTAACACAACCGACGTTATTCTAGTTGAATATGATTTGTTACGTTATAAATATATATCTTAAAAAAAAATTTTTGTACAAGTATCTTAATATATTCCGTTTTTACTTTAATATTTAGGATTTTAAGTACAATTCTCTTCCTAATTTTATTATAATTATATTCTTTGTTCCTTTTAATTTTCTTATTTCTTTTCTTTTCTTATGCCTTTTTTTTCATTATTTAACTGTACATACATATTTGCTTCTAAATTAAATTAAGTTTAAAATATTATTAGTTGTACTGTAAGTGTTTCTATTTCTTTATATATTTTCATATGTTTACATATGTATGTATATGACGTAGGTATATAATAATTTTTTGTCTTACTTCTTTTTCTCATTGTTTTGATTATTTTTGAATTTGTTCATTATTGTTCTGTGTGTGTTTTTTTTTTTTTTTCGTGTTGTTTTAAACTGACGCTGCATTATGCTCGCGTTCAGTTGTTCTACTTTTACACCTGCTTTTGCTGCAGTGCTTGCGCTTATCGCTCAATTCTTGCTTATGTTTTGTTTGTTGTTTTCGCGAATTCGTAATATTTTACATTGAATATTTATGTACTACATTTTATATGATTTGTTTATATATTTGTAAGATATTATTTTGTATTTGTAAGATATGTAAGATATTTGCTAGATATATTTATTTATATGAAAGAAACAAAGATCTTTCTTATTTTAGATTTATTTATATTACACTTTCTATTGCAACGATTGCAAGTAAATGTATTTATGATGCGTAAATTATGGTTATGCATAAACTAACTCTTTATGCATAAATTTCATGTGCATTTATTCCTATAATAAATGCAAATGCAATAGTAATGGCTGTTTATTTAAAACGGAAACAGCTATTTTTCACATACCGTATATTACCAATTCAAATAACTACAATCTAAAAAGTTCAATTCCAAATTTACAAAAGAAATAGCTCAAATATTAAGTACGAAGTTATTTTATCACTATATAAGTTTTCTTTTCTTATATTTTTACGCTTAAATAAACAAATTGTTGCTTATTGAAACGTTATTATAATTTTGTATTTACTTTCTTGTTGAATTTGTCTTGATTTCCTGTCCTAAGTCTGAAATTAAAATTTAAAATTTCGCTAATACTTTTGATTTTACGTTCCTTGCAAGTGCTTTTATATCTGTAATATATCCTGCTATATTAAGACTAATGCTCCCTGCTTTGTATCGTGGAAAATTGAGACACAATCTTTTTATAATCGAAGAACATGCTAACTGTGTGTTTAGCAAGGTGATTAGTAAAACTCTGCTCCTATTTCTATTGTCCCCTTTGCTTTATTGGTTAATTTATTCATGGTTTTAATCACTTTATCGTTTTATGTCTTGTTGTTCTTATATTTTTTTTCCTCTTGTTCTTAGTGTACCTAATATTTTTGTATCTGTCTTATTTATTGTTTGCAACTCATTCATATCTATTTACTCTATCATATTCTATATTAATTTATTTTGTCCTACTCCTAATAACGTGATTATTGTTAATAACTTAATTTAATGTCTCCTAACCTATTAACCTGTTTTCTTAGTTTACGTGATTCTGATTCCTACGTTATGGTCTAGTTAACCCTAATTTCTACTTAATCGCTATTATGTAACTTAAGTAAATTATTGTGGAATGGTTTTTCTCTTCCCTTAATATTTAAGACTGTCGTAATTGGACTTTTAATTCTTTCTACCCTATATGGCCCTATCCATATGGGAGAAAATTTGTTTTTCCTAGTTTGGTTCTTAATTAACACCCTATCTCCTACTCTAAATTCCACTAAATTTAATTTATTGTCATACTGATTTTTGGCCACCCTTTTAGCCATTTCTTGATTTCTCCTCACTATTTCGTGAGCTCTTTGAATTTGGAATTTCAAAACTTTATTCGGATCTTCGGCATTATATACCGGACTACACTTCCTTTTTAAATTAGTCGGCATTTCTATGTCGAATCCGAATAAGGTACGAAACGGAGTTTGCTTGGTCGTAATGTGGGGTGTGTGGTTGTGAACGTGCATTGCTGCAGTTAACCATTGATCCCAATTCGAACCATCTTCTTTAGCAAAACTACGTAAATATTCCGCTAAAGGTCTGTGGCTTCTCTCTAATGAGCCATTAGCCTGTGGATGGTAAGGCGTTATGTGTAATTTTTTGATACCTAATAATTTGCACGTATCTGAGAACAATTTCGAAATGAAATTAGTTCCGTTATCCGTAATAAGAATTCGTGGAATTCCGTATCGGGTTATTATTTCATCGTAGAACGCCCTGGCAACCGTGCTTGCTTCCGCGTCTGGGATAGCTGTACATGCCATAAATTTTGAAAAGTCATCCTGAAAAGTCAGAATGTACTTATTTCCGGACACAGTTTCTGGTAGAATACCAACTATGTCCATGTAGACTTTATCAAATGGCCGCATTGGTGTATCCGTTAGCACCATGGGCATTTTTGTCAATTTCGAACTTTTGTTCACTTGGCACTTTGGACAGTTTTTAATGAATTCTTTTATTTGTTTTTGCATTCCTGGCCATCTGAATTGTCTCCGTATTCTTAAATACGTTTTCACCGCACCCTGATGTCCTCCCAGTGGTGAATTGTGAAAGTCTTTAATCACTGTTTCTATTTGTTTCGGGTCGGACAGCAATGTTGCTGTGTTATTTTCTCCGTTTCCTGGTTCCTCATCATCTTTATCAATTTCTACGGGTGTTCCTTGTTGTTGATCTTGGTTACCTGTTTTTGCTTTTGACCGTGTTTGTACGGCTCCTATTGTTTTGTGTTTCTCCTGAGGAATTCTACTTAGCGCATCTACGTTTAAATTCTTCTTTCCTGGCTTATATAGAATTTCGAAGTCGTATTCCGATAATTTATGCCTAAATCTTGCCAGTCTTGAAGTTTGGTCCTTCAAATTGGCTATTCCCTTCAATGGCTGGTGGTCAGTAAAAATTTTGAAATGTCTGCCTAGGAGATATGCTCTAAAGTTTTTTGTTGCCCAAACTATCGCTAAGAATTCCTTCTCTATTGTTGAATATCTCTTTTCTGTGTCGCTCAGCGCTCGGCTAGCGAAAGCTATTGGTCTATCTTCGCCTACTTCTCCTTGAGAAAGGACCGCGCCTAACGCTTCATTACTTGCGTCGGTAGTTAAGAGAAATTCTCTCGAAAAATCTGGATATGCCAAAACTGGTGGTGACATGACTGCTTCTTTTAGTCGTTCAAATGCTTGCTGGCATTCTTCTGTCCAGATAAATTTTGCGTCTTTACGTAATAATTTGTTAATTGGCAGCGCTATCTTAGCTGTGTTTTCAATAAATTTTCTGTAGTAATTTATTAGTCCAAGAAATGCTTGTACTTCTTTTCTATTTCTCGGAACTCCTATATTTTTCACACATTCTACCTTGTAGGGATCTGGTAAAGCACCATTTTCCGAGCATTTGTGTCCTAAATAAACTATTTCCTTTCTCAAAAATTTGCATTTCTCTGTATTCAGTTTTAAATTATGTTCCCGTAATTTCTGTAATACTGAACATAATCTTTGCTGGTGTTGTTTCAGATTTCTACCATATATGACTATGTCATCTAAATAAACAAAACAGTCTATTCCTTGTAGACCTGTAAGGATATGATTCATTATCCTTTGGAATGTTGCTGGGGCACCTGTTAGTCCAAATGGCATTCTATTAAATTCGAAGTGCCCTAGTCCTGTACTGAACGCTGTTTTTTCCTTATCCCTGTCATCGACTAAAACTTGGTGATATCCGCTTGCCAAATCTAGCGTTGTAAAATATCTGCTATGGCCTAATTGCTCTAAAATTTCGTCGATGCGCGGAATTGGAAAAACTTGTTTGATTGTGGCTTCATTTATTTTTCTGTAATCTATTACGAGTCTCCATTTTTTCTCGCCGTCCTTGCCACTTTTCTTGGGCACTAAAAGTAACGGTGAGTTCCATGGTGAAGTGCTATGTGTAATTATGCCATCATCTAAAAGTTTGTTCACTTGTTTATTTATTTCCTCCCTATGTATTTGAGGTAATCTGTATTGTTTTATATTTATGGGCGGCTGATCTGCGCCTGTTGGAATTTCGTGTTTCAATACACTTGTAAACGAGAGTTCGTCTCCGTCTAATAGGAAGACGTCATGAAAAGATTTTACTATTTCCCCTATTGAATTCTTTTCTTCAATATTTAAATTTTCATCTAACTCAATTTCATTGAGCAATTCATTTATTCTTCTTTTGGCATCTATTCTGCCTACACTATTAATTGACGTAGTACCTTGTATTGTGTACTCGTCGGAATTTGTGAATTTTGCTTTAAATTCGCTGTTTATCTCGTAATCATACTCTGTTGTATTTAATATGGGAGCATAAACAGTATTATCTTTCACATTTACTAATGTGTCTGCTATATAGATTCCTGGATCTATTTCTTCTTTATGAATTACAACATTCTTAAATTTCGTACGTAGTTTTAATGGTACTATCGTAATCGTTCTTGCGTTAACTGGTATGTAGTATTGTTTACTTTTCTCTTCAATCTGCTCGGTAGTTTTTATTGGTAATTTCAAAATAACCTCTTTCTTTTCATTGAAGAGTGTTAAACTTTTTTCCATTGCATTTATAATGGAGTTGTTCCACAAATTATCTCTTCCTAATATGCCGTCTGCCGGTACTCCTTGCTTAAGTGACACCACGTGTAGCGTTAAACGTAAGGACTGTACCTCATTATGACATATAGTCGTCGATCCCTCTGTGGTCACACAACCTCCAAATGCTCCGCTTAAGTCTTTCCTATTCGACTTGTCTATTATTGTGCTATCTTTTATCGCACATCTCTTTATCAGGCTTGTATCTGCTCCTGTATCTACCAGTAAAATGAGTTTTCCATTATTCGCCTCTTCGCAAGGTAATTCAATGAACACGTCATTTAGCTGGGTTTGAGTGCAGTTAGATACTCCTGGTTCTGTATTTCTATTGTTATTTGCTAACTTATCCCTTGAGCACGGTGTCCGTATATTTAAATTTTGGTTTTTATCCTTCAACTTAATTGGCATCTCTAAATCAACTGTTTCTCCAAACGTATGATTTCTCTCCGTTACGTTGTTTTTCTTATTATTATCAGTCCCTTTTAACTTGATATTAATTTTTAAGTCTCTTGAAGGTGGTAACGTTTCAACAATCGCTTCCGATGTCGGACTTACGGTTACCACTTTATTCGTTAAAGTTGGTAACGTATCCACAACCGGTTCGGATGTATGAATTACTGTTACTCCTTCATTTGGCCTTAAGTTACTAATATTTTTGGGTCCCCAGATTATTGGCCTATTCTGGGCCCTTGGCAGTTTCCCGGACTATTACTTTGTAACGATTCCCAATTTCTTTTTGCCTCGCAATTTTTTATCATATGTCCTGGTCTATTACACCAATGACATATCGTTTGGTTTGCTCTGTTCGGCTGATTCCTCTGCAATCCGTTCAGTGTAGTTGGGTTAGGATTTATTGCCCGTTTTTGGTTCCCGTTCTGCTGGAATGGGTTTCGAGGCCAATTCTGCTGTGGTCGGTTTGTTTGCCAGTTTTGTTGGACTTGGTTTGACTGCCAATTCTGATGAGGTCGGTTCCATTGCTGATTTCCTTGACTTTGGTTGTTAGTCCTCTGATTCTTATTGATGTACTCACTTCTGTTGTTGACCTTGTTGTCACACCTCCAATTTGTCTCGTGTCCATATTTTAAACACCTCTGACAATATGGCGTGTTCTTGCGAGTCAAACAATCCTCTCTGGTATGACCTCGCTTGTTACAAAATGAGCAAATTACTCTATTCGCCGCTCCTTGTGTAGTATTTTGTACCGAAGTGGGTTGCCTGGCAATTTTTCCTCCTGAAGCTATGCCCTGACTTCCCTGTTGAGTTTGCTCTTGTTGTTTATACGGTATGGTGGCAGGACGCGGTGCATTCATATTAATGCTTAAGGGGTCTGTGTGGAGGAGGCTACTGTTTTCTATGGTTTCGAGTGCCTCTATGGCTAATTCTACCATTTGTTCGAGGTTTTTCTTCGTAACATTGAGCATATAAATTCTCAATGCAGCGTTCTTTAATCCTGTTTTAAAGGATTTCTCTACGGCTCCTTCCACCATACTCAAAAGTGCCATATCACCGTTACCATTATATTTCGTTCGCACTAACTCTACTGCCTGTGTTCGTAGGGTGGTTAGGCGTCTCGCAAACTGTCGTATATCTTCGTTAAGTAGCTGGCTACAACTTTGGATACTTATTATCACTGAGTCTAAGGATACCGCTGGCAAATATGCATTTTTTATTGTGAGGTAGAATTCCTCGAGGGTATTGAAGCGTTGTGACCTCACTAAATCATAGGCATCCCCATGTAACCTCTGCTTAATGCAGTCTATGTAGTCCTGAACGTTGTCCGCACCTACATCTCTTGCGGCTAATTCGCACCCGTGTATGAATTTATACACTTCGCTGCGTAAGTCTGGCGAATGTGTTCCAGAAAAGAGCGGTACAAGCCTATTTGTAATTTTAGCTATCTCTCCTATACCCATTTTGATTTGTGTTGCCACTAATGGTTTAAATGTAGGAAATGAAACTGAATTATAACCCCTTGGACTGGGTATGGCTGGGGTAGGTTCCTTATGGTATAGTGATTGTTCGTGCGCTAGCTCTATTTCCTGTTGTAGGCGTCTATTTTCCTCTTTAAGTTCTTGTATTCTAGCATGCGCCTTTTCTAAGGATGCACAGTCCTCTCTTGATTTTTGTGCTGATTCCTGTTCTAGCGTTTTATTTAATGTTTCTTCTGTTAAACCCTTCTTCTCTAATAATTTCCTTAGTTGTTCGTTCTCTTCTTCTAAGGTCTTTAGTATGTTTTCCTGAAACTTTCTTTCCTTTACATAAGTATCGAACTTATTTTTTAACGCGTTGAATTCTGATAAACAGTCCCGTAAACTTTTATCTTTGTTTTCTATTATATTTTTTAAAAACACTAGCAATTCCTCTATTAATGCGTCTGCTTTTTCTACAGTTGATATTTCTCCTAGTGTGTCTATTTTAGTTTTTATCAACTCTAAATATTCTTTATTGGAAACGGTATTTTTTAATATGTTCCAAACTTTTGTCACTAGTTCTCCTACCTGTCTCTTCAAATCCCTATGGTCTTTTTCTAATGCTAAATATGCTTGTTCGTGAAGCGATTCTGCCATTAATTATCCTATACTTATTTTTCCAAGTATTTATTTTGGATATTTCATAATCAATTAAAATTTTAATTGCTTTTCTTCAAGCAATTAACTTTTGCTTATTCAGCTTTAATCATTGACACCCTTTTGTCTGAACACGTTGTAAACATTCGTACGCTTATATATATTATTTTTATAATATTTTTTCTTTTTGTTGTAATTCGAGCTCGTGGCTCAATTCTGTTCGCCCGGTGCCTGACGTACGTTTTGTTTTTGTTATTTCTTTGTTAGCGTTTTGCTACCATCTGCCGCTCGATAGCAATTTTGTCGCTTCTGGCCTTGCTTGAAGTTCAAGCTCAAGTTTGTGACCTACTTCTTATTGCAATGAGTTTCTTGCAATTAAGCATAATTTATTTTATTTATTGGCTTGCAGCTATCGCTGTTAGCCTGGTTGCTATTAATTAATTTGTTATTAAAAATACTGACGGATTTGTTTGTTGTATCTTTTTATTTATTCTTTTCCAAAACTTAAACATAGACCTTATTTCAAATGTGTTTTCTACAGGTGGTTGTGCCTAACTAGCTCAAATTTTCTTCTTGGTTTGCCCAACAAGTTTATTAAAGTTTTCACTTAACCAAAACTATTATTTAGACATGAGTTGTCAACAATCTCAAAATTTTTCAATTTAAATTCTAATTCCAAAAATTTTCAATCTATACACGTTCCGATGACATCGCTATTGATTCTTGATATTTTATTTGTTTATTCTATTTTTAAAAAGAATTTTTATTCATTTTGAACTTATTTTCTACTTCACTTCAAAATAAAAGAAAAAGCGATCCTTGGATCGTAAAACCGGCTGCGCCAAAATGTTGTATCTAGTATCCTCCAGTAGGATACCAGAACAAACGTAATGTCGTAGATCCTCCCTCGAGAAGGATCACTGACAATGATAGGGGTTGTTGTCGTTAGTCCTTCGATGTGAAGGACCACGGACGCTTGTGCCACGGGCAAGGATCTGCCGACTTTGTGGTCTTACCATTGGGATCCGGCAACCTGCCGTAGTGGATCCCCTCGCCTAGTTACCACGGGCACCAAGGTGCCGCCCTTGTGGTCCTTTAACCTGTCGGGCAATACTGCCGTCTTTCGACAGGTGCTGAAAATAAAGCCTTGGGTTAATTTTCTTACGTTTATTTATTCGGGGGGATGTCCTTCCTCGACTTCTGGTTGTATTTGACAATGTTTTGTTTAACTGTTCACAATTACTGCCACTTGATCTGTTCTCTTTAACGGCTTAATTACAACTCCCACTTTCAATCCGAAAGATGGGTTTATATCTCTTCTGAGATTCGTTGTTGGCCAGAATCATTTCCGCATCGTTTTGCAATTCTCTCAAGAATTAATTTTGACACTCATTGCAAATTTGGAATGCGATCAAGTTCGCGCGCTGTTCCACTTATTGGAATGCGATCAAGTTCGGCTTTTATCTAGGCCACAGCGGTGTGTGATTCACCTGTACTTTCGAGCTACGCAATTAATAAAGAATGGCCTAGAAGTATGCATTTTGTGCATTGTTAATTACTGGGCCGAAAAGTATGTGGTGATAGCCACGTTAAGTGTTGTTATTACCAGAGCAATGATTCTGACCTACAACATATCGTTACTTTTAAAAATTAAATATTTATTTCATCCGTTATAACCGGTCTGGAATTATTTTGTATGTATCTATATTTAAGCAAAATTCAAGTGTAAGGGACACAATGGTGTATCCACTCACACACACGCCATGCAAACGAGGAAAGACAGAGACAGGAAACAGAAACGAGAAGACGCGAACAAAGCAGAATATTCCAGAAGACGACAAGGCGAGAGAATTGAAGCATATAAAAGTAGCTCTGCAGTGTTGACAGAGAGTCAGTGAAGATCCAACGTTCAAAGTGTGCGGACGCATAGCAGGTATAGTTAGTGGTTGTTAGAGTCTCGTTGTTTAGAAAACCTTTCCTTGTACACATATTGCTAATGCACAGGTAGAATAGAGTACGTACAAACTGACCCGCACACTGAACATTCCCCGCACGCCCCACCAAACGCGAATGTGTGAGTGGATCTAGTGATCCCCAACCTACTGTCGTTAGTTTAAGTGAATACCCAACGTTCAAACATTAAAAAATAGTTGATTCAAACAAGAACTAGAGGGCTCTAATTTAAAAATATTCTGCAACGAACCCTGGATTGACTGAGAGTATCCCAGCCTGTTAGAGGACGAGAGAAAGTTCGTTACAGTGGCGCCTGAACAGGGACCCTCAACATAGAAAACTCGTCAGAATCGCATTCAACTATTGAACAAGTACAACACGGTATAACACGGTACAACAGTGATACAACAACGACATGGTGAAAGTGGCTTGGATCTATTCACTACGAAAAAAGGACCTATTAACACTAGAACTACCAAGACCGTCATTTTGACGGTTTTCAAAATACATGCTTATAAATTTGATATAATTTATATAGTTGTTCTAGAGTTTTATTACGACTTTTAATAAAATATAAGAACAGTTAATTATCACTATTCAATTTCCCCTCACCGACTTTAATTTCCATAATCAGTATGACCTATACCTATTTATACCAGCACCCGTCAAAATGACGTTTATAATAATTTATATGTATATCATCTACACAATGATGGAGATATACACAATGATGGACATATACATATTTACATTCATTACGTCGCTTCCAGACATTTGTACTGAATGATCCAAAGTGTGAGAAAGCCGTTCTAACAATTTACAAAAGTAAGTCTCGCAAAAAAGTACTACTTCTTAGTACTAAGCATAAATCGGTAAAAATTGCTTCTAATCGAAAACAAATTCCTGAAACTGTATCTTTTTCCAATAAAACAAAGTTTGGAGTAGATGTAGTTGACCAAATGGCCCGCAAATATAGCGTAAAAGCAGGCTCACGTAGATGGCCTCTGCAGGTATTTTATAATATTTTGGACTTGGCAGCAATCAATGCGTGGATTTTATATAAAGAGACTTGTGATGAAAAAATAACTAGAAAACAATTTTTATTTCAATTATCCGAAGAACTCTCCAGTGAATATAGTCGTTGCAGAAAAGAAGCCTCCTCCAAAAAACAAGAACAGGCAATGGATTGTACTCCAGAAAACTCAAAAAAAACTCCTTATGAACGCAAATCTTGCCAAATTCGATTGTGCAATAAAAACAGAGCGATTTATACTTGCAATGCATGCAACAAATATGTTTGTGGCAAGTGTTCATCTAAGATAACATGTACATGTAAAATATGTGCCTCATAGTTATTTCATACATGACAAATTTGCTATAATATAAATTGAAGTAGAAACTGTTTTTGTTTGTTTTTTTATATATAATTAATGAATTATTATATCAAGTGTTGTTATTGCTAAATTGCATTCTTTTATTTACTTAAACTAAATCACAAGTTACTATGAAAGCCATAATCAAAAATCCGTCAATTTGACGGGTTCGGTAAAACTAGGTATATATTTAACATCGGTAGTTCTAGTGTTAACGTACGCTGAGGAATTCGGATTTGAAGCAACCGGAACTGTAGAAGAATTACGCAGAAGTTTCGCCAGCCTAGTTCCCAACATTACAAATGAAGTTCTACAACAACATTGCTGAGTTAGAAAGTATACACACGATGAACCCAGCACGAGCACAATCTCCTACAGACATGTCAGCTATACCAGGGACGAATTGTGTAGACACCAGGACTACGAGTCCAAATCAATCAAATATTACCCACAGCGAACATGAGGCGGCCACAACGTACCGACAGGTCAACACTACGCCAGTATCTACAAACGAAATGCCCGGGTACGTTGGGAACCAAAACTACAGCTTTGATAAAAACGGCACGGATCATACTGTTGACCACGCGAACGTCATCGATAAGGTCCGCAAATGTTCCGTTAAATTTGGCAACGGATGTGACCCCTTGGGTTTCATCGAACATATCGAAGAGCTCATGACAGTTTATGGGCTCAACTTAAATTCTCTACCACGAACAATGCCTGAGCTGCTGAAAGATCGCGCACTATTATGGCTAAGAAACAACGACTCCCATTGGAAAAGTTGGACAGACTTTAAGAGAGACTTCTTAACGTTTTTCCTACACTCTCGCTACTTTGAAAGATTGGAAGACGAGATTCGTGCGCGTCATCAACATCCTCAGGAAAAGTTCAAGGACTACATTCTCGACATCCAGAACATGATGCGGCACGCAAATTTTACACAGGAGCAAAAGCTGGAGAGAATTTTTAACAACTGCAGAAATGAATACAAAATGTATATTAAACGAATAGACTTTGTGTATCTCAATGAATTGATATCCTTAGCCGAGGACTACGAGAGCCTTCTTGACAGCACAGAACAACAAACACCAAGAGATAAAATAGCACACGCGCCAAGAAACAAACCACAGCCCATACCAAGGAACATTATGGAACATCATCGTCAAGTCACACAGCCGGAAGAAACAAGGATAAACCCAAAGACTGCATGCCGGCGATGTGGTCAGAATGGTCATATGCGCCAAGGTTGCAGAAATCCAAGCCAGTTGTTTTGCTGGACATGCGGACGACGCAATATAAGGACGATTGATTGTTGCAAAAGTCAACCTTCGGGAAACGACCAGGCGCTGCATCAACTAGGAGGTACGACGCAGTCGCAGACACTAGAACCTCCACAATAAATTCGCTGTGCTATGATCGGAGTAGAGTTACCGCAAAAATACTAATAAATGGAGAGCAGGTTGTAGCCATCATCGACACTGGAGCCACTCGCAGTTTCATCAACACGGCTTTGGCCACAAGGTTTCGAAAGTCTAATAACACGCAACCCGTAACTAGAAACGTTCAGATGGCAGACGGTTCGTGCAAGCAGGTATCGGAGATTCTAAAGCTGGACGTCGAATTTGAAGCCGATAAACATAAAATTGACTTTTTCATCCTTCCACAAGTAGCGGACGAAGTACTCTTGGGAATAGATTTCTTGGCAGCCATAGGTACGACAATCAAGTGTGGCACAAGTGAAATTCGTATACCTCAGAGGAACCAGCCCGACAGTGTTGAACTGCCAATGTACACCATTAAGTCGGGAATACCAGAGGACAGGAAGGAAGTGGAAATATTCCTGCAACATGAATTACAGAAATTCGAAGAGATCAAGGGTGTGTCAAACGTAGCCGAACATAAGATTATACTCACCGATAGTCGCCCAATGAAACAGAGGTACTTCCCTAGGAATCCGGCTATGCAAGAGATAATCAACAAAGAAGTTGACGAACTACTATCCAAGGAGATCATTGAACCTTCTCATAGCGCCCACAGTGCACCAATTGTTCTAGCCAAGAAGAAGTCCGGGGGCTGGAGGCTCTGCGTGGATTACCGACAGTTGAATTCAAGATCAATTCCAGATGCTTATCCTTTGTATCCACCACGTATCCACCATATCCTGGATCGACTGCGCGAGGCCAAATACATTAGTAGCCTCGACCTAAAAAATGGGTACTGGCAAATACCAATGGAGAAGGAAAGCCGAGAGTACACTGCATTTACCGTGCCCGGGCGGGGGTTGTATCACTGGAAAGTCATGCCTTTTGGTCTTCACTCAGCCCCAGCCACGTTCCAGAGAGCCCTTGATAAAGTGATCGGCATGGAATTGGAGCCTTGCGCATTTGCATACCTTGACGACATTATCGTCACAGAGCGTACCAAAGAAGAACACTTAGCCAATCTAAGCAAAGTTCTCGAGAAACTTCGCAGTGCAAATCTGAAATTAAATCTAGAAAAATGTGAGTTCTTCAAGGAAGAGGTAAAGTATTTGGGTCATGTCGTGAGTGGACAAGGAATACACACCGACCCAGATAAGATTGTGGCCATTAAAGGATTGAAACCCCCTAACAACGTCAAGGAATTACGCCGATGTCTAGGTATCGCCTCTTGGTATCGAAGATTTGTGCCGGAGTTTGCAACAATAGTAAATCCGCTCACCAATCTATTAAAGAAAAGGAAGCATTGGAAATGGGCTGAGCCGCAGCAGGAAGCATTCGACGCTCTAAAAAGGAAACTGACCGAAGCACCCGTGCTCGCTTGTCCAGACTTCTCGAGGAAGTTCACACTGCAAACGGACGCCAGCGACTGCGGACTTGGGGCCGTTCTAACACAGGAATACGACGGTCAGGAGCGGATAATAGCATATGCCAGTCGTCATCTAAATGGAGCCGAGAAAAATTACACAGCCACAGAAAAAGAATGCTTAGCTATCGTATGGGGAATTCGTAAAATGCGTCACTACCTAGAAGGATACGAATTCACCGTCATAACAGATCACCTCGCTCTTAAGTGTCTTAACAACATTGAAAATCCAACGGGAAGGATCGCTAGGTGGGCGTTGGAACTACAGCAGTATCGATTCGAGATTCAATATCGCCGAGGAAAGTTCAACGTAGTCGCCGATGCTCTTTCACGCCAACCACTCGAAACCTTGGCAGTAGCCAATGCTGAACACCCCGATGAACAAACTTGCAGTTGGTTGGACGGTAAAAGGATGCAACTACGCAATAAACCGCAAGAACTACCAGACTATACAGAGGAAAATGGGCAGATATACAGGCACATTCCAGCACACACAGATGACGAGGAGTATCCGTGGAAACTGTGTGTACCTACCCCACTTCGACGAAGAGTTATCAATGAGTGTCATGACCTTCCTAGTGCAGGACATCTGGGAATACGCAAAACAATTGCTAGAGCCGCAAGTCGCTACTATTGGCCTGGTATGACACGAGATATCCGTAAGTACGTGAGTCAATGTGACATATGTCAAAAATACAAAGTCTCCCAGCAAGCACCAACGGGCATGATGTTGACACAGATCGCCGACGAACCTTGGTCCATCGTTTGCGCCGATTTCATGGGCCCCTACCACCGACAAAGCATGGAAATCGTTTCATCCTCGTAATTTTCGATAAATTTTCGAAATGGGTAGAAGTAATCCCGCTCCGCAAAGCTAGCAGTAAAGAATTGCAAAAGGCAGTCCGTGAGAGACTTATTGCGCATTTTGGAGTACCTAAGATATTCCTGTCCGATAATGGAACACAATTCTCGAGCCGAATATTCACGAATATTCCCACAGGAAAATCCAATGGAGAGGGTCAATCGGACACTAAAAACAATGATAGCGCAGTTCACAGGTGAGAATCAACGCACATGGGACGAGCTTCTACCAGAGTTGTCATTAGCAATTAACACGGCCAAGTCGGACAGTACGGGTTATAGTCCAGCTTATTTAACCCAAGGTCGAGAGCTACGGCTACCCAACACATTGTTTGACGAACTAACGTTTGGATCTGGAAAAGAGCAACTCACACCAGTGGAACGTGAGACACGATTGAAGGAAGTATACCAAGTGGCCAGAAAACGTATGGAACTAGCGGCTCAAACTCAGGCGAGACATTACAACTTGCGACGACGAAGTTGGCAACCTCAGATTGGACAAAACGTGTGGGTAAGACAACATCCATTGTCGAAAGCCGCAGACAACTTCGCGTCTAAACTTGCTCCCAAATACGATGGTCCATTCCGAGTTGTTACATTTAAATCACCGGTAATAATCTAAGTACAAAAACAGAATTCTAGGAAAAAATATCGAACGCACATTCGAGATGTTAAGCCATACCAAGAAGTGAATAACAACAATGTACATTTGCGTTCAGCATTCCTCAAACACGGTAATCGTAACGTTCAGAGCTCATTCGATCGCGAACAACAGATCAGTACACATCAGCAACATAGAAAAGATAAAAATAATAACATTTCAATGGCGGTGGCAGACAAGCGAAAGACGGAGGAAGACTTAACTATAGTACTGAATCGCGTGATAGTAGAGAAAGAGGATGCCTGCCAAAACACGCCGATGAAGCATGGCATAGGAAATTTGGACAAGAATGACAGGTTAACTTTGATGATATGATGATGATAACGATGTTATAATCGACTTTTATTTAACCTGGCTAGTAGAACATTCGGCGGAGCCATTGAAGATATCAACACACGTGTTCAGCACTCATTTTTATGAACAACTAGTGGTCAGGCCAGGTGCATCGACTCCAGAGGAAAGATATCATCGAGTCCAAAGGTGGACAAGGAAGCAGCGCTTGTTGGAAAAAAAGTACATTCTCGTACCAGTGAATGAAGACGCCCATTGGTACCTGGTTGCTATCCGGCTGGAACACGACGAGAACCTCAAGGTAATTGGTGGGTCCATTTTCATTTTCGAATCCCTGGCGTATCAACTGCGAACACACGCCGGACATTTTATACGGCAGACGCTGTGAGGCGGCCGCCAGATATCCAGACGTCGACCTCGAAGTCTTCGCACGAAACCGATTCCCAGTGTGGAATGTCAACGTACCTCAACAACCAAACTAGTACGACTGTGGCATTTTCACCATGCATTTCGGTGCAAAGTTTTTGCAATCACCAGATCGCGGCGACTTTCGGTATTGTTTTTGCAGCGAGGAGACAATGTTCAAAAGAGTCCTCCTGTCCGAATTAATAGGACTCCTAGCCGGTGATAAAGCCTGTTGTATCTTGTATCCTCCAGTAGGATACCAGAACAAACGTGATGTCGTAGATCCTTCCTCAAGAAGGATCACTGACAGTGCTTTAGTGTGATAGGGTTGTCGTCGTTGTGCCACGGGCAAGGATGTGCCGACCGTGTGGACTTACTGTTGGGATCCGGCAGAGGTGCCGCCGGTGGATCCCTTGGACGACGGTTCCACGGGCATGGATGTGCCGACGGTGTGGACTTTCCTATCGGGATCCGGCAAAATGTCGCAGGTGGATCCCTTTCGCCTAGTTACCACGGGCACCAAGGTGCCGCCTTTGTGATCCTTCAACCTGTCGGGCAATGCTGCCGAACCTTCGACAGGTGCTGAAAATAAAGACTTGGGTTAATTTTCTTACGTTTATTTATTTCGGGGCGTCCTTCCTCGACTTCGCTTGCGTTTGACAAGGTTTTTGTTTAACTGCTAACAACTACTGCCACTTGATCTGTTTAATTACAACCGCAGAACTGCTTAATGTTTAACTTTAACTGCTTAATTATACCTGCCACTTTTAATCCGAAAGATGGGTTTATATCTCCTCTGAGATTCGTTGTTGGTCAGAATCATTTCCGCGTCGTTTTTGCAATTATCTCAAGAACTATTTTTGATAATAATTCTTGACAACAAGTTGCGAGTTTTGCTCTTCTGAATTTAGCGCGATGTTCCACTTCTTGGAATGCGGTCGCGGTCGATTTTATCTAGGCCACCGTGGTGTGTGATTCACTTGTACTTTCGAGCTTCACAATTCAAGTGTAGCCTAGAAGTATGTGTTACCACACGTTAAGCATTGTTACCTACTGGGCCGAAAGGTATGTGGTGATAATCAACGTTAAGCAGAGCAATGATTCTGACCTACAACATCCCTCCACCCTAGGGGAAGAAAAATTTAGTATCGTATGAAACGATATTAAATTTTTCTTGTACATTTATGTTCCATTGAATTGTGGGTGGCTTATATATACTATGGTTTTCCTTATTGTCTACTTATGTGTTTTTTTTTTTTCTCCATACCATAGTTAAATTTTTGTATGATAATAGTTAATATAGTAGTTTTTTCAATAATCGTCAGTAATGATAATACCATAGCGATTGTGATAAAAATATCGTAACTGCGGTAGCTGCGCTTCTTCGATGCGTGAATGTTGATATACTGTTGTGATGGGTGTACATCGATATTCAGGTCAGCTTCTCTGAATGCTGGATTCTTCTTTTATACGTTATTACAATTACTGTCAATTTTTTATATATATTCTCTTTTTTCTTTTCTCTTTTACAGTATATTCTTATTTAATTTGTTCGCAATTATAAAGGTTTGAAGTCATTTTCGTGGCGTATATTATTTTAATATAGGAATATTAAGTATTTAACAATATTTTATCTTGATCGAATTGCATTACATAATTTCTAATATTTATTTAATTCAACACAAGTTTCAATTCTTACAATAAATATCGACGTTATTCTAGTTATTCTAGTTAGTTCTAGTTAGTTGAATATAATTTGTTACGCTATAAACTATATATAAATACATATCTTGAAAACAAAATTTTATTTTACAAAATTATTTTGTTTCTAAATTAAATTAAGTTTAAAATATTCTTAGTTGTACTGTAAGTATTTTCTATTTCTTCATATATTTTCATATGCTTACATATATATATAACGTATGTATATAACAAGTTTTGTCTTACTTCTTTTTCTCATTGTTTTGATTATGTTTGAATTTGTTCATTATTGTTCTGTGTGTTTTAAGCTGACGCTGCATTGTGCTACCGTTCAGTTGTTCTATTTTTACACCTGCTTTTGTTGCAGTGCTTGCGCTTATCGCTCAATTCTTGCTTATGTTTTGTTTGTTGTTACCGCGAATTCGTTAATATTTTACATTGAATATTTATGTACTACATTTTATATGATATGTTTATATTTTCGTAAGATATTATTTTGTATTTGTAAGATATGTAAGATATATTTATTTATATTTTCGTAAGAATATTTATAAGAAACAAAGATCTTTCTTATTTTAGATTTATTTATATTTTCTATTGCAACGATTGCAACCAGATATAGTTATCATGTGTAAATTATGGTTATGCATAAACTAACTCCTTATGCATAAATTTCATGTGCATTTATTCCTATAATAAATGCAAATGCAATAGTAATGGCTGTTTATTTAAAACGGAAACAGCTACTTTTCACATACCGTATATTACCAATTCAAATAACTACAATCTAAAAAGTTCAATTCCAAATTTACAAAAGAAATGGCTCAAATATTAAGTACGAAGTTATTTTATCACTATATAAGTTTTCTTTTCTTATATTTTTACGCTTAAATAAACAAATTGTTGCTTATTGAAACTTTATTCTGAGTTTCTTTGTGACCTTCGTTTTGAAATGTGTTGAATTTCACGCGTTATTCAAACGTAAGATTGAAATCAATTTAAAATTAATAGTAGTAAATTATTAGTAATGAACTTAAAAATGTTATTTTCATATTATCCTATAATAAATCCTATCAAGCCTATTTTATATATATTTATTCTATCCTACTCCTAATAAGGTGCCTATTGTGATTAATTTACTTTAATTTATGACTACTTTATTTAATTTATTTATTTAATTCTATTTTCCTATTTAATTGCTGCTATATAACTTAAGTAAGTTATTGTGGAATGGCTTTTCCTTTCCCTTAATATTTAACACAGTAGTAAGTGGGCTTTTAATCTTTACTACTTTATATGGCCCTATCCATATTGGAGAAAACTTATTTTTCCTAGTCTGGTTCTTAATTAATACACTATTTCCTACTTTAATTTCTACTAAATTTAGTTTCTTATCGTACTGCCTTTTAGCTACCTGTTTTGCTAAATCCTGATTCTTTCTCACAATTTCGTGAGCCCTTTGTATTTGAAATTTCAACACTTTATTTGGATCTTCGGCATTATATACCGGACTACACTTCCTTTTTAGGTTAGTCGGCATTTCTGTATCGAATCCAAACAAAGTACGGAATGGTGTTTGCTTCGTCGTAATGTGGGGTGTGTGGTTGTGAACATGCATAGCTGCAGTTAACCATTGATCCCAATTCGACCCGTCTTCTTTTGCAAAACTACGCAAGTATTCTGCTAAAGGTCTGTGGCTTCTCTCTAATGAACCGTTAGCTTGTGGATGGTAAGGCGTAATATGTAATTTCTTAATACCTAATAATTTGCATGTATCTGAGAACAACTTTGAAATGAAATTTGTTCCGTTATCTGTAATTAGAATTCTCGGAATCCCGTAACGCGTAATTACCTCGTCGTCGAAAGCTCTGGCGACAGTACTTGCTTCCGCGTCTGGGATAGCTGTACATGCCATAAATTTCGAAAAATCGTCCTGAAAAGTCAGAATGTACTTATTTCCGGACACAGTTTCTGGTAGAATACCAACTATGTCCATGTAGACTTTATCAAATGGCCTCATTGGTGTATCTGTCAGCACCATGGGCATTTTTGTTAATTTCGAACTTTTATTCGCTTGACATTTAGGACAGTTTTTTACATAATCCTTTATTTGCCTTTGCATCCCTGGCCACCTATATTGTTGCCTGATTCTTAGGTAAGTTTTCACTGCTCCCTGGTGACCTCCTAATGGTGTATTATGAAAATCTTTTATCACTGTCTCTATTTGTTGTGAATTTCCTAGTAAAATTGTGTTTTCGTTGTGTGTTATTCCTAGAGTGTCAGGTTCTACAGGCGTCGGAATTGTTCTTGAATTTTCGCTATTTCCTTGGTTCTTCATTTCTATTTCTTTGGTTCTAGAGCGTGTCTGGACTGCTGTTACTACATTGCGGTTTTGAGGAATTCTACTCAATGCGTCTGCGTTCAAATTTTTCTTGCCTGGCTTATATATGACTTCGAAATCATATTCTGACAACTTGTGTCTGAATCTTGCCAGTCTAGAAGTTTGATCCTTTAACCTTCATCTGCTCCTTGTGTAGAAAACTACACATCGTGCATACACTTTTGCAGTTTTCTCCAAAACGGCTAACTGAAATCTTACCAAATTTTCTGACTTTATTAACAGCATCGATATACAGCAAAAATTGCGTTTTGCTCAATAAACGGAAAATTTTCAGAGGGTTTATAAGAAAACTTACATTGATAACCCTCATGTGTAGATTTCTACACATATGGAGTAAACATATGTTCGCAATGTTTTGGCGGGAAAAATGTCATTTTCAGTGGCGTAGCTAGGTTCCGGGCGGCACAATTTCTGGAGTGGAAGTTTTGGAAATCAAGTATTGACTTATTGAATTCTAGGAATTTTGATTAACGGCAAGTTGACTAACCGCCCCGGGCGCAATGAGTTCTACCTACGCCACCGGTGATTTCACCTGTTTTTCGAGCGCAATTGATTCTCTATTAGTGAATGATTTCTCTATCAGTGAATAAAAAACAAGTTGTAAACAAATTTTTATAAATCAAATAAAAATCATGGTTGGAACCATGAGAAAAAACAAGAGAACTATTCCACCAAAGCTTCTGAAATGTAAAAGGCTTCCGTAACAAAACTAAGGGTTTGTTATAATAATAAAATGTTTCTACAAAGCCTCCTTATTTCAATATTTTCATTTTATCATTCAATTTAGGTGGAGTTGATACAGTCGATAAAATGGTTTGAACGTTTCTACACGTTTTTACATTTCTGGTTTGATCGCAATAATTACATACATACAGTGAGTGCCACTCAAAATGGCCCACCTGTGAAAAGTTTGCAAAACGTGTTAAAACTCCAAAAACTTAATTATTTTTTTTAAAACTTTTTTATATTTCTTAAAGTTTAGGTAATAGCAAAAAAAAAAAAACGTAAACATATTTCATTAATAAAACAAAGAGTTCAATATTTACGGGAAAGCAAGAAAACACATGAAAAATGAAGTGCCACTCAAAATGACCCAGTTATTTAAATTTAAAAATATACATAAAATAATAATACATTTCGTTGAAATTAATACTTTGTGGGGTATCCTTTTTGATTTATTACTGATTTCAACCTATTAGGAATAGACTCTACCAATTTTTTCGTGTATTCTGGAGATATCTTTTCCCACTCCTCTATTAGGGCAATCTTTAGGTCGCTTAAATTGGATATTGCACGTTTTCGAATTTCAACTTCCAATTTTTGCCATAAGTTTTCTATCACATTTAAATCGGGAGATTGTGAAGGTGTTTTCAAGACTTTAGGACAATTATATAATAACCATTCCCTAACGATGTGGGCGGAATGCTTTGGATTGTTATCTTGATACAAGTTAAATGTATTCTCTATTCCCAGCTTCTGTGCAGTTTGCTTGAGATTTTCTCGCAAAATTTTCAAATATTGAAATTTGTCCATATTGCCCTCCACAAAGCACAAATTCCCAACGCCTGCAGCCGAACAAGCACCCCACACCATCACATGCCCACCACCATGTTTTACTGTAGGTCGAAGATGTTTTGGATCCAGCTCTTGATTCGGTTTTCGCCATACGTTTACCCTACCGTCTGATCCAAATAAGTTGAATTTGGATTCGTCAACAAAAATTACGTTTTTCCAGAACTCAAAATCTTTCAGATAGTAGGTGTGAGCGTATTCCAAACGGATTTTCTTATTTTGTTCACTAACGAATGGTTTTTTCCGGGCAATTCTTCCATTTAAACCAGCCTTATGAAGAACCCTTCTGATGGTTGTTGCACTGCATGTTTTATTAAATTGTTCGGCTAACATATCGCGTAGAATTGGAGCACTTAATCGTGGGTTTAATTTGACTTTTTGTAGAATCCAACGTTCTTCACGAACAGTCAGCACTTTCTTACCAGGATGTTTTGGTTTGTTTGCGATTCGTTTTTCGTCATTATAACGTTTTATTATATTTTTTATAGTACCGCGTGGCCTTTTAACCAAATCAGCTATTTTACTCTTTACTCTTTGACTTTTGCCGCTTTTAAAATGTTGTATTATTAAATTTCGTATTTCCATTGTGGTTTGAGGAGCCATTTTAGAAAAATTCGCAAAATCTTACAATTCTCAAATTCGCACACACAACTAATAAGTCGATCACATGAACAATATATCCAAACCAAGCAAACAGACAAAAATTTACTATCAGTTTTCGAGAAATACCGCTATCTGTGTTGCTTTTAATGAGTGGGTCATTTTGAGTGGCACGTCATTTTTCATGGGTTTTCTTGCTTTCTCGTAAATATTGAAAACCTTATTTTATTAATGATATATGTTTACGTTTTTTTGTTGGCTATTACCTAAACTTTAAGAAAAATAAAAAAGCTTAAAAAAAAAATTAAATTTTTGGAGTTTTAACACGTTTTGCAACGTTTAACACAGGTGGGCCATTTTGAGTGGCACTCACTGTATATTCAAAGAACTCAACCCAAATTGACAAAAACGCAAAGAGCAACAATAAGAAGAAATTTTATAAAGGAACTTGGACATTTGCTTGTCAAACCATATATGGGAGCCATATATATATATCCCATCAAAACGATCAAAGAGCGTTCCTCCACAAGCAAAGGGTAGAGCAAGATGCCATATATGCTATGCAAACAATTATTATGTGTCCAAAAATAATGTATATGAAACTATTTGTTGTTTTTGTAAAAAATCTGCATGTAAAAAATACCGAAATGTTTGCATAAAATGCATTCAGGAAAAGTTAGTGTAAATTAATTTCATCTTTTAAACACGTGTTCTAAAGAAATGTAATCAAAAAAAGCACTAAGTTTGAATTATTTTGGGGAAAATTCACTAAAATCACATTTGTGGAAAATTCACTAAAATCACATTTGTGGTACACAACGTAAGTTTTTTTGAGGAGCAGATGAAGGTTAAATTGGCTATTCCCTTTAATAGGTGGTGATCAGTAAAAATTTTAAAATGTCTGCCTAAGCCCAGACTATTGCTAAAAATTCCTTTTCTATTGTGGAATATCTTTGTTCTGTGTCGCTTAGCGCTCGGCTAGCGAAAGCTATTGGCCTATCCTCGCCTACGTTTCCTTGAGAAAGGACCGCGCCTAACGCTTCATTACTTGCGTCGGTACTTAAAAGAAATTCTTTTGAAAAATCTGGGTATGCTAACACTGGTGGTGACATAACCGATTCTTTTAATTGTTCAAACGCTTTCTGGCAGCTTTCTGTCCAGACGAACTTCGCGCCTTTTCTTAACAATTTGTTAATGGGAAGTGCTATTTTTGCGGTTCCCGGTATAAATTTTCTATAATAATTAACAAGGCCTAGGAAAGCTTGTACTTCTTTTTATTTTTAGGAGGCGGAATGTTTTTAACGCACTCCACCTTGCTAGAGTCTGGAAGTGCTCCATGTTTTGAACACTTGTGCCCTAAATATACGACTTCTCGTCGTAGGAATTGGCACTTGCTAATGTTTAATTTTAAGTTATTTTCTCTAATGACCTCGAAAACCTTAGTTAACCTTTCTTCATGCTGTCCCAGGTTTGTTGCGTGTACGACTATGTCGTCTAAATAAACAAAACAATCCATACCCTGAAGTCCTGTCAGAATATGATTCATAAGACGTTGAAACGTCGCTGGGGCGCCGGTTAACCCGAAAGGCATTCGGATGAATTCAAAATGTCCTAACGCTGAACTAAATGCGGTCTTTTCCTTGTCTGCATTATCCATTAGGACTTGGTGGTACCCACTTGCCAAGTCTAACGTCGAAAAATATCTACTACTGCCTAACTGATCCAATATCTCATCTATTCTAGGCAGTGGGAAAACTTGTTTAATTGTGGCCTCATTTACTTTCCTATAATCTATAACTAAGCGCCATTTCTTTTCTCCATCTTTTCCACTCTTCTTTGGAACTAGAAGTAGTGGTGAGTTCCATGGAGATACACTTGGGGATATTAAATCCTCTTCTAGTAATTTATGAATTTGTTTATTCATTTCTTCCCTATGTGTTTGAGGAATTCGGTACTGTTTTTGGTTAATTGGTGGCTGATCCACCTTTATTGGATTTGTATGCGTTAGTACTGGGGTGTACGTCAATGGGTCACCTTCTAAAAGAAAAATATCATGGTATTTCGCACATAGTTTCGTTATGGATTCTCTTTCCTCTCTATTCAAGGAAGGATCCAAATCCAAATCATTCATTAAAGTATTAATGCGTTGCGCTATGTCTGCATTACTTATACTGTTGATGGTAGTCCATTTATTGCACGGAACATCACTTAGCTTGTATTTGTGGAAATCACTAAATTTCGGTACAAAGTTGTCACTAAGAATGAAATCTTTTACCGTTGAATTTAGAATTGGTACCTTGACCTCTTTATTTTCCACATTTGCTAGTGTTTCTCCCAGGTAGACTCCTGGTGCAATCTCTTGTTTATGAACTACCATAGTCATAACTTTAGTTTTAATTTTTAACGGCGTTATTCTAACCGCTCTTGCTTCAATTGTTATGTTATTTTGGTTTCTTTTATCTTCTATATTTTTGATGCTTAGCAGTGGCAAATTAATTATAAACTCTTTATTTTCATTAAATAGCGTTAAGCTTTTATTGAGCGTGTTTATAATGGATCTGTTCCACATGTTGTCTCTACCCAGTATGTCGTCCGCCGGTACCCCTTGTTTAAGTGACACTACGTGTAGCGCTAAACGTAAGGGCTGTACCTCATCATGGCATATGCTAGTGGACCCTATTGTGGTTATACAGCCTCCAAATGCTCCACTTAACTCTTTTTTAATCTTTTTATCTATAATGGCATCTTCCTTTAATGCACATTCTTTTACTAGGCTTGTATCCACCAGTAAAATGAGTTCTCCATTTCTCGCCTCTACACAAGGCAGTTCAATGTACACATCACTTAACGTGGCTGAATCCCAGTTAGATACTTCCTTTATAGTATTTTTATAATTATTATTTAAATTATTCGCTAACCACGAACGTATTGTTTTCTTGTTTTGTAATTGTGAAAAAAAATTTTTAACTTTTTCTAATACTTTTAATTTTATTTTATTTGCAAGTGCTTTTATGTCTGTAATATATTCTGCTATATTAAGACTAATGCTCCTTGCTTTATATTGTTGAAAATTGAGAAACATTGTTTTTACAATCGATGTACATGCTAACTGTATAATTAGCAAGATGATTACTAGAAACTCTGCTCCCATTTGTGTTATCACTTTTGCCTTATTGGTTAATTTATCAACTGTTTCATTTATTTTATCATTTTGGTTTATAATTTTTATTTTATTATTAAATTTCTGCCCAATATTCTTAGCTTTATTAGCTTTTAATCCATCTGGAGTTAGTAACGTATCCCCGATCTCTTCTGATGTTGGACGTACGGTTACTACTTCGTTTGGCCTTATATTCCTATTTTTGTTGGGTTCCCAGATTATTGGCCTTATCTGGGCCCTTGCCAGTTTCCCTGCTGGTTATTTTGTAGAGTTTCCCAACTCTTTTTAGCTCCGCAGTTCGCTGCTATATGTCCTGGTCTGTTACACCAATGACATATTGTTTGATTCGTTCCTTTTGGCATGTTCACAGGACTCTGATTCATCTGTGCCCCCTTGAATGTGGTTGAATTCGAGTTCACTGGATTCTTCTGCTTTTGATTCCAGTTCGTTTGTACTTGTTTTTGTTGCCAATTCGGCTGGGGTTGGTGTGGTTGCCAAGTTTGCTGTACTTGGTTCGACTGCCCATTTTGATGAGGTCGGTTCCATTGTTGGTTTCCCTGATTCCTGTTATTAGGTCCTTGAGTTTTGTTGCTCGCCCCACCTCTGTTGTTGTCATTGTTGTTGCACCTCCAGTTTGTCTCGTGTCCATATTTTAAACACTTTTGGCAATACGGTGTGTTCTCCCTAACTAAACACTTTTCTCTCGTATGCCCACGTTTACTGCAGAAGGAGCAAATTATTTTTTCCTGTGGCGCTCTCGAGACGTTCTGCCTTTCTTCTGGTCTTTTATACTCCACACGATTTTGTACAGGGGGTCTTATGTTGGGTTCTACCGAATTCATATTAATTGTTGGTGTCATTGTTGGTTGATGTATGGAGTTACTTCTTTGTATCTCGACTAGTGTGTTCACTGCTATTTCTACCATTTCCTCGATACTTTTTCCTGTGACACTTAGCATGTGTATTCGTAAGGTTGCATCTTTTAACCCTGTTCTAAACGCCATATTTGCTGATGTTTCTGCCATAGATACAAGTGCGCTGTCACCTTCTCCCTTGTATGTATCTTTTATTACTTGCAACACTTGCGCTTTTTTCGTATTTAGGCGTCTTGCGAACTGTCGAATATCCTCATTGTACAGTTGGCTGCAATTGGTTTATATCACCATGTATAATTCATCCAGGCTGTTAAAGCGTTGTGTGCCTACAAGATCATAAGCGTCTCCGTATAATCTTTGTTTTATACAATCAATGTAAATTGTTTTATTAGCTGGAGTCGCTTCACTTGCAGCTAACTCACACGCCTGTATAAATTTATACACCTCACCTCTCAAATCTGGTGACTGTGTCCCTGAAAACAGTGGAACAATACTGCTTGTTATTTTGGCTATTTCTGCTATACCCATATTGATTTGTTGTGCCACTGATGGTTTAAATGTAGGAAATGAAACTGAATTATATTCCTTTTGACTGGCTATGGCTGGGGTAGGTTCCTTATGGTATAGTGATTGTTCGCGCGCTAGCTCTATTTCCTGTTCTAGGCGTCTATTTTCCTCTTTTAGTTCTTGTATTCTAGCATGCGCCTTTTCTAAGAATGCACAGTCCTCTCTTGATTTTTGTGCTGATTCCTGTTCTAGCGTTTTATTTAATGTTTCTTCTGTTAAACCCCTGTCTTTCAGTAATTTCCTTAGTTGTTCGTTCTCGTCTTCTAAGGTCTTTAGTATGTTTTCCTGAAACTGTCTTTCTTTTAAATAAGTATCGAACTTATTTTTTAACGCGTTGAATTCTGATAAACAGTCCCTTAAACTTTTATTTTTGTTTTCTATTATATTTTTTAAAAATACTAGCAATTCCTCTATTAATGCGTCTGCTTTTTCTACAGTTGATATTTCTCCTAGTGCGTCTATTTTAGTTTTTATCAACTCTAAATATTCTTTATTGGAAAGTTTTTCAGGATGTTCCAAATTTTTGATGCAAATTCTTCTATTTGCCTCTTCAAATCCTTATGCTCTTTTTGTAAGGCTAAATATGCTTGTTCTTGTAGCGATTCTGCCATTAATTATCCTATACTTATTGTTTTAAGTATTTATTTTGGATATTTTTGGAATCAATTAAAACTTTAATTGATTCTCTAAAAGCAATTAACTTTTGCTTATTCAGCTTTAATACGGCTCATTGACACCCTTTTGGCTGAACACGTTGTAAACATTCGTACATTCGTACGTATATATATATTATTTTTATTTTGTAATTCGAGCTCGTGGCTCAATTCTGTTCGCCCGGTGCCTGACGTATTTTTTGTTTTTGTTATTGCTGTTTTTGTTTTTCATGCTCTTTTTAGCGTTTCTACCAGCTGCCGCTCGCTAGCAATTTTGTCGCTTCTGGCCTTGCTTGAAGTTCAAGCTCAAGTTTAAGACCTATTTCTTGTTGCAATGAGTTTCTTGCAATTAAGCATAATTTATTTTATTTATTGTCTTGCAGTTATCGCTGCCAGTCTGGTAATTATTAATTAATGTGTTATTAAAAAATACTAACGGATTTGTTTGTTGTATTCATTTATTTGTTCTTTTTTGTTCAAATTTATTCCTGACTTGCCCGAAAATTTTATTAAATTTTTCTGTTTAACAAAAACAACTTATTTATACATGAATTGCCAATGAATTTTTAAAATTCTTCAATTTAAATTCTAATTGTAATGAATTAAACAAAGGTATTCTATATTGACAAGTTCCAACATTTAAAGTACTACCTTTAATTGTATTTGTATTATTTTATAATATTTTAAAATATGTATATTATTTCACAAGAATTTCAGTTAGTGTTTGTTGCGGTTTTTCCTACGTTGTTTCTTGTCGTTGGTGTTGTAAATTTGGCGGATCTGCCTCAGGAACTCATTCTTCTCCTCTTTGGTTGTGGCTATCGTCGCTAGCCGGTGCAGGTTGGCTACTTCTCTCCGTTGCTTTACTTTTCTCCCGCCGCGTCTCTTTGGTGGCTGTGGGTTATTATTTAATTCCTTCCTTGGTTCCTCACGTGTCGATTTCTGCCTCTTCCAGTACTCTTCTATTGTATCCTGTATCTTGTATCCTCCAGTTAATTTTCTTACGTTTATTTATTTCGGGGCGTCCTTCCTCGACTTCGCTTGCGTTTGACAATGTTTTTGTTTAACTGCTAACAACTACTGCCACTTGATCTGTTTAATTACAACCGCAGAACTGCTTAATGTTTAACTTTAACTGCTTAATTATAACTGCCACTTTCATCCGAAAGATGGGTTTATATCTCCTCTGAGATTCGTTGTTGGCCAGAATCATTTCCGCGTCGTTTTTGCAATTATCTCAAGAATTATTTTTGACAATAATTCTTGACAACAAGTTGCAAATTTTGCTCTTCTGAATTTAGCGCGATGTTCCACTTCTTGGCGCGATGTTCCACTTCTTGCCATCGTGGTGTGTGATTCACTTGTACTTTCGAGCTTCACAATTAAAGTGTAGCCTAGAAGTATGTGGTACCACACGTTAAGCATTGTTACCTACTGGGCCGAAAGGTATGTGGTGATAATCAACGTTAAGCAGAGCAATGATTCTGAACTACAACAAGCCAAATTTTTACCAGAAATCGCAGTAAAACAACCCGAAGAACAAAAGATTGTTGATATTCCTTGCCATCCTACTACCGCGATTCCAGCATCTACAGCATTGCTTAGTATAATAGGCGAAACTGAAATCGCGCAGAACTGTAAACCCAATGCACCCAAGGAAGAGACACCGCACTGCGCAGCCATAAATACCACTCATAACGATGTTACCACCGCAGGAGTGAACTGTGACAGTCTTTTCGACTTACTAGATATGGATATTGATGCATATCTTGGCTATTTATACCATTCCATGAGTCCTGTCCAGAATTTCAGTCCACCCAATAACACTGATGAAGCCCAATCTATTCAGCCACTACGAGAGCCCAGTCCAGAGAATATTGAAGCCATGAACGAGGACACCCCGACGCATAAGATACCAAAACCCAATATATCTGAGGACCAGCTACCTGAGGAATTGCAGATTCGAATAGCAGATTGCCTGCGCAAGCGGAGATGCGGATCAAAGGTTCGATTCGCCACCATGATAAGAGGTTCACACTACCAGGTCAACATCAAGAAATCAGGAGCTCTGAGTGTCTCAGTTCGCCCGGCGAGGTAAGGGGAAGGTGTAAGGACCAAATTTAGTACTAAATTTTACCAACACAAATATGATAGATACTCTTATTTTTATACTGTACTAGCGGACCTGGCGAACTTCGCCTCGCCCCAATTTGAAGCCTTCAGACAAACTTTAGAGTAATAATACAACACAAATATTTAGATTTTCAATGTAATTTATTTGAATGAAATCAGTAGAGAGCGATTTGATGAACAATGTTTTTCGATTTGTTTTCCGGCGCAAAAACAAATAACGAAGACGGTTTCCCAACACGCAAAAATGCAACATACAGCTGACCGTGCGAAAAACAGGGAAATTCGAGATTAATCCCACAGACTTCTAGTGTTTTGATAAATATTGCACTGAATTTTAATTGATTGTAATGCTTTTGCCGTATATGGATATAATGCGTGATTTACGACAATCCGGAATCAGTTTAAAAATACTCGTATCAATTGCAGCAAGAAAAATAGCACATTTACTGTAGAAAATTACAATGCCAAAATGACACCTGTCAGATTGCGCAAAGTCTAAGTCAACGTATAACGCCTTCTATCGGATTTTGGCTGAGAACTTTCTATTTTTTCATTTAAAAAGCCATTAAGGAATAATTTCACACAAAATTTCATACAAAAACTCGATTTTCGATTTTTCAAATTTTCCGACTTTTCCGGAGGGATTTTTCTTCCGTAAAAACCTTCTCCTCGAAAATACGAACAACTGACAAAAAATTTTACAGAAATCGGCCCAGCCGTTCTCATTTTATGAATTACTATACATTTTTTACACCATTTTTATATATATAGACTAGTATATAAGCCTGACTTCGCCAGGAAGTTATTATTTTTTATTTATTTCGTAAAAAAAATTGCGAAGTCTTTTGGACTTTCTCACCTTACACTTTTTTAGTTTATTTATTTTGGAGCATCAAAAGTAAAAAATTAATCGCAATTAATATCGATTGTTTGAATATGATTCAAATATTGCTTGAGAATATTTCTTTAAAAGCAACATTTCACAGCTAATTTTCACAGTCTACGTGTGTTTTACAATGATCCGGGTGTTTTTCAGGTAGGTCTTCTGCGGCTCAAGTAGGCACCCAAAAACACAGATTAAAGCAAACAATTCTCTGGCTTCCCAGCCAGTGTGGCTTCCCAAACAGAATCGTCTTCTAAGATACCCAACTCCTTGCATGCCTCTTTGAATGTTTTGAATCTGACCCTGTGCACAGTTCTCAAAACTAATATCTCCTGTCACAATAGAAGTAGTCTTAGATGATATCGCTCACCCTCCGATATACTAATGTTCATTTTCTAAGCAACTATACACAACACCGCCAAAAATAGTTACAAACAAAACAAATTCAATGAAATTAAATTATTATAAAAAATTATTAAATTTTTAAATTATTAAATTTTTAAATTATTAAATTTTTAAATTATTAAATTTTTCATAATAAAATCTGACAAATTAATCACCACAATCTAGGAAAAAAATACAAATTTCCTCCCAATCGGATTTTTTGCAAAAAAATGGCGAAGCCGTTTGGATTTTTGAAATTTGCGATTTTTCTCATCAACATTAGATGCCCAGAAACATCTGTGAAAAATTTCAGATTTCTAAGTGATGTGCAAGTCCAAAAAAAAGTCCCGGACATATTTTGCTAACAGAAACGCATAGGGATTTTATATATATAGACTAGCGGACCTGGCGAACTTCGCCTCGCCCCAATTTGAAGCCTTCAGACAAACTTTAGAGTAATAATACAACACAAATATTTAAATTTTCAATGTAATTTATTTGAATGAAATCAGTAGAGAGCGATTTGATGAACAATGTTTTTCGATTTGTTTTCCGGCGCAAAAACAAATAACGAAGACGGTTTCCCAACACGCAAAAATGCAACATACAGCTGACCGTGCGAAAAACAGGGAAATTCGAGATTAATCCCACAGACTTCTAGTGTTTTGATAAATATTGCACTGAATTTTAATTGATTGTAATGCTTTTACCGTATATGGATATAATGCGTGATTTACGACAATCCGGAATCAGTTTAAAAATACTCGTATCAATTGCAGCAAGAAAAATAGCACATTTACTGTAGAAAATTACAATGCCAAAATGACACCGTCAGATTGCGCAAAGTCTAAGTCAACGTATAACGCCTTCTATCGGATTTTGGCTGAGAACTTGCTATTTTTTCATTTAAAAAGCCATTAAGGAATAATTTCACACAAAATTTCATACAAAAACTCGATTTTCGATTTTTCAAATTTTCCGACTTTTCCGGAGGGACTTTCCAAAATTTTCTTCCGTAAAAACCTTCTCCTCGAAAATACGAACAACTGACAAAAAATTTTACAGAAATCGGCCCAGCCGTTCTCATTTTATGAATTACTATACATTTTTTACACCATTTTTATATATATAGATTATATAGAATTGAAATTATCTTTTGTTTAACATATTATTAAGTATTTACATTAAGTTATTACATTGAAATGAATTATATAAATTTAATTATCGTTACTTTTAAAAATTAAATATTTATTTCATCCGTTCTAACCGGTCTGGAATTATTTTGTATGTATCTATATTTAAGCAAAATTCAAGTGTAAGGGACACAATGGTGTATCCACTCACACACACGCCATGCAAATGAGGAAAGACAGAGACAGGAAACAGAAACGAGAAGACGCGAACAAAGTAGAATATTCCAGAAGACGACAAGGCGAGAGAATTGAAGCATATAAAAGTAGCTCTGCAGTTTTGACAGAGAGTCAGTGAAGATCCAACGTATAGTTAGTGGTTGTTAGAGTCTCGTTGTTTAGAAAGCCTTTCCTTGTACACATATTGCTAATGCACAGGTAGAATAGAGTACGTACAAACTGACCCGCACACTGAACATTCCCCGCACGCCACACCAAACGCGAATGTGTGAGTGGATCTAGTGATCCCCAACCTACTGTCGTTAGTTTAAGTGAATACCCAACGTTCAAACATTAATAAAATAGTTGATTCAAACAAGAACTAAAGGGTTCTAATTTAAAAATATTCTGCAACGAACCCTGGATTGACTGAGAGTATCCCAGCCTGTTAGAGAACGAGAGAAAGTTCGTTACAGCGCTGATTTTTGTCCCCTGGAAATTCCATTTCTAAGGTTGAAAAGTTATTGAAAAGTTATAAAGAAATTTAATTTATCCAAAACAACGATGATAGCAGTTTTGTATAGCAGAATGAGCTGTTGCATATAAACAATATGCCAAAAAGTAAAGAAATCGTTCTAGGATAAAAGAAACAATAAAACGCTACGAACTTATTAGCCAACCCAATATATATGTACTTTCATCATACGAGTTAGAATAAGACAGCATTATGTGTTGTGGTGAGGGAAACAGGAAAGATTGGAACAGGAAGACAGCTGAGGAACATTAATAGGATGATAGAACACACAGATCGTTAGTCTCTCGCGAACCGTGGCATCGGTAAGAACTAGTGATTGGCGTCGCTCTCTCATTCCTGACTACCGCATTACCTGCAGCCACTCTCGTTGCCAAAGTTACATCATTTGTTGTTTAAATGAATCGCTCATGCTAAGACTGCAGCGATGATCAGGAGAGTTTAAAGTGCTGGTTTAAATGAATCGATTGTTGTTCTCACGGAATCACGACTGCCTTTCTCCTCTCTGCAGCCGCTCTCGTTGGTAAAGCTGCATCATGGGTGGTTTAAATGAATCGCTCATGCTGCGGCTGAGGCAATCGCAAAACAACCAACGTTGTATTTCTTTTGTCACGCAGGACAAAAGACTGCAAATACGGATAAAATAATTCAATTGGACACCAGCGGCCTCGTCACCCTGCGCAACAGTTTCCATCGCCACGCAGATTTCTACTGCAACAATACAGGGTTAGGAGATTGAAGTGCTACCAACTTCGCACCGGTACATCGGGCAACGCGATATTGCCAACTATGTCAAATTCATAACATTGACAGATCTTTATATTGTTTACAAGCTGCCACAAACATTTGCGTGTAAGTTTTATAGTGCAAAAGTTATTTGAAATGGAATACAAACGTAATAGTGTGATTGCTTTATATTTGAGTGGAAAATTATAACCAGCTATGGTTCGTGAGCTCAGGTGTCTCAAAGTGAATAAAATGTTTGTGAATCGCACCAGAAATGGTTGGGAAAGAGAAGGCTCGACTTGAACGAAATCCACGCCCTAGTGGTAATCAAATGGTCAAAGAACTGAAAATATCACAGGGAAGATATCATTCGACGCATATTCCAAAATGAGCTCAAGGTAAAGCCGTACGAGTTCTAAAAGGTGCATGATCTTACACCAATGCAAAAAAAAAAGTTAGACCGGAAAGAGCAAAGGAGTTATTACGCTTGCACGAACGTGGTGAATTTTACACATTGTGTTCTCTGATGAGAAAAATTTCCCTATTGAGAAGTTCATTAACTCTCAAAATGATCGTGTTTACTTAACTGAACGCACTTACTTAAATTTGAGCCTACGAGCGGCAACCCAAAGTAATTTTCCATCTCAAGTAATGGTATGAATAGCTGTGAACGCCGATGGATGCTGTCCAATCGTTTTTATCGAGCCTGGTGTCAAAGGCAATGCGACTTATCGGGAAAATAGTTTGGAAGCTGCTTTAAATGCGTGGATTCTAAAATTTTTATTATTTCCACACATTTTTGTACTTTGAATCAATAAAAATAATTTCACCCGAAAAAATATGGTCATTTGAATAGGTAACGGTTCAATTGCCTAACCCTGAGTACGGCTGCGTACTCTTCAAAGCACGCATAAAGCGCATTGATACCGTTATAATTAAGAACGGTTGTTAAGCAATACGCATAATAAGACTGTAAGAGCTGAATTGTAAAAATAAAATTGTTCAGTAACATCGAACAATGGTTTTGTCTTTCAATATAAGTTTCTTGATACACCTAAACAAAGTGCGTGAAGTTAAATTCGTAAATCCGACGCAAATTTAGCAAAGACACAAACCAAAATACGAATTTAAATTCGTGCATAATTAGCAGTGCCAGAGTAAGGTGTCATTCAGATTTACTTATTCGTTTAGTAAAACATATAATCTGAAAACGGTTTGTATATTGTTGGAAAGGTCAATATATCAGCTACCCAATCCTGAAAAATTCATCCGTGCACAGGCAAGGATGTGGCGTCAGTGGCCAATGTTACCCAGTGTACCTCCAGAAGCACTTCTCATACACATTTTGTTCAACACAAAACATAACTTGGACAAACGTTGTATACAGTTCGAAAGGTCACTATATCAGCTACCTACTCCTGAAAAGTCTAGCCGTGCACACGCAAAGATGTGGCGTCAGTGGCCAACGTTTGGTTACCCAGTGCACCTTCTCATACACTTCGACAAACACTTTGTTCAACAAAAAACATAACTTGGACAAACGTTGTATACAGTTCGAAAGGTCACTATATCAGCTACCTATTCCTGAAAAGTCTAGCCGTCTAGCAAAGTCCACACTGTCTATAGACGAGGTCTAAGGGCCTTATAAAGGAACCCCGCCTCAGTAGGACCGAGGCGAAAGGAACGTTTCATGTCCGTGCTCTCTTGATCGGTTGTTGCTTGCCAACTGCTACCTTGGTTGGTGCTTGCAAACGTTTTTTCCCTTTTCATGTGACCAAATATTTTTGATAAATATTTTGTTCCTCACACCCTCTTTCGCCTTCCCCGGAGGCGATGAACCGAGATCAGGTGGGTGGTTATGACCACCCGGAACTTTTCAACTCTGAATACGACTCGGGGTTTTCGAGCACGACTGTCAGCGTTTGCTCGCGCAATTATCTGGCTCACCACATCCGGAGGTAGACGGTGCGTAGTCTCGACCAGGATTTCCGGTATTGCTCTAAATAGCATCACTTCGAGTTCCGTCGCCTAGGTGTCGTCTGGTTCGTCTGGTGCCTCGGTTTCTTCACGCCGTATTCCACTGCTAAATATACTCGAAGTATTTCTGCCAGGTCGGTCCTTGGTTTAGTTTTCATCTAGTTCATCTGCGGGATCGACGGTTGTCGTACACCCATCCTGTTTAGATAGGACCATCCTAAATTAGTCCATCAGACGAATCCCGTTCATACCTGGGAAGCATACTACCAGCAGGAACTAATGGGTTGCTTGGTTTATTTTTATGAAGACGAAGTCTTTATTAAAAAGGTACACTTTTCTGGTCCAAGTTTTGACATGGCATTGCGTTCGGTGGTGGTTTTTCCCTCCCGTTGTCACGAGAAAAACTGTGAACTGATGATAAATTTTTAGTGTCCTTGTGCCTCTGACAGCTTCTCACTATAAACCCATATAAATTACTCCCTGTGCCCAAAAAAATTCCGCACTAATAAATCCTCATTATTCGTGCAAAATTCAATAAAGCAAAGAAAGCTACTTGCTCGATTGTACTTTTTATATATTTTCTAGGGTTTAATCGAGCGAGTAGAACTGGTAGCGTATATATGTTCTAGTGTATCTGTACACAAGAGAGCTAACTAGCTAACTAACGGACAGTTTTCTGTGCTAGTTGTAATGCCAGTAATTTGGCTTTTCGTTAGTGCTTTCTGCTCTATCAATTCATCTGCCATTTTGAGTTGATTGTTGTTGTTTTTGAAATGAACTAGCATGGCAGTTGTCAAAACGCGCCACCGCTTGTTGTCGACGGTTGTCGCACCCATCCTGTTTAGGATACGACCCACCATCCCAAATTCGTCCATCAGACGAATCCCGTTCATAGCTGGGAAGTATACTACCAGCAGGCCTACCAGAAATCTGCCTGTCGGCCCACCATTACATTTTTGCTAAGATTTTGCACAGGTAGAAGCTATAGGGATCACATAACCCAGGCTTTAGACGAGCGAGTAGAACTAGCAGTAAATCTGTCATCGTGTTAGTTTGTTTGTGTGTATTGTAACTAGCAAGCGGTGGCGCGTCTTGACAACTGCTATTCTAGTTAATTTCAACTCAAAATGGCAGATGAATTGGTAGAACAGAAATTGCAATATATATATATGTATATATATATATATATGTATATATATGTATATGTAATATATCTATGTTGTAACGAACAGGGGGATTACGCAAAAAAAAATTCAAAGCTCCGCTGCTGAGGGTGGCTCAGCTCTTCCGGCCATGCTCAGGGAAAGTGGGGGGGTTCTTGAACCCCAACAGACCTAGGCTAAACAGCCATTCAAACAGACGAGCAAAAAAACAATCGTAAAAACACCCAGCGGACGGACATGGGTGACTAGGGGGCAATCGCGAGGATCTTGCTGGAGAAAGGACGGAGGAAGGGGAGGATTAGGTGGAAGTTTCCAACCCCCTTCTGTACCCACCCAACCTGGCCGGTATCAAAGTTGTGATATACCGGCCCCAAAATCTATGTGTCCCTTGGTGTTTAGCGGAGGTCGCTAATTTGGACTGTACTTAAGGGTCCATGGTATTAATCACAATTCCTAAATTACGTTTATTTCATGCTTCAATACTTTTTGTAGGTTTTATGCTAACTGGATCTTTCAATGTCTTTTAAAGGTCATTCTAGTTGTTGTAGTGTTGAGACAAAGTTGGCAGAACGATAAACAAGAACCGCTGGATTATTTGGTCCAAAAAAAAACCAAAAATTAAATGGGCATGATTTTGACGAAACAGCATTTTATTAATTATAATTACAATTATAGTAAGAAATAAGAAATATAATTGTATTAAGAAATAAGAAATATAATTGTAGTAAGAACTAAGAAATATAATTGTAGTAAGTAATATTGATTGGATTAATGTCAATTGGTATAATAGGAGTCGTAATAATAGAAGTAATTTGAGTTAAGACTCAATCTAGTTTAGTTTAAGGTAATTAATTTTACAGGGGATATAAATACTGCTTATTCACATATTATATTAGTGATATAAATGGTGGTTTAGTTTCCTCTTTTTTTTTATTATTTCATCATTACAATATTTTTTTTTTTTTAAACTGATATAATTAATTTAATTAATTTAATTAATTTAATTTAATTAATTTCAATTTAATTTCAAGTATCTATCGTCTAACTAAAATCTATAATACGTCAATTAAATTATATCGTCTCTGACTGTAATGCATCTTTTTGCTCAGCTTTGGACGTCGTTAGCAATCCTTTCACAAAGACCAGCATCTCTAGCCGCCTTATTACAGTTGTTAGTGACACCGGGTTTGATCGACTGTTATTGATCTCGGCTTGTATTTCTGGAGCCGTTTTTCTCCTCTTCCGTCTGCTTGATATTGTCATTGCTCTATCCTCATGATTTCTTGTCGAACTTGGCCTTCCGGACCGCGGAAGGACCTCAAGAGTTCGAAAATCCTTATACTTTTGTATGGTGCGATGCACAGAACTAGTAGAAATTTTTAATTTTTGCTCTATTATCCGCTCGGAATTGCCTTCCTTATAAAGAGTAATCACTGCAGATCTTATATCAATTTTTTTTTTTGGCATGGTTTCGGTTTTTTTAACGTTTGGTCAGTTCGAATCTAGAGGAACAAAGAATGGTGTCAATATTCTAGGTCAGCCTTTTATACTTGACCCAGGGTAAAAAATGGATGGTAATAATTATTCATAATTACCTTTAGTAATTACCCCATAAAAAAAAAATTACCCTGAGTACCTGAGCTGAAAAAGGTTTTTTATAACCCTTTTTCTCGATTTTGTATGGCAAGTGCAATAAACAAAAAAACCCAATTTCTTGACTTAGTGCATTGTTTGAGCATGCAATTAAACAATGAACGCCGTAAACCCGTTTTGGGTTCGATATTACAGTTATCACTTTCCAAACATCCTATTAAAAAAGAAAAAATCAAAATTTATACAATAATATAGAAATGCCACACGATTTTCTATGAACAGGAGTGGTGCTTCGAAACTTTTGGCCGGTAGTGTACATGGTTCTTAAAAATAATTCTGGTTATGGTAGTAATGAGGAATGACCAACCGAAAGTTACAAACTACAACTTAATTCTTAAATTGATATAACCTTATTTTAGACTCACATGAGGTTTATTCATTTGCATTACAATTCTTATGATTGTTATCATTCTATTGATTGACGCTAGTAATTAAAATAACAATATTAAAAGGTAAGTACAATTGAGTTTCGATATAGTTCCTTTAGGGACTATAGTTATAGTTACCTTAGGTAACTTTACAAGAGTTATCAATGATGTATATTTATAGTAGTTTTATGGTAGTTTAGTTTGTGAGTTATAGTCTTAATTTAGTTTTCCTTCCTTTCCGCGTTATAATGTAGCTTCTTCTTTTTCTTTTCTAGAATTAGTTAGTGAGTTATAGTCGTATCGTATTTTTCCATCACGTCCGCGTTTTATGCGTAGGTTTAAGTTTATAACTATGTCATAGGTTTATGTTTATATTTATGTTTATGTTTTTTGTCAGGTTCGCGTGTTAAATCATATTTCTCACCTCTTTTTTTTTTTTTATTTCCACTGAATCTGGTTCTGTTAAGTTTATTGTTATTTTGTGGTGGTTGTATTATATTATGTTATATTATTTTTAATTGGCTTTATTGTCTTTCTTTCTGTAGCTTTACTATTTCTCTATTTCTCTTTGTTTCTTAAATAGTTTCTTTTCGATTACCCGGTTATTAATGGACTTTTTACAACGAGTATGTATCATGAAGAGATTACAAAGGCGAATTCAACGCAGAGAAATTTTCAACATTAGCGACATCGATCAGGGACATACCGATTGGTTGGACTCGAACTACGTTTGATAATGTTTGATGCTTATAAGGTTGTTGAATTCTGTATGACTTCGTATGCGAATATGCGTAAGAAGAGTTGATTCATCGAGCACCCGGTTGCCAGATAAAGTGTGAAAGAAAGAATCGATCAATTTTTTGCGGACAGCGGGTGATGAGAAGAACGGTGCAAGAGAAGAACGATTCGTCTTCGTTTTGTTCTTTCACAATAACAAAACATGTACAGCCGTCCGTCCACCGAACAAACAGATTTGCTTTCAATTTTACATTTTATGGCTTTGGAATGAAATTTTGCTTTTTCTAGCTTCGTTCTGCTACTGTTTCAGTGTCTAAGCTTTGTAAAGCGCTGGCACGATCTACGTTCCGAGCATAGCGTGCTGTTAAAGAATTTGTATAGGCATTGTACATATATTTTAGTCGGCATATCAATTCATTGAATACCTTATACGGGTAAGACTAAAAAGTTAATGAAGTCAAATTATGGAAATATTTCAGGGGAAGTATTTATTTATTAAATGTCTATTTATTTAGCAATTAACTCGAGTAGGCTGTTATGGCTTGTAGGTACAGTTATATATTTATGCATAAAATATAATTGATGAAACGAGTAAAAACAGTCTAACAACTAAGTATTAATTTAATTAATCTAACAAAACAATTAAAAATGATAGATCGAAATCATACATAATAAATTATTATTTTATATCAAATGTTTGTGATAATACAATATAGTACATGTAATAACTACTAAGGTTTTACTAATATTTCCGATATTCATTTCAAATACTGTTGAAGTCCTGAAGCTTTTGGATAGCTGTATACAACTGTATTAAACGTGACCAAAAGTTACAAGTTATGTTCTAATAATCATTGTTTTCTTTGAAGTTATGATCTACTCATTGTGTTGTTTTACGATTTATTGAAAATGAATACATATTAGTTAATTTTATGAATTATATGTATGTTAGCAATAATTTATTATATTTCATTACTAATATCTGGTTGAATAACACTTGTAATAATTGTGTCAATGAATAATTATGGATGCCATTAAATTTAATTTGATTTCATGAAACCAGAAAGTATAAAAACCAGATTTATTATTATTATATTTGAATTGAATTTATTAAGTAAATACAATTATAAAACAATATAACCAATAGTGTACATTACGAGATCAGTAGTTAAAACCAGTGTCGATCTCAGCTTAATATTACTTAACATTAGATTAACACAATTGAATATAAGAATAATTGAATAAATAATTAAAAGTATGAATATGAAAATGAATATCGGAAATATTAGTAAAACCTTAGTAGTTATTACATGTACTATATTGTATTATCACAAACATTTGATATAAAATAATAATTTATTATGTATGATTTCGATCTATCTTTTTTAATTGTTTTGTTAGATTAATTAAATTAATACTTAGTTGTTAGACTGTTTTTACTCGTTTCATCAATTATATTTTATGCATAAATATATAACTGTACCTACAAGCCATAACAGCCTACTCGAGTTAATTGCTAAATAAATAGACATTTAATAAATAAATACTTCCCCTGAAATATTTCCATAATTTGACTTCATTAATTTTTTAGTTTTACCCGTATAAGGTATTCAATGAATTGATATGCCGACTAAAATATATGTACAATGCCTATACAAATTCTTTAACAGCACGCTATGCTCGGAACGTAGATCGTGCCAGCGCTTTACAAAGCTTAGACACCGAAACAGTAGCAGAACGAAGCTAGAAAAAGCAAAATTTCATTCCAAAGCCATAAAATGTAAAATTGAAAGCAAATCTGTTTGTTCGGCGGACGGACGGCTGTACATGTTTTGTTATTGTGAAAGAACAAAACGAAGACGAATCGTTCTTCCCTTGCACCGTTTCTCTCATCACCCGCTGTACGCAAAAAATTGATCGATTCTTTCATTCACACTTTATCTGGCAACCGGGTGCTCGATGAATCAACTCTTCTTACGCATATTCACATACGAAGTCATACAGAATTCAACAACCTTATAAGCATCAAACATTATCAAACGTAGTTCGAGTCCAACCAATCGGCGTGTCCCTGATCGATGTCGCTAATGTTGAAAATTTCTCTGCGTTGAATTCGCCTTTGTAATCTCTTCATGATACATACTCGTTGCTTTTTAGTTTGGCTCACGTCTTGTATATTAACACCTTTTTATTTAGAAGTTGGTTTTGTCGATGTTAATGATGATGATTTTGATGGCGGCTGGCTAGATGTTGCAGTTGAAATACACTCACGAGTTGTGGCTTCGTTGGTTGTTCTAGCTCTCAATTTTGTTCACCATCCCTTCATGTTCGAGCTCACATTTTCACCGTTGGTAATTCACTTCACTGAAGCTGGTTTGGTTTAGTGTACTGTTATTTTCTAGTTTTATATCATATTATTGTTTTTGTATCATATTATTGTTTTTATATCATATTATTTTATCTAATTGTTAATTTGGCTTTATTTTGGTTGGTTAGTTGTCTTTACTTCTTATTCCTTTCCTCATTTGAGTTAACATTTCTTTCTGTTTCTTTAGTAGATTCTTTATTATTTCTTTTAATTCACGGTAGTTAGTTTAATTTTTAGTTTATTTTCTTACTCAATTATTTTAGAGCTCCATACCTTACGCTGAACTCAACACCAACCTGAATGACTACTTTACCCAAAATGTTGGAAATATCTCAATCTACAACTCTCACTACAATTTACTTGTAGTTACTTGTTCATAATAAATGTAGTTGCCCTAGATTTATTGTATCATTGAATATTGTATATGAAATTATTTTTCTCGGTATTCAATAAAAAATCGTTCAGAAAACATCGAAACTGTTTTCTTCAAAAGGTTATGGGCCCAGCACGCTTCCACTGCGCCAATAGAAAAAAGGAGAAACACGCGAATTTGAACACGAATATAAACGGCGGAATATTTTGCGCATAAAAATGAGTTTCAACAGTGTTCGAATTGATCCACTAGGAAAGGACAATTTCGACACATGGAAGATACAAGTCCAGGCGCTGCTTGTGAAGACCAACACTTGGAAATATGTCTGCGGAGCATTGCCCAAACCTACAACGTCCGCAGATGCAATCGAAAAATGGGAATCTGAGGACGCACAAGCCAAATCGGATTTAATCCTGTCCATTTCTCCAGCCGAATTGAGACAAATCAAGAACTGCGAGACATCCAAGGACATCTGGAAGAAGCTGCATGATATATACCAGTCTACAGGTCCAGCACCAAAAGCAAGTATCCTAAAATCGCTTATTTTGCTAAAAATTAAAAACGGAGACGACATGCGAAACCACATACAGAATTTTTTCAATATAGTGGACAAGATAAACGAAATGGATATGAAAGTAATGGATGATTTACTTACAATCCTGCTCCTATATAGTATTCCCGATGAATACGAATCTTTTCGTATCGCAATTGAATCTCAGGAAAAATTGCTCTCTCCTGAAGCCCTTAAAATAAAGCTGCTAGAAGAATTTGAATCCCGAAAGCGGTATCAAGCCGATACTACAACCGAAGCAATGTTTGTTAAAGGAAATACCATTCAAAGCAAGTTTAAGAGCGACAACGAAAGAGAATTGGGAAGAGGGCCAAATAGTCAGCGCTCATCAGCTGAGAAAAGAAAAGAACGCTTCAAATTTACGTGCCATGCATGCGGAAAAATAGGACATAAAGCTAAAGAGTGCAAATCTAAGCATTTTTCAAGCAACAAACCGAAGAAACACAACTCAAAATGCTACGAATCATCTCGAAAAGCTGAAATTGCAATACAAACTACAATGAAGTCCGAAGTATGGTGTTTGGACTCAGGAGCCTCATCACATGTATGTGCGCAAGGTATACTAAATTTGAGGATCTGGAACCTGCGAAGGCAACCGTCCTAAATTTAGCCAACAATGAAAGCACGAAGATCGAGGGAAGCGGCGTCGTCAAAATCGACACAAAGGACGGCTATACCATAAGATTGGAAAACACACTGTATGTTCCAGATCTTCGATCAAATCTACTGTCAGTAGCAAAAATTACTCAGGCCGGTTTTAAAGTAATTTTCACAAATGAAGAAGCTGTAGTAATAAATCCAAAATCGGGAGAAAAATTACTAACTGCCCATCGAAGTAAAGACCTATACCATGTAGAAGAATCCTCTGAAGAGTGTAAAAGTGCCCAAGTATCTACATTAAAGGAGTGGCACGAACGATTTGGACACTTAAACGAAAGGGACCTGAAGGACATCGTCAAAAATGGAAAAGTACTTGGTGTAAAAGTGACTAAATACGAAAACTTACCTGTATGCGAAGTATGCGTCAAGGGAAAGCAAGCTCAAAAGCCTTTCCCCAATTCATCTACGAAATCCACTCACCATCTAGAGTTAGTCCATACGGATGTATGTGGCCCAATGCGGGTCAACTCCATAGGTGGATCGCGCTACTTCCTGACGTTTATTGATGACAAATCAAGGTGGTGTGAAGTGCATTTTATCAAAAATAAAAGCGAAGTTCTAGAGAAGTTCATGGAATATAAGAATTTTGTGGAAAAGAAGACTGGTCGGAAAATCCAAAATTTGAGATCAGACAATGGAACGGAATACACTAACAGAAATTTCGAAAAGTTCCTCAAAGAAGAAGGTATTCGACATGAACTTACGGTAGAATATACACCACAACAGAACGGAACAGCTGAAAGAAAAAATCGAACACTTGTTGAAATGGCTCGATGTATGATGATTCAATCTGGCCTATCTGCAAAGTTTTGGGCTGAAGCAGTACTAACGGCGAATCATATACGAAATAGATGCCCATCGCGTAGTTTAAATTGCGAAACCCCATTTAAGATATGGGTGCAAAGGACCCCAGTTGTAAGCTATTTCCGAAAGTTTGGTACAATAGCTTATATGCTAAACAAGAAGAAAGGAAAAGGAAAGTTCGAATCGAAGTCGACCAAGTGCACTTTCATCCGATATTCAATCCAGTCAAAGGCATATCGACTTTGGGATCCTGTCGGGCGACGGATACTGCGAAGCAGAGATGTAGTTTTTACAAATGCATATGCATATGAAGAAAACTTTACCGAATTTATTGCTGACGAGTACCGGAAAGGACAGGAAGGATATATCGAAAGCCATATTGAAATCAAATCATCAAACGAATTGTCAAACATCGAAATTCACGAAGAAACTCCCGAGCCTGAATACGAAGAACCAGCAATCGAACATGTATAATCTGAAAGCGATGAATACGAAGAACCAGCAATCGAACATGTAGAATCTGAAAGCGAAGAAGCTGAAGTATTTTCTACACCAACCATTTGGAAGAGGGGCCGGGGAAGACCTAAACGACTTCTAACTGGAAAAGTAGGACGGCCAAAGAAATTATATCATCTGCAACAAGAAAAAGCTGAAAGCAGAAGGGAAGGTAGCAACAATTTTGCTGGTTTATCACAAGAAGATGATCCTCAAACACCATCAGAAGCATTTCAAACACCCGAAGCTGGCGAATGGAAGATAGCAATGCGAACCGAGTATGATGCTTTAATCCATAATAATACCTGGGAAGTCATTGATCATCAAAATGGTCAAAAATTAATCGAATCAAAATGGGTGCTAAGAACTAAATACAAAGCAGATGGATCAATCGAAAAACGAAAAGCGCGGCTAGTAGCAAAAGGTTTCACGCAAATTCCTGGCGTAGATTTCAATGAAACTTTTGCTCCTGTAGCGAGAATAGGTTCAATCCGTCTTGTAATGGCACTGGCGGTGGAAATGGGCCTCGAAATACATCAACTGGATTTCGTAAGTGCTTATTTGAATGGTCATATTGAGGAAGAAATTTTTATGCGAATTCCAAGTGAATTTAATAAAATACTTGGGAAAGAGGAGTTGCAAAATTTTAATGGAAATAAGGTTAAAAAGGCTATATATGGCTTAAAACAATCCGGAAGACAATGGTATAAGAAATTAGACGAGAAACTTAAGCAACTAGAGCTTAAACCGCTGACAGCAGATCCCTGTACTTACATGCGAAAGGAAGAAGAAAAAAATACTGATTCTTATAATTTACGTCGACGATATTATTGTGGCATCAAATGAGCGAAAGTGGTTACAAGCAGTCAAGAAAGATTTGGCAAAGTCTTTCGAGATGAATGATCTTGGACTTCTCAATTTTTGTCTTGGAATCCAGTTCAAGCAAAATATGAAAAACAATGAAATCGCCATGTCTCAAAGAAAGTACACTCAGCAAATTCTGAATCGTTTTAATATGGAATCATGCAAAACAGTTTCTACACCAATGGATTGCAGTATAAAATTGTCGAAAGAAATGTGTCCAGCAACCGAGGAAGAACGAAAAGAAGTCGAAAAACTGCAATACCAGAATTTAGTTGGTTCTCTGATGTACTTAGCTGTTTCGACGAGACCTGATATTGCACATGCTGTTAGTGTTTTAAGCCAATTTAACACAAATTACGGAAAACAGCATTGGATTGCCGCTAAAAGAGTGTTAAGATATTTAAAAGGTACACAAGATTTTGGTTTAGTATATAGAAAGACAGGAAAGCAGCTAACAGGTTACGTGGATGCTGATTGGGGTTCAAATTTAGATGACAGAAGATCGTACACAGGATATATATTTATCTTTGCAAATGCAGCCATTAGTTGGGAATCGCGAAAGCAAAGAACAGTCGCCATGTCCAGTACTGAAGCTGAATATATGTCAATTTCCGAGTCAACAAAGGAAGCTATTCACTTGAGACGTTTCGTAGCAGAAATTTTGGGTCCACAACGGAAAACAACAATTTTTAATGATAATCAAGGTGCAGAACTTCTCAGTAAGAATCCTGTATTCCATAGCAGAACAAAGCATATTGACATCCGGCACCATTTCGTAAGAGAATCCATAAAGAGAGGCGATATTGAAATTATGTATTTATCAACGAAAGAAATGCCTGCTGATTTTCTAACGAAAGGTGTACCAGCAATTGAAATTAATAATTGTTTAAATAATATTGGTTTAATTCAGATATAATTTATTTTTCATTACACATAACATAAATATCCAGTAGTGTGAGATTTAGCTTGAGGGAAGTGTTGGAAATATCTCAATCTACAACTCTCCCTACAATTTACTTGTAGTTACTTGTTCATAATAAATGTAGTTCCCCTAGATTTATTGCGTCATTGAATATTGTATATGAAATTATTTTTCTCGGTCTTCAATAAAAAATCGTTCAGAAAACATCGAAACTGTTTTCTTCAAAACTCTAGCTACCAACTGTCAGAGATAATGAGATAGGACACTTCGAATTCGCTGTTTCAACACATGCATTTTGCTGAAATTTCACTAAACCTATGACAAAAAACGTGTGCGCTGTCCTCTCATGTGTACTTCGCCACAGAAAATCGTGTGCTTTGTCCTCTCATGTGTACTTCGCTGCACGAAGTGTACTTCGCCGCAGTATCACATGCACGCATGCAATATTGATTTTACGAGGTGTATTTTTGGAAACGTCAAAAATATATTTAATAAATTAAACTTTTATTTATGCTCTCATTATATACATAAGATATCTACCAGTTCCTTATAATTATAATAAATGTATACTTTCAGATTTTACATAGTATTTGTTGATTTATTTGTTTATATTTAATTGGTATAAAGTTGTTGTTGTGCGAATATTTGGCTGCCAGTGCAAAGTTGTTCGAATTTTCACAAAAAAATGAAGATTAGTAAGTCCAGAATGGTCGCATTTATATATTTTCTTTTATTTTCCAATATATTTGAAAATTATCTATTGTTGATCCATCTGGGGTACTTAAATTCCCTTTGTATTTTGCTTGTATATTTGAGAAACTTCACCACCTTTGTTTACATATGGTGAAAAATTAATTTCATAAAACCAATGAGAAGTTGATCGTTGTGAAATGTAATTTTATTTTATTTTATATAATATAATTCCTTAAGATAAATTATTTATTTTTGTTTTTGATTAATGAAAATCAAGAATAAAATAAGCATCTTATAGCATGTTCTTCTCTAATGGGTGGAAAGCGCAGATGCGTAAAGCACTGCGTTTTTCTATTTCACTCATCCTGATTTTTCCATATTAAGTATATATAAATTGCATTGTGTAAATTTACATAATTTATTTTAATTTTCTTTTCGTTACAACATATTACCAATATATTTGCATATGTACATTAGACTGGTCGCATCTTGTATGGGATTTTTTTTTTTTTTAAAATATAATTGTTTGCGCTGCTTAAAATATAAGGTTTGGTGTAAGAAATCATGTCCTAATTTTTCAGCTAAATCCGACGGTGCCTAGTCGTGCCTAGTGGGGCCCAAAGTTGCCCATATTATAAAAAAACATCTATTCAATCAGGTATTTATAGTTATATTGAATAATGTGCTTCAAATATAAATTTAATTTATTAATGGTTTTGAAAGTTAATATAATGATAAAAAAAAGTATATATTTATTTAATTAATTTTATTGAGTTCATTAATTTATAAGAGAAGCTTTGTTGTGAGAAGGATATAAATGACGATAGTGTTCAACAACTTGGAGTAAGTACTACTTATCTTTCTCATCGTATGTTAGCGATTTATTGTAATCCGTGATGAGTTTAATTGCTCTTTCTGCTGCATCATTCACAACATTCAAATGTTGACAGACAGCTTTTCCAGCGCAATAATCATCTCTCTGTTGCCATGGAGAAGGTTCCGATTCTAAACATTTGGGATCTATGGCTAATCGAGAAAAAAATTTCTTTGTCAGTGGAGAAACGAAATCTGATATATCTCTTGATGCGTAAGAGAAAATTTCATCCATATTGACAACATTCCTTTTCGAAATTTTTTCATTATTTCCGTGTATGTCATTGCCGATGTCGAGTTTTTGGACCATCATCTTTTTTATTTCAACGGCACGCTTTCATTCACAAATGCAAGGCCAACAGTTTCTTCTGACAAATACCACAAATGGTTTCTTATTTTTTGCAATAATGCGGTCGGAACTTCTTTATCAAAATAAGTTACAACGTTTTGAATGAAATCAAGATCTAGTTTTGGCGCTTCTATAGCATTCGCACATCGGAACCAATAAAGAACATACAGTGGTCACACAATTTATTCGTACACCCTGCATTGCATACAAAATATGCAGTTTTTTACTTTAAGTATTTGCAATTAGTCCATTATTTCTCTTGGATCAATGTAAGAATGGTGTATTCTTTATGATCTGCCACAAAAAACAACCGTTATGTCTGCTCACACAGCAGAGTTCCATGAAACACAAACAGAGATGGTAAAATATTGCAAAAAAATTATTCGTACACCCTCTTTTTATGATCCTGTTGCTGCAAATATAAAGGTAATTGACATCAGTGTTTTGACTAATTTTGTTGGAAATGAAGTATCATTGGTTTTTCTAAGCATTTTCTACCGATTCGGTTGGCAATTGGCAGCAAATCACCAACAAGCCGGAAGACCAAAAATATTAACTCCGCGTGAGGAGCGTGAAATAATAACTTCCGTTGTGCAAAACCCCAAAATAACCGCCACGATACTATGTCAAGATATGCAAGAGTCTTTAAAAAAAAAAATAAGCACACAAACAATTCGTAATTGCCGGCATAATGCTGGTTATCGCAGCAGAGTGGCACGCCGTAAGCCATAGATATCTAATATTAACAAAAAGAAGAGATTAGAATTTGCCAAATGCTACGTAAAGGAGTCATCTTCAGCGATGAATCAAAATTCAATGTTTTTGGACCATTTACGTAGCATTTGGCAAATTCTAATCTCTTCTTTTTGTTAATATTAGATATCTATGGCTTACGGCGTGCCACTCTGCTGCGATAACCAGCATTATGCCGGCAATTACGAATTGTTTGTGTGCTTATTTTTTTTTTTTAAAGACTCTTGCATATCTTGACATAGTATCGTGGCGGTTATTTTGGGGTTTTGCACAACGGAAGTTATTATTTGACGCTCCTCACGCGGAGTTAATATTTTTGGTCTTCCGGCTTGTTGGTGATTTGCTGCCAATTGCCAACCGAATCGGTAGAAAATGCTTAGAAAAACCAATGATACTTCATTTCCAACAAAATTAGTCAAAACACTGATGTCAATTACCTTTATATTTGCAGCAACAGGATCATAAAAAGAGGGTGTACGAATAATTTTTTTGCAATATTTTACCATCTCTGTTTGTGTTTCATGGAACTCTTCTGTGTGAGCAGACATAACGGTTGTTTTTTGTGGCAGATCGTAAAGAATACACCATTCTTACATTGATCCAAGAGAAATAATGGACTAATTGCAAATACTTAAAGTAAAAAAATGCATATTTTGTATGCAATGCAGGGTGTACGAATAAATTGTGTGACCACTGTATATGATAGTCAAAAATAAGCAAATTCTCCGAAGACTTTTCAATTCCGCTGCTGTCAATTTGAACTGTTCGCGAAATAGAAATATTTTGTAACAATAAATGCACTTTGACATGAATCGTGCATGCGATGGTGCACCAGGCAAACGAAATTGTGAAAAATCTGGTACACGCTCCCCAATAAAATGGAGTTTTAACTGAAGCAACTCTTTATAATCTGTACGCACGTAATGGAATTTTAACGCATTTATACAAAAATTCTTCAAATAATCTACGCGCGATGTTGTTAAAATTCGTACCACTTCTTCGTCCAAAATTCCACTCTTGAACGTGCTAGCTTCAATGCTTCTCTTCAATGAAGAGAAGAACTTCTGGCCCGGATGTTTTCCCAAAATTCATTTCAAATACAGATTTGACCAACAATTCACTTATATGGTGGCGACATGGAAGAAAAAGTAGCTTACAGACAATATGAAGTACGTGTATGAACTACAGTTGTTTTACTTACATTGTTAGTGGTACATTTTAAAGGTTTGATAATTATTTCGTTTGTTGAATAATTTTACATGAAATAAAATATTACTGTAAAACTCAGGTCGAAGAAATTTCACCTAAATAACATAAACAGAATTAAACAAACAATTAAGCGACGAAGAAGCAAAGTAGTTGGCAAGCAGAGTAGAAGGTCGTCGTACATCGTCGATAAGACAACCGATGTTTTTGATGTCCTTTTAATTAAATACATGCTTGAACATTTTAATATGAACTTCGAATTTTTTATTTCTTTCAATAATAAATACATTTTAGTTAAAATCTTTCATTCGTATCATACTAAAACATTAAATACCAAATACTTTAATCTATCTATACAATATATAATTTCTTAGTATGTCCGGATGTTTGTATGTATGTCCTATTCTTTCCGCAACTTTCTGAAGCCATCTGATGACATAGGAAGCTGAAATTTGGCATACTTAAAGTATTTTCTCTGCGGAAGATCGTAACGAAGCCAGATTTTTGATTTTCGGTCTATGGGACCGGCTTTTCAACTAGTATAACTATAAAGATCCGATTGAATAGATGTTTTTTTATATTATGGGGAACTTTGGACCCCACTAGGCACGACTAGGCACCGTCGGTTTGAGCTGAAAAATTAGGACATGATTTCTTACACCAAACCTCATATTTTAAGCAGCGCAGGCAAACAAATTTCAAAAAAAAAATTATTGCGACCAGTCTAATGTACATATATAGGCATTACAAAAAGAATAAGAAAAAATACCATTTTTATAATAGGTGTAGGAATTAATAATGCGGATTTAGATAACAGATGGTGTAACAAGCGTTATGTGCATCAGAGCACGAGGAATCAAATAAATGCCATTTTCAAGCCAAAAAATCCGCATTATTAATTCCTACAAGAAAATTGAAATTACAAATGTGTATGAATATTCGCAAATTTACTTAAATCGCTAGCAAGCAACTCGGATGGCACTTTAGCAACATCCTGTTGCTTTTTCTCCATTTGTCTGATCCGTTCATCACGTTCCTCTTTGATAATCTTATCCTTGGAATGAATCACTGATTGCAGCTGTAAGAGCCTGTTAAAAAAGTAGGTAAAGTCAAGTTTAGCAGGAATTAGCAATTGCAGCTATTTCCGATTCCTTCTCTTTTAATTGTGCCCGCAGTTCATCAATATACAATGACACGCGAAGTGAAGAAATTTCCGAGTTCAGCGTCGCCGGTACATTCTGACTATGATGCTTCTTATGTTCCACTAATTGACTTGCTTCTCTAAGTCAAATAATATCCATTCCAGATATCTTATATTGCTTTATCAGCTTATATTGCTTTAATATCAGCTCCAAACTTTTGCAAACAATAATGTTTAAATAAATAAATGTATAAACTAAATGAATCCGTGGTGAAACATGAAACAGCTGTTTTTTTCAACATACTGAAAGATAGAAAACAATAACAACAATATGGTAGCTCTCACGTATAGTGTACATGAATTCAACAGATTATAAAAAATAGACGTCAAACCGATTTTTGAAGCGGCGAATTCGAAGTGTCCTATCTCATTATCTCTGCCAACTGTCTTTTCTCATTCGTTTGCCGTGACCATCGAGCACACCGCAGATGTCGCTGTCTCGCTCCCTCCCATCATGATCGGCACTCTGAGCAAGTGCTGTAGCATGGCGTGATGTAAAGTTCATACAAAAAACCTTTTGATTTTTAAGATCACGCCATGCTACGGGACCCGCTCTCTTCGACACAAGGTGGGGAGAGCAAGACACCCACATCTGCAATGCGGCGCGGCGAAATGGGTGAACTGAACACAGGATGAATCGACAGGCGAACCTCATAATGTACACTACCGGCCAAAAGTTTCGAACCACCCTTAAAATTTCAACAAATCTTACTAATAGTTATCCAAAGCTTTTAAAAATAAAAAGTTTCATTATACATTTTAAAGTTTATTATATTTGCTTTCAAATTACATTAAAATTAAATTTTAGAAACATTTTTATTATCAAAATTTTTACAAAAATGTCTAAACTGAATTTTCATCAAAAAAGCCCCCTTTGCACTGAATAACTTTTGCTACAATTCTTGGCATTCTGGCGATTAATTTCTTTATGGTTTCCTGTTGTATATTGTTCCAGGATTCCAACAATGCATTCCACATTTCCTCTTTCGACGTAGTCGCTTTTTCTCGCACCTTTCGGTCCAGCTCCTCCCATAGAAGCTCTATTGGATTAAGATCGGGTGACTGGGCAGGCCAAATCATATTTTTTAATATTCCAGATGTTTGCTTCATCTCTAAATAGCCTCTGCACAATTTGGAACTGTGTTTGGGATCGTTATCTTGCTGCATCACGAATCCTTCGCCGATCAATCGTAGGCCTGATGGTATGGCATTATGCTCCAGTATCCTTCTATAGTCCTCCTTTCGCATAATTCCGTCGATTCGAATTAAATCGCCTACTCCATTGCTTGAGAAGCATCCCCAGACCATAACGGAACCGCCGCTGTGCTTCACCGTTGGGATTACACACTCCGGCAGCATCTTCTCTTGGGCACTACGTTTGACGAAAATTCACCGATTTGACCGACACAGCTCGAACTGTGATTCGTCGTTCCAAAGAACATTTTTTAAGTCCTCTTCGGTTCATTTCTTATAGGTTAGAGTCCATTGAAGTGTTCTCTTTTTATTTCGTGTTCGAAGTAAGGGTTTTTCTTTAGCAATCCTTCCACAAAGACCAGCATCTCTAGCCGCCTTATTACAGTTGTTAATGACACCGGGTTTGATCGACTGTAATCCATCTCGGCTTCTATTTCTGGAGCCGTTTTTCTTCTGTTCCGTCTGCTTGATATTTTCATTGCTCTATCTTCAAGATTTCTTGTCAATCTTGGCCTTTCGGACCGCGAAAGGACCTCAAGAGTTCAATAATCCTTGTACATTCGTATGGTGCGATGCACAAAACTAGTCGAAATTTTTAATTTTTGCTCTATTATCCGCTCGGAATTGCCTTCCTTGTGAAGAGTAATCACTGCAGATCTTATATCAATCTTATTTTTTGGCATGACTTCGGTTTTTTTAACGTTTGGTCAGTTTGAATCTTGAGGAACAAATAATGCTGTCAATATTCTGGGTCAGCTTTTTATACTTGACCCAGGGTAAAAAATGGAAGATGATAATTATTCATAATTACCTGTAGTAATTACCCCATAAAAAAAAAATACCCTGAGTACCTGAAAAACGTTTTTTATAACCCTTTTTCTCGATTTTGTATGGCAAGAGCAATAAACAAAAAAACCCAATTTCTTGACTTAGTGCATTGTTTGAGCATGCAATTAAACAATGAACGCCGTAAACCCGTTTTGGGTTCCATATTACAATTATCACTTTACAACCATCCTATTAAAAAAGAAAAAATCAAAATTTATACAATAATAAAGAAATGCCACACGATTTTCTATGAACAGGAGTGGTGGTTCGAAACTTTTGGCCGGTAGTGTATATACATATACATATAAGCGAATATTTGGCTTTGAAAATCAGCAAGCAAAAGTTATCTAGGTCTAACCATTATTTTTTAATATTATTTTTTCGGTGTTAAGTCGGATTTTTATAAAATGTCCCCTCCCGCCTAAACGGGGAGAAATTGACCTCCTCCCCTTCCCATACGATTTTTTTCTTGTCTCGACCCATCCTACACGCCCTAGTCTTTTGAACACCCTTATGCGAAACACCCTGTATATTTTGTTAAGTCACATTGCATTGTTAAAATGTATCTGTAACCGTTCGATACCTTAAGAGGTCCTACTGTGTCTATGGATATTGTTTCAAAGCTTGTATTTGGTGTGTCTGTAATCGTCTGTTTTTCTAAAGTGTGTTTTGTTATCTTATTTCTTGCGCATAAGTCACAATTTGTTATAAATTTCTTTACCATTTTACTCATATTTTTCCATATATATCTTTGTTTAAGTTTTATTATTGTTTTACGAATACCCTAGTGTTCTTTACTGTGAAATTCATCGATTATTTTATATTTCATTAATTCATCTTCTACTTTTCTTGGAGCGGCATAAATTAGTATTTTCAATTGGGGAACATTATTATTTATCTTCATTTTTGCGTACGTCTTTTTTTTAAATTCTTCTTTTTCATATACTTTAAATATTTCATCATTATTCTCTAGCGCTAAGTATTCTATATTTTCTTTTTTCATCCTTGATGCTAGCTTCTGCAGTATCGAATCTAGTTTCGCTGCGTTATCGCTACATCTTACGTGCATGTTATAATTTTCAATAGTAATTTTACAATTTTTCATATTTTTGTCGACATTAAATTTTAATTTTCTCATATTTTTGACGTCAGTTACTGATGTACAATCCCATATCCGAAGTTGATTAGGCTCCTGGTGAGATTTACATTGCCCCTTGTTATTATCTTGTTTGCTCATGCCCCTTGTAATAATTAGTGTTTTCTTTACTGTTTCATCGATTTCACTTGGTATCATTTCTTTTAATATATCTGAGTTAATTTGTATTCTTGACAGTGCGTCTGCATTCGTGTTCAATTTTCCTTTTTTATAAATAATTTCAAAATCATAATCGCATAAATCTAGTCTTATCCTTGTCATTTTTGATGATGGATTTTTGTGTGTGAAAAGCGATATTAAAGGTCGATGGTCTGTTATTACTATAAACTTTCGTCCGAATAAGTAAGGTCTGAAAAAGTTTATACTCCAGTGGATTGCTAGAAGTTCTTTCTCTATTACTGGTTTGTTTAAGTCATGTTTTTGTAATGCTTTACTGGCATAAGAAATAGGTAAATCGTTGCCTATCTCGCCTTGTGATAAAACTGCGCCTAGTGCGTAGTTTGAAGCGTCCGTTGTTAAAATGAAAAGTTTTTCAAAGTTTGGATACTGTAAAACGGGTGGTGTCATTAGTTTTGTTTTTAATTGTTCAAATGCAAGTTGACAGTGTTCATTCCATTCAAATTTTGTGTTCTTCTTTAAGAGTTGGTTCAGGTCTTTAGCTATGTCTGCGAAGTTGGGTATAAAACGTCTGTAGTAGTTGCAGAATGCGATAAATCTTCTAACATCATCTAAGTTTTTAGGAATAGGATAGTCTTTAATTGTTTGGTATTTTGCTGGATCTGTTTGTACTCCATCTCTTGTTATTAAGTGACCTAGATATACTACTTCTGGTCGTAAAAAAACAACATTTTCCTGCATTTAATTTCAAATTGTATTTGTCCAGTCTATCTAATACTCGAATTAAATTTTCATTATGATGAGCAAGACTACATCCGAAAACAATTATATCATCTACGTATAGAAATGCTTCGGATTCTAAACCTGAGAGTGCTATAGTAAGCATTCTTTGAAAACTGTTTGAAGAAATTTTTAATCCAAAAGGTAGTCTTTTGAATTGGAAATGACCGTTTGTTGTAGAAAAAGCGGTTGAGGGTCGTGAATTTTTTTCTAAATTTATCTGATGAAAGGAAGTAGTCATATCGAGAGTTGAAAACCATTTTGCTCCTCCTAATTTATCGAGAATGTCTTCTAGTGGTGTTAGTGGTAATTTATCATTGACTATTTTATCGTTTAATTTACGAAAATCTACAACTACTCTCCATTTCTTTTTGTCATCTGTATTTTTCTTTGGAACTAGCAATAGTGGAGCATTATACGGACTTGTTGATGGTTCTATTATATCGTCTTGTAGCATTTTATTTACTTGGTCATTTATTATGTCTGTGTGTGTGTGTGTGGCAGTCTATAGTTTTTTATGTAGATTGGTGTTTTGAAAGTGAAATTTCTTGTGTATAAAAATTGTTTACTGTTAATGGATCGTTTTCTAAGTGGAAAATATTTAGGTATTTTTGTAAAATTTGTATTAGTTCTTGTTTCGCTTTATCGTCTGGGCAGTCTATTTGTAGTGATTTGAGGACTTGTTTGAAACGGTTTTCGCAATGTGCTTTGTTGTTGTAAAGAACGTCATAATTTTTAAGTGGTTCGGTTTCTATGTTTAAGTTTTGTATGGTTGCTTCGTTGTTGTTGGTATTTAGGATTTTTATATGTGTTATGCCTGTTTTGGGTGCTAAAGAGTTGCTTAAGAAAATTCCTGGTTCAATCTCTTTGTTTAATATGAGTTTTTCTTCTGTGAAATTTAATTTAAGTGGTAGAATCATTTCTGTTCTTGGAGGTATTTTAATGTGGAATATTTTTGTTTGCATTGGAATGGTTATTGTATTTTCATTTGTGTACACTGAAAGTGTAAATGTTTCATAGTCAATTTTGCATAGAAATTTTTGTAGGAAATGTCTTCCTAATATTTCGTCTGTTTCTATTGGAAATTCTTTATTTACCAGATGAAAGTTGTGGGTTATTGTGTCTTCTCCTATTTTTAATGATAATGATCTAGATCCTAATGAGTAAGTTTTTTCTGTCGTGATACCAGTTAATGCGCATTTTTCGTCAGTGTAATATTGTTGGTTGTTTAATTTTGAACTTATTTTACATAGTGAAATGTCAGCGCCTGTGTCAATTAGAAATCTCAGATTTTCATTTTTAAATTTAAGTGTTATATAATTGGTATTATTATCCGATATTTTGTATATATTTAGTTCTGGCTGTCTGGAACGTTCATTTGTTCCGAGCCCATGTCGTTTCCCGATTCAGTTACAATGTTTATATTGCTATTATTTTGGTTTCTATAATTGTTTCTGTTTTGATATGTGGAATTCCTGTTGGAATTGTTATTGCTGTTCCGATTGAAATTGTTATTGTTGTTGTTAACATTGTTGTTGTTGTTATATCGTGTTACATTTGATTGGTAATTTGTCCGATTTTGGTTGTATTGATAATTGTTATTGTTATATCTTTGGTTGCTGTTATTGTTGTTATATCTTTGATTGTTATTATTGTTGTTGTCAATTCTAAGTTTTCCTTGTTGCCTAGTGTCTCTTTTAAAGTCGCCCAAATCCTGGATATAAATTCCCTTAACTGGCGTTTCAGTTCTTTATGGGCTCTATCTAATTCTATGTAAGCTTGTTCCTGCAACGAATCGACCATTAATTAAAAGAACGACATCTAATTTAGTGTTTTTTTATTCTATTAATATTTCAATTATGGTAATTTTTCCCAATTTCCCATACTTAAAACTTTATTCAAGCGACTACTTAGCGACATCGATTATCGTTTAATCGTTCCATTAAACGTTTAATTCATTATACTACTCGTAGTACTTAAAAGGCGAAACAATTGACGAAACAATTAATTTTTTCTTGTTAAGCTTTAACTTCCTTAAACGGTTATATTTCTTGCACGCTTCGTTTACCGAGCGTGCTGTAAACATTCGCTGTACATCTGTTCAGCTTTGTTTCAAGCAGAGACGAAGCGTCAAAATTTTCGTGACTTCGCTGAGGTAATTTAAAACCTCACAGAAAGGAACGAACGACCTGCCTCTATTTTTCTAACTTTGATTGTTTTTTTATCAGCCAGCAATTGTAATTGCTTGTTATTGAAACAACGAAGTTAACTTGGCTTTGATTCTCCAAACGATATGAAGTCTCTAAGCTCCTTACTTTAAATGTTTAACTTTTAATTTTGGTTCTCCAAACTAAGCAAAAAAAATTCCTTTTTAATGTTTTAATTTATTGTAATTCCGATTATTACCCTTTTTTTTGTGAAATTTCATACATTTGCGAATGTAGGACGTATTATTTAAAAATACCAAATACGGACGAATAAAATTATAAAATTAATTATCAACCAATCAACTTAAAATGTGCGACTTTGAAATCAACTACATGGATTGTTAAAATTTATTTAACAGTGTACTTTGAAAACAAACGTCTAACACACACCCGAAAAATGTGCGGCTTTGAAATCAAGTCAATCGTTAAAATTTGTTTAACGTGTGTAATTTGAAGTCAAACGCCTAATAAGGTGTTTCCATAAAATGGTTTTTCCAGGTTTTTGGAATAAACTGTTTTAACCCCCAAAACCACTCGTAAACTGTTTTAACTCCCGTGAAATTGTTGTTGCTATTCCAGCGCTAAACCAAATTGCGTTTAGTTTTTAGCCTCAGTTTTTAGTTTGCAAGTCTGTTTCGAAGTTCGGAATTGCAGACACACTATCTTTCTCCTTTTCTAGTGCCAATAAGTTAGAAAGAGATAATTTATGTCACCAAATTATTCTGCCAAATGCCAAACAAAACTCGACATACTGAGAGGAATGTGTTTTTTATGATGTACGATTTTTCGCTTTCCCAATCCTGTAAACTTGCGAATTTCATCACCATACCAAAACACATTTCAACAATTTTGAATATTATTGTTATTTTATTCACTGTATAATAAATTAAAGCGATGCACAATTTTAAAAATAGCTGCGTAAATATACAAACAAAACAACAGCTGTTTATTTCTTCTTTTCGGTTTGACAGCCCGGACCGGATTATGTATGGAAACACTAGATCAGCTGATCGATTTTCGAACACCTTAACCAGATTAAATATTTTTATGGAAACAGGCTATAAGACACACTCGAAAAATGATACAACGAAAACTTCAAACTAACCCATATTCCGTAAGCGTTGTATTTTATTCTGGATTGGTTTCCTGCTTTTAACAATTTGCGGTTATCATTTGAATTTTTCCACTTTAAATAGAATCTATTGAAGTTAGCAAAATTATTATGATTTTCGCCAATTTGTCTCACAGTAACCAATATCGTTAATTTAAAAAAAAATCGCAAAAATTCGTATTTGTTAATGTTGGCGACGTTTAAGTCGTTGCTGTTGATTACTGGCATTAACGAAAGATAACTAGCACATAAACCAGTACCTTTCACCAGGATATATGCTGATTTGTTGGCATTCGGAACTTGAACCGACTGCCAACGCTGAAAATTAATGTAAATGTTGTTAAATAAATTAACAACTTAATTAGTTTAAATCAATTGTTATTTATAGCAATTATCAAGTATTAACATACTTCAATTTATTTCAATATAAATTATTCTAATTTTACTCATGTTTTTTCACTGTGATATATCCTACTATTTTACTTTACGTTTGTTTGTCACTGCTACAATTTCACTTTTTAATTTATTCCTAAAATTATTATTTCACTTTTCAAAATATCCCCGCAACTTCATATCTACTTATTGTTTCACTTTCTTACAAAGTGACTGTTTTTCACTGTCACATATAACTTTCTAACTGCTTCAATTCCTTATTATATTTTATTATATTTTATTTTTACTTACTTATTCCTTCTTCGAGCGATCCTCGGCTCGAAATACCGGCTGCGCCAATTTGTTGTAATCTTCGTTGCAGGGTGGTCTGCTTATTCTTCTTTTGTTGTCCTCGGGAACAACCAATAAAACTCTTTGTTGTTGGTTTTTATTTAATCTTCCTTTAATTTTTCTTTAGGGTTTCTTTTATTTTAACACGGCAGGACACTAGTTATATTCTTACCACTAGTTTTTATCGACACAATTTATTAATTAACTTAACTCAATCGCGACTTTATACGCGAATCGCGAGACGACGCTTCGACCGCGTCGCTTGGATATAATTTTGAGACTCTTCTTGGAAGCTTTTTCTTGTTTCCACTTTGGCTTGGTTGACGCACCCGTCGACCGCACCAAAGTGGGTCGGTGTTGGCGCGTGTCGGAATTTCCATTCTTTCGCAATTTTTTGTATTGCGAAATATCAATATCGGCAGAATTAAATCGTTCCCAATTTAATTCTTCCGCGTTTGGTTTTGGATTATTTTTACTATTTCTTTAAACCAAGCATTTTATGGTCACTGATGGTCAAAGAGCTACGATTTTTATGGTTTAGAAGCTCGCTCCTGAGCGCTAGCTTCCACGATACATACCAATGCTAAACGCTATGGTTGCTGACTTGGCTTTCCAAAGCTTGTCTAAAGCTTCTGGCTACCAAACAAAGTGCTGCGGTTGCAGGCTTGGCTTTCAAGTTTACTTTTAACGAAAGCTTGGATGGAAATTGCGATCGCGACATACAACATCAGATACATCTGATCCAGTATCTATCAAAAATGTAAGTTTTTTATTATTATCATGTAATTCAACAAAGTTTGTAGCATTCTTGCAAATATTATAAAATTTTGTTATTGTTTTTGGCTTTCCGGAGCGGGAATTTAATTGCCCTCCGAGCCCAGCTCGTTTTCCTGAGCATTCAATGTGTAAACCCTATTGTTAGTGTTATTTCTGTATTGCTGTTGTTAATATGTAGTATTATTGTTTCTGTTGTTGTTGTTGTTTCTGTTTGGTGTCGTGTTATTACTGTATCTGGTGTTTGTGTTCTGTGTATAATTGTTGTTAGAGTTATTTGAGCGGTTGTTGTTGTTAAAAGAAGTGTTCCGATAATTCGTGTTGTTATTATTGAAATTATTGTATGAATTTTGTCGGTTGTTAGTGTTGTTGTTGTTGTAGAAGTTGGTCGAATTTCTTTGTGTGTCATTAGGTACTACTTCCATCTTTTAGTTTTTATTCTGTCATCTGTTTTTGTTGTCGTATTACTTCCTTGGGCTAAGTTGTGGAGTTCGTCATGTGGCAGTCGAGTAGCAGCATGTTGCGTGGTGTTACTGTCCAAGCGAAAGGCATGATGATCATCGAGTAAAGTGTAAGAGCTGACGTCATTCTTCCAGTAATCAACTTGGGATGCTTTTTTATGTCCATGATAACAGCAATTGGAATACCTCAGTTGGCGACGACAAGCGTTCCAGATTTGTCCTGTCTTCAAAAATTATGCTGGATAATATTTTAGTTTATCATAGATTCATGGGCTTGGCCGGCAGAGTATGCCATGGGCCTCAGCTTAGAATGCTATTTGTTTAGTTGATAAAGCCGGCAGATTTTTATGCCATGATTTAGGCTTGAGAAATTAAAAGACTCCCGGTTATAGGCTCTGATAATATTCTGATTTTATTTTGGAAACTCTTGCCCTTTTATAGCCGATTTTGAAGGGCGGACTTAAAACTAATATAAACATATTTCTTAAAATTACTTTGTGATTGGTCAGCGGATTCTGCTGATCCAATCAATAATACATTGTATATAAATTATTGTGAATAATTGTTGACTGCACTATTTCTGTCGCAGTCTCGACAGAAGACGTCGGCAGTGAAAAGAAGTCGTCAAAGCACACGCAGCCGAACTTAGCGCGGTCAATGCTCCAACAGGAAACGCTAGCGCTGCAATTTTTATGCGCTGCGTGTACCCTATCGTTGGTCAATTTGACTGTCGCTTATGAAGCAGTCGTGGCGACTAGAGTGGTACACTACACTAGATTCTTAAGAATATATGTATGTATGTAAGAATTCTTAAGAATATATATGTCAATCTGTTAACATAAAAAATTCGTTGTACGTTAAAAGAGCCATGGATTAAGACACAGACATTAAAGCCAAACAAATCGTTTGACAAATCAAGGAAATTATTGAGTAATCCTTTTGACGCTCCTGTAGCTGCAGGGACTGGTAGATTGCCTTGTTTGGCAGTACTGCCATTACTGATCATATTTAAAAAAGAAATTTGGAGCTAAGGGGCTATTGTTAAAAGAGTGAGAATTGGTGACTAATGGAGTTCCTTGCGACTTTTCGCTAAGAACACGTTCTGTTCTCATTTTTAGGTAAAGTTTATAGTGCAGGCAGCCTCGGAAGTTAGCGGGGTTTCTTGCTGTTAAACTCTTGGGAACATTTCACACATTCTTCTGTGAGTTTCTTGCTGTTAAACTCTTGGGAACATTTCACACATCTGTATTTTTTTGCACTGTTTTTAACCATATGCCCAAAGTTTTGGCATCTTCTGCATTGGATCGAATTGCTGTTTTATTAGGTTTCTCCCAAGAGATACAGGAATAGAAAAGACATTTAATTTTTATCATTTCATCCGGTGGTTTTCCAAGGGAAAGCTGAATCAAAAAGAGATTGGATGATGAAGATTGTTATTCTTAATTTTTTCGGTAAGAAAAGGAGAAATCTTAAACACTAGCTTCAGAATAATCAGATTAAGATCTCATTTAATATCTTCGGCACTATAGTCGGAAGTGAGACGTCGAAGAATCAGAAAGTTTCGTTTTCATTCGCAGAAAATGATTAAGCCTCAATATCGACATTTTTTGGTTTTTAAGTTGAGAACTCGGCATAATCGATAGCAGTTTGAAGCGGTTATACCCTAGACCTCGGATGCACAAATTAGCTTTCGCGGGCAGTTGGCCCATACGGGCACGCTGCGGGCTCCGCGGGCACTTGACAAAATGGAGTACAAACAAGAGAACAAATTTGCAGGGCAGAGTGACCAGGTTTAAAGTTAAATTCTTAAGATCTTCGCATGTTAATACAAAATTTGTTTCATTTTGTGCACACATTTTTTATTTTTTACTGCAGAAGAATATAAATTATATAAAGATAATAGGGTATTTATATTGAAGCGTTTTTAAAACTTCATTAAAAAATATTTCCACACCTTGCAGTAGAAATGTTCAACGTTTTGAAAAAGTGCAATATGGTTACCCTAATTGCAAGCTGATCGAAAAATTACACACAAACACATGAATGTTCTAGATTTTGCAGATAAGAATATGCACTGAGAGAATAAAAGAAAGCACTTCAAATATTTCTTGACGAATGCTTGAAACTAAAAAAAAATAATGCCACAGTCGGTGCAACTTTCATTTATCCCTTTTACAAAACAAAAAACGCATATGCGTCATCATTCACGAAAATCCGTCAGTTTTTGGAAATAATTATTGGCAAGCTGAAAGTAAATGTCAGTATATATAATTTCTCTCAGTGAATCTCTGCATCTCATTGGCTATTGGATACATATAAGCAAAAATATATTTATGAGTACCCAGCCGGAATTGTCACATTTACAGAAATTAAAAACAAATGATCTTTATAATGACATATAATGCCCATCTACCTAAGCGTCCTTCTTTTTTATTGCTGTTGTTAGTGTGACGTGTGACCAACAACAACAAAAATAATTTAAACTCTGAGGTGTATTCCAGGAATAGTGATTGAGTGCATAAAAAATGCAAAATTTAAGTGGGTTTTTTAAATTACATTGGCTCATTATTGAAAGTGTTTTTAAATAGAACTGATACATTGTATTCTGGATAATTAATATTAATTTAATATTAATGTTATTTAATATTATTAAATATAAATTTAGAAAAATTAAACATTAAAATTAAATATTAATTGAAATATACTGCCATTTCCTGTGGGGTGTTCATGTTATAAGCTTGCTGAATTTGAATACAGTGGGATACTTTAAAATCAGTGCTGCTAAGAACGTGAAAACAATTATTTGGTGATGTTGTTCCACTGTGCAGTCTAAAATTTTTGATAATTGACAGCTTGGTTTTTATCTGATAGAAAAGTTGTGTGCATAAATATTGTACCATTTGTCCACGGGCGTAGATATTAATTCGGGTTTATTAAATTTCTTGTACTATGGTATTATAAGATTGCCAGATATAATTTACTAAAAATGTACATTCCTAAATTTCTAACGGCTGAATTCAGTCAAAAGTTTGATATATTACAAATGGTATGAGAAATTGTTGGTGTTTTAAAGAGAGGGTTCAAAAACCCAAAAGACCTAAAATTTTAATGCGTACGCCACTGTCTCCAGCACTTCCGTCTCAACTTATCCCCCTCACCCAGCTCGTACGAGCAATTGCTGAGCTCGCCAGAATTGCTACGGGCAGCTCCGCTGAACATCCCTGCCCTACACGATCATATACATACATAGTTGTTGTTTATGTAGCTGTTGTAGTTGGTGTTGAATTTGTTTTTGCTGTCCAAACGGAGAGCCATCGTTGAGTCTTTTTTCCTTTTTTATCGATGAGCCATCATAGGCTTTCGGAGTTAATTATTATTAACTGTTAATTATTCTTATTTTACATTAGACAAAAATAATTAATTAAGTAAGGCATGTGTTGCTGACAAGCAACTCTCTCGTAATAAAATTCCGTTGTAATACTTTTAAATGCAAAAGTCATATAGCTGGGGAAGAAAATCGGGCTGTGAAACATATAATAAGTAGTATTGTTATTGTATTGTATTTATTGCAAATCAATTATTTAATTTGCATAGTTTTAAACGCTAAAAAAGATGATTAAATGTATATGTATACAGTACAATACGCATATAAGAAACTCGTTTATAAGAAAAACTCGGCTATATGAAACCCTTTTCCAGACACCATATACATTTCCATATAACTACGTGCTAAATAATCCTTATATAAGAAAATCGCTTATAAGAAAAACTCTGCTATAAGAAACAAATTTTTATGAAAAATTATATTCCTTACATAGAAAATTGTACGTGTATAAGAAAGTTTTCTCACAATGAAATTTTTTTCAATTTGGGGATTTTACAATTTACATCTGTGAACACTGGTCCAAATGTCAAATGAAGTCGTCGATTTTTGTGAAATCAGCCGGCTTCGTTGTTTTTATTTATTTTGTGTAAAATGTCATCGAACAAAAGAAATGTTTTGTCAATTAAATGTGTATTAATTTTATTTCAAATATATATCTGCATACTCCATAGGAAATTTTGTGTCTGACGCATATAAGAAAATATGTTTTCTATATGCGTGTTACATATATAAGAAAGTATCTTTCTTATATGCGTGTTCTCTTTATAAGAAAGTTCGCATATAAGAAACAAAATCTGTACATTTTCAGACTTTCTTATATGCGTATTGTACTGTACTAGCTTAACTACCTGGCATAGCTCGGGAAATAAAATGTTATTTTATAATACTACATTGTATTTGGTATGTTTTTATTTATGTTTTTTATGTGTTTATATTTTTATAATTTGATATTGTAAAATATTAGAAATGTTTTGTTTAATTTTCTTGCGGTTTAGTTTTAATTAATATACCTCTTTATACACTAAGGGCCTTATGCTCGAACTGCGCAACAGTAGCGGTACCTCCATTTTCGCTGCTCTTAAACCAGCATGTGCTAACTCTTACGTTGAGCCCGTTGAGAGAACTGCGCTTTACGTATTTCCCCTACTTGTCAACTGGTATGTAAAAGTTGTGTATCTGGTGTTGTATCTAGTATCCTCCAGTAGGATACCAGAACAAACGTAATGCCGTAGATCCTTCCTCAAGAAGGATCACTAACAGTGCTTTTATGTGGTGGGGTTGTCGTCGTTGGTCCTTCGACGTGAAGGGCCACGGACGCTTGTGCCACGGGCTAGACTGTGCCGACTGTGTGGACTTTCCTATCGGGATCCGGCAAAATGCCGCAGGTGGATCCTCTTGCCTAGTTACCACGGGCACCAAGGTGCCGCCTTTGTGGTCCTTTAACCTGTCGGCCAATGCTGCCGACTTTCGACAGGCGCTGAAAATAAAGCCTTGGGTTAATTTTCTTACGTTTATTTCAATGCTTCTTCTTCTGACTTCTTGGTCCTTCTACAATGTTATGTACTTCAACTGTGTAACTGCAACTTCAGAACTTTTACTCTATACTTCGCCTGCTTAACTTTAACTGCTTAATTACAACTGCCTTCTTTCAATCCGAAAGATGGGTTTATATCTCTTCCGAGATTCGTTGTTGGTCAGAATCATTTCCGCATCGTTTTGCAATTCTTTCAAGAATTAATTTTGACACTCATTGCAAATTTGGAATGCGATCAAGTTCGCGCGCTGTTCCACTTATTGGAATGCGATCAAGTTCGGCTTTTATCTAGGCCACAGTGGTGTGTGATTCACCTGTACTTTCGAGCTTCGCAATTAATAAAGAATGGCCTAGAAGTATGCATTTTGTGCATTGTTAACTACTGGGCCGAAAAGTATGTGGTGATAGCAACGTTAAGCGTTGTTATTACCAGAGCAATGATTCTGACCTACATCATCCCTCCACCCTAGGGGAAGAAAAATTTAGTATCGTAAGACGATATTAAATTTTTCTTGTACATTTAAGTTTTGTTGAACTGTGGGTGTGCGTATGCTTATTATGACTTTACTTAGTGTATGTTCGTGTTTTTCTTTCTTTGTGAACAATAATGATTAATTATTAGAAATAATTAGAATAATTACAATACAATTAATTATTAACAATACTTACAATAAAAGCAATTACAATAATAATACAATAATACAAGTGGTAACTGCACTTCTTCGGTGTCGTCTGTGTGTAGGTTGATGATGATTTGATGTTGGTGTTGACCTTGACGTAGCTGTTGATGTTTTTGTTCATGTAACTGTTGATGTTACTGTTGACGTTGTTTTTGATGTACACCCCGTTAAATTGATGTCTTCTTCTCGGTGTGTTGTGGGAATTTTGTTGCTGCTGGGTAGCTGGCGTGGTTGTTGCTGTGTTGTAGTGACTATACTCGGAACGGCCGTTGTTAGCTATCGACCTTAGTTCCCGTTGTTCTGCTGGTACTATTCGGTTGTTCGTTGGTTATAGTGTCGGTTGTCCCACAATTGGGATCAATTGTTGTTTGATTGAACTGTAGTGGATGGTTGAGATGTTTCCGGAATCATCGTTTTAACGTCTTGCTCCATCGTCTTCAATATCTTTGCTTGTAGCTAGTGGTGATGCGTTTTTAGATCGCTGCCACTTGAGGTAATGTTGTAGACGTCATAAAACCGTAAATTTCAAAATGTCGCCGTAAATTCAACTGGCGAACATCTGGCTGCATTAGTGGCTTGTCTACTTGCTGCTATTGGGTCGTGATTTTGCTGTCGCATACGCGTGACGTAACTTCCGCTTAAACGTGGACTTCCGCTTAAAAGGCAAGCAGTTCACTCGCAGGCATTAATTGCAAAGCTGTCATCACTGAATATGTTGCCGTACTATGGACTCATAATACTGACGATTGGCTATTTTTCTTCAGCGACTATATTCTGGTTATGTTGTTAGACCTCTTGAAAGGTAATTTCGTGTTTATTGTCGACTGTTGTTGCCTTGTTGTATTGGTTTGCTTGTTTGCAACTATTCCATCTTTGGTTGCGATGGTTGTTGTCGCTAAGCTGATCAGCTGTTCCAGCTACCCTTCACCCTTCGAGTTGGCTGGGCGCTTATCGTCGCCCTGTTGTAGACATGTTGTGGTGTGATGTTGCACTTTCGCTGTTGTGATGGGTGTACATCGATATTCAGGTCAGCTTCTCTGCATGCTGGATTCTTCTTTTATACGTTATTACAATTACTATAAATTTTTTATCTATATTCTTTTTTTTTCCTCTTTTACAATATATTCTTATTTAATTTGTTCGCAATTAAAAAGATTTGAAGTCATTTTCGTAGCGTATATTATTTTAATTTAGGAATATTAAGTAGTTAACCATATTTATCTTCATTGAATTCCATTACATAATTTCTAATATTTATTTAATTCATTAATTTGTACAAGTACCTTAATATATTCCCTTTTTATTTTAATATTTCAAATTCATTTCAAATATATTTCTCTTCCTAATTTTCATATAATTATATTCTTTGTTTCTTTTAATTTTCTTATTTCTTTTCTTTTCTTATGCCTTTTTTTTTCATTATTTAACTGTACATACATATTTGCTTCTAAATTAAATTAAGTTTAAAATATTATTAGTTGTACTGTAAGTGTTTCTTATAAATTCAGAATGTGTTGAATTTCAATTAAAATTAATTGTACTTATTTTACTTTTAATTAATGTATTTTAATAACGTTATTTTTCATGCAATTACAATATTTATGTAATTTCTTTCTTATTTTAATGTACGATTTTATTCTTCTTTTTAATCAATACCTAATTATGTTATTTTGTAAAAGTTAAGTGCAATTCTTTCCTTCTCCTTAATATTTATATATTCTTTCCTATTTCTTTTAATTTTCTTAATCTCTTATTGTATGTACATATCATATTCTGAATTACAAGTAATTTAAGTTTTAAATTATTTTTATATGTGTAGATGTGTACATTTGTCAATATACTTTAACTATTGTCTATATATTTATGTGTATAACAACGGTTACACTATGTCTTTGTTTTCCTATTATTTTTATTATTAGTTTCTTAATTCTTTTTTTCATTATTTTGATTATGTTTGAATTTGTTCATTATTGTTCTGTGTTTTTTTTTTTTTTCGTGTTGTTTAAACTGACGCCGCATTGTGCTCGCGTTCAGTTGTTCTACTTTTACACCTGCTTTTGCGCTAATCGCTCAAGTCTTGCTTATGTTTTGTTTGTTATTACCGCGAATTCGTTAATATTTTACATTGAATATTTATGTACTACATTTTATATAATATGTTTATATTTTCGTAAGAATATTTATAAGAAACAAAGATCCTTCTTATTTTAGATTTATATACATTTTCTATTGCAACGATTGCAACCAGATATAGTTATCATGTGTAAATTATGGTTATGCATAAACTAACTCCTTATGCATATATTTCATGTGCATTTATTCCTTTAATAAATGCAAATGCAATAGTAATGGCTGTTTATTTAAAACGGAAACAGCTTTTCACATACCGTATATTACCAATTCAAATAAGTACAATCTAAAAAGTTCAATTGCAAATTTACAAAAGAAATGGCTCAAATATTAAGTACGAAGTTATTTTATCACTATATAAGTTTTCTTTTCTTATATTTTTACGCTTAAATAAACAAATTGTTGCTTATTGAAACGTTATTCTGATTTTCTTTGTGACCTTCGTTTTGAATTTTGTTGAATTTCACTCGTTATTCAAACGTAAGATTGAAATCAATTTAAAATTAATAGTAGTAAATTATTAGTAATAAACTTAAAAATGTTATTTTCATATTATCCTATAATAAATCCTATCAAGCCTATTTTATATATATTTATTCTATCCTACTCCTAATAAGGTGCCTATTGTGATTAATTTACTTTAATTTATGACTACTTTATTTAATTTACCCCTAAACCTATTTTCTTAGTTTAAGTGATTCTGATTCCTATATAATTATCTAGTTAATTCTATTTTCCTATTTAATTGCTACTATATAACTTATAACTTAATAATATACTTTATATAACTTAAGTAAGTTATTGTGGAATGGCTTTTCCTTTCCCTTAATATTTAACACTGTCGTAATTGGACTTTTAATTCCTACTACTTTATATGGCCCTATCCATATGGGAGAAAACTTATTTTTCCTGGTTTGATTCTTAATTAGTACATTATCTCCTACTTTAAATTCTACTAAATTTAGTTTGTTATCGTACTGCCTTTTAGCTACCTGTTTTGCTAAATCCTGATTCTTTCTCACGATTTCGTGAGCCCTTTGTATTTGAAATTTCAATACTTTATTTGGATCTTCGGCATTATATACCGGACTACACTTCCTTTTTAGGTTAGTCGGCATTTCTGTATCGAAACCAAACAAAGTACGGAATGGCGTGTGCTTCGTCGTAATGTGGGGTGTGTGGTTATGAACATGCATAGCTGCACTTAACCATTGATCCCAATTCGACCCGTCTTCTTTCGCAAAGCTACGCAAATATTCTGCTATAGGTCTGTGGCTTCTCTCTAATGAACCATTTGCTTGTGGATGGTAAGGCGTAATATGCAATTTTTTAATCCCTAACAATTTGCAAGTATCTGAGAACAATTTCGAAATGAAATTAGTTCCGTTATCTGTAATAAGAATTCGTGGAATTCCGTAGCGCGTAATTACTTCGTCATAAAAGGCCCTGGCGACAGTACTTGCTTCCGCGTCTGGGATAGCTGTACATGCCATAAATTTTGAAAAATCATCTTGGAATGTTAAAATATATTTGTTACCGGATACGGTTTCTGGTAGAATACCTACTATATCCATGTAAACTTTGTCGAATGGCCGCATTGGTGTATCCGTTAGCACCATGGGCATTTTTGTCAATTTCGAAATTTTGTTCACTTGCCACTTTGGACAGTTTTTAATGAATTCTTTTATTTGTTTTTGCATTCCTGGCCATCTGAATTGTCTCCGGATTCTTAAATACGTTTTCACCGCACCCTGATGTCCTCCCGGTGGTGAATTGTGAAAATCTTTAATCACTGTTTCTATTTGTTTCGGGTCGGACAGCAATGTTGCTGTGTTACTTGTTCCGTTTCCCGGTTCCTCATCATCCTTGTCGACTTCAATGGTTGTTCCTTGTTGTTGTTCCTTGCCCTGTTTTGCTGTTTTCGTTTTCGACCGTGTTTGTACGGCCCCTATTGTTTTGCGGTTTACCTGAGGAATTCTACTCAGTGCATCTGCGTTCAAGTTTTTCCTGCCTGGCTTATATAAAATTTCAAAATCGTATTCTGACAATTTGTGTCTAAACCTTGCCAGTCTTGAGGTTTGGTCCTTTAAATTGGCTATTCCCTTTAGTGGTTGATGGTCAGTAAAAATTTTGAAATGTCTCCCTAAGAGATATGCTCTGAAGTTTTTTGTTGACCAAACTATCGCCAAGAATTCCTTCTCTATTGTTGAATATCTCTTTTCTGTGTCGCTCAGCGCTCGGCTAGCAAACGCTATTGGTCTATCTTCACCTACTTCTCCTTGAGAAAGAACCGCGCCTAACGCTTCGTTACTTGCGTCGGTAGTTAACAGAAATTCTTTTGAAAAATCTGGATATGCCAAAACTGGTGGTGACATGACTGCTTCTTTTAGTCGTTCAAATGCTTGCTGGCAGTCTTCTGTCCAGATAAATTTTGCGGCTTTACGTAATAATTTGTTAATTGGCAGCGCTATCTTAGCTGTGTTTTCAATAAATTTCCTGTAGTAATTTATTAGTCCAAGAAATGCTTGTACTTCTTTTCTGTTTCTTGGTACTCCAATGTTTTTCACACATTCTACCTTGTAGGGATCTGGTAAAGCACCATTTTCCGAGCATTTGTGTCCTAAATAAACTATTTCCTTTCTCAAAAATTTGCATTTCTCTGTATTCAGTTTTAAATTATGTTCCCGTAATTTGTGTAATACTGAACATAATCTTTGTTGGTGTTGTTTCAGATTTCTACCATATATAACTATGTCATCTAAATAAACAAAACAGTCTATCCCTTGTAGACCTGTTAGGATATGATTCATTATCCTTTGGAATGTTGCTGGGGCACCTGTTAGCCCAAATGACATTCGATTGAATTCGAAATGCCCTAGTCCTATACTAAATGCTGTTTTTTCCTTATCTCTGTCGTCGATTAAAACTTGGTGATATCCACTTGCCAAATCTAGCGTTGTAAAATATCTGCTATGGCCTAATTGCTCTAAAATTTCGTCGATGCGCGGAATTGGAAAAACTTGTTTAATTGTGGCTTCATTGAGTTTTCTGTAATCTATTACGAGTCTCCACTTTTTCTCGCCGTCCTTGCCACTTTTCTTGGGCACTAAAAGTAACGGTGAGTTCCACGGTGATGTGCTATGTGTAATTATGCCATCATCTAAAAGTTTGTTTACTTGTTTATTTATTTCCTCCCTATGTATTTGAGGTAATCTGTATTGTTTTCTATTTATGGGCGGCTGATCTGCGCCTGTTGGAATTTCGTGTTTCAATACACTTGTAAACGAGAGTTCGTCTCCGTCTAACAGAAAGACGTCATGAAAAGATTTTACTATTTCCTCTATTGAATTCTTTTCTTCCATATTTAAATTTTCATCTAACTCAATTTCATTGAGCAATTCATTTATTCTTCTTTTGGCATCTATTTTGCCTATGCTATTAATTGACTCAGTACATTGTATTGTGTACTCGTCGAAGTTTGTGAATTTTGGTTTAAATTCGCTATCTATTTCGTAATCATACTCTGTTGTATTTAATATGGGAGCATAAACCGTATTATCCTTCACATTTACTAATGTATCTCCTATGTAGATTCCTGGATCTATTTCTTCTTTATGAATTACCACATTCTTAAATTTTGTACGAAGTTTTAATTGTACTATCGTAATTGTTCTTGCATCAACTGGTATGTACTGTTGTTTGCTTTCCTTCTCTATCTGCTCGATAGTTTTTATCGGTAATTCTAAAATAACCTCTTTCTTTTCATTGAAGAGTGTTAAAATCTTTTCCATAGTATTTATAATGCAGTTGTTCCACAAATTATCTCTTCCTAATATGCCGTCTGCTGGTACTCCTTGTTTAAGTGACACAACGTGTAGCGTTAAACGTAAGGACTGTACCTCATTATGACATATAGTAGTTGATCCTTCTGTGGTCACACAACCTCCAAATGCTCCGCTTAAGTCCTTCCTATTCGACTTGTCTATTATTGTGCTATCTTTTATCGCACACCTCTTTATCAGGCTTGTATCTGCCCCTGTATCTACCAGTAAAATGAGTTTTTCATTATTCGCCTCTTCGCAAGGTAATTCAATGAACACGTCATTTAGCTGGGTTTGATTGCACTTAGATACTCCTGTTTCTGTATTTCTATTGTTATTTGCTAACTTATTCATTGAGCACGGTATTTTTGGATTTAGCTTTTGGTTTTTTCCTAACTTAATTGGCATTTCTGAATCAACTGTTTCTCCAAACGTATGTTTTCTCTCTGTTACGTTGTTTTTCTTATTATTATCAGTCCCTTTTAACTTGATATTAATTTTTAAGTCTCTTGAAGGTGGTAACGTTTCAACAATCGCTTCCGATGTCGGACTTACGGTTACCACTTTATTCGTTAAAGCTGGTAACGTATCCACAACCGGTTCGGATGTATGAATTACTGTTACTCCTTCATTTGGCCTTAAGTTACTAATATTTTTGGGTCCCCAGATTATTGGCCTATTCTGGGCCCTTGGCAGTTTCCCGGACTATTACTTTGTAACGATTCCCAATTCTTTTTTTGCCTCGCAATTTTTTATCATATGTCCTGGTCTATTACACCAATGACATAACGTTTGGTTTGCTCTGTTCGGCTGATTCCTCTGCAATCCGTTAAGTGTAGTTGGGTTAGGGTTTATTGCCCGTTTTTGGTTCCCGTTCTGCTGGAATGGGTTTTGAGGCCAATTATGCTGTGGTCGGTTTGTCTGCCAGTTTTGTTGGACTTGGTTTGACTGCCAATTCTGATGAGGTCGGTTCCATTGCTGATTTCCTTGACTTTGGTTGTTAGTCCTCTGATTCTTATTGATGTACTCACTTCTGTTGTTGACCTTGTTGTCACACCTCCAATTTGTCTCGTGTCCATATTTTAAACACCTCTGACAATATGGCGTGTTCTTGCTAGTCAAACAATCGTCTCTGGTATGACCTCGCTTGTTACAAAATGAGCAAATTATTTTATTCGCCGCTCCTTGTGTAGTATTTTGTACCGAAGTGGGGTGCCTAGCAATTTTTTCTACTGAAGCTATGCCCTGACTTTCCTGTTGAATTTGCTCTTGTTGTTTATACGGCATGGTGGCAGAACGCGGTGCATTCATATTAATGTTTAAGGGGTGTGTGTGGAGGAGACTACTGTTTTCTATGGTTTCGAGTGCCTCTATGACTAATTCTACCATTTGTTCGAGGTTTTTCTTCGTAACATTGAGCATATAAATTCTCAATGCAGCGTTTTTTAATCCTGTTTTAAAGGATTTCTCTACGGCTCCTTCCACCATACTCAAAAGTGCCATATCACCGTTTCCATTATATTTCGTTCGCACTAACTCTACTGCCTGTGTTCTTAGGGTGGTTAGGCGTCTTGCAAACTGTCGTATATCTTCGTTAAGTAGCTGGCTACAACTTTGGATACCTATTATCACTGAGTCTAAGGATACCGTTGGTAAATATGCATTTTTTATTGTGAGGTAGAATTCCTCGAGGGTATTGAAGCGTTGTGACCTCACTAAATCATAGGCATCCCCATGTAACCTCTGCTTAATGCAGTCTATGTAGTCCTGAATGTTGTCCGCACCTACATCTCTTGCGGCTAATTCGCACCCGTGTATGAATTTATACACTTCGCTGCGTAAGTCTGGCGAATGTGTTCCAGAAAAGAGCGGTACCAGCCTATTTGTAATTTTAGCTATCTCTCCTATACCCATTTTGATTTGTGTTGCCACTAATGGTTTAAATGTAGCAAATGAAACTGCATTATATTCCCTTGGACTGGGTATGGCTGGGGTAGGTTCCTTATGGTATAGTGATTGTTCGTGCGCTAGCTCTATTTCCTGTTGTAGGCGTCTATTTTCCTCTTTTAGTTCTTGTATTCTAGCATGCGCCTTCTCTATGGATGCACAGTCCTCTCTTGATTTTTGTGCTGATTCCTGTTCTAGCGTTTTATTTAATGTTTCCTCTGTTAAATCCTTCTTCTCTAATAATTTCCTTAGTTGTTCGTTCTCGTCTTCTAAGGTCTTTAGTATGTTTTCCTGAAACTGTCTTTCCTTTACATAAGTATCGAACTTATTTTTTAACGCGTTGAATTCTGATAAACAGTCCCTTAAACTTTTATTTTTGTTTTCTACTATATTTTTTAAAAACACTAGCAATTCCTCTATTAATGCGTCTGCTTTTTCTACAGTTGATATTTCTCCTAGTGCGTCTATTTTAGTTTTTATCAACTCTAAATATTCTTTATTGGAAACGGTATTTTTTAAGATGTTCCAAACTTTTGTCACTAGTTCTCCTACCTGTCTCTTCAAATCCCTGTGGTCTTTTTCTAATGCTAAATATGCTTGTTCTTGAAAAGATTCGGCCATTAATTATCCTATACTTATTTTTCCAAGTATTTATTTTGGATATTTTTGGAATCAATTAAAACTTTAATTGATTCTCTACAAGCAATTAACTTTTGCTTATTCAGCTATAATACGGCTCATTGACACCCTTTTTGGCTGAACACGTTGTAAACATTCGTACCTTCGTACGCTTATATATATTATTTTTATAATATTATATTACTTTTTTTTTGTAATTCGAGCTTGTGGCTTAATTCTGTTCGCCCGGTGCCTGACGTACGTTTTGTTTTTGTTATTTCTTTGTTAGCGTTTTTGCTACCAGCTGCCGGTCGATAGCAATTTTGTCGCTTCTGGCCTTGTTTGAAGTTCAAGCTCAAGTTTGTGACCTACTTCTTGTTGCAATGAGTTTCTTGCAATTAAGCATAATTTATTTTATTTATTGTCTTGCAGTTATCGCTGCCAGCCTGGTAATTATTAATTAATGTGTTATTAAAAAAAAATACTAACGGATTTGTTTGTTGTATTCATACTTTTCTTTATTGTTTAAAAATACTATTATTCATTTTACTTCACTTGGTTTAAAGGAGCGATCCTCAGATCGTAAAAACGGCTGCGCCATAATGTTGTATCTAGTATCCTCCAGTAGGATACCAGAACAAACGTAATGTCGTAGATCCTTCCTCAAGAAGGATCACTAACAGTGCTTTTATGTGGTGGGGTTGTCGTCGTTGGTCCTTCGACGTGAAGGGCCACGGACGCTTGTGCCACGGGCAAGACTGTGCCGACTGTGTGGACTTTCCTATCGGGATCCGGCAAAATGCCGCAGGTGGATCCTCTTGCCTAGTTACCACGGGCACCAAGGTGCCGCCTTTGTGGTCCTTTAACCTGTCTGGCAATGCTGCCGACTTTCGACAGGCGCTGAAAATAAAGCCTTGGGTTAATTTTCTTACGTTTATTTCAATGCTTCTTCTTCTGACTTCTTGGTCCTTCTACAATGTTATGTACTTCAACTGTGTAACTGCAACTTCAGAACTTTTACTCTATACTTCGCCTGCTTAACTTTAACTGCTTAATTACAACTGCCTTCTTTCAATCCGAAAGATGGGTTTATATCTCTTCTGAGATTCGTTGTTGGTCAGAATCATTTCCGCATCGTTTTGCAATTCTCTCAAGAATTAATTTTGACACTCATTGCAAATTTGGAATGCGATCAAGTTCGCGCGCTGTTCCACTTATTGGAATGCGATCAAGTTCGGCTTTTATCTAGGCCACAGTGGTGTGTGATTCACCTGTACTTTCGAGCTTCGCAGTTAATAAAGAATGGCCTAGAAGTATGCATTTTGTGCATTGTTAACTACTGGGCCGAAAAGTATGTGGTGATAGCAACGTTAAGCGTTGTTATTACCAGAGCAATGATTCTGACCTACAACACTGGTGTACACAAATTTTACATTAGACATCTCTTTCTTTCTTGTGATTACATGTATTCAATGTGAATATGTTGTTATACCTGTTTTGTTCTCTCTTGAGTGTGTATTGGAAATTTTTTTCACTTATCACTGAGAAAAATATATACGCTGAAACACTAAGCATGAATTTTTTCCACTTTTGTTTGTTTGCACGTTATATATTTGGATTATTTCAGCACATTGTGATTGAAGCTATATAAAGTAGATAATGGTATAATCTTTTATAATATGAAGTAAATTGCATAATTCAATAAAGACAAAATTTATGTGAATTTTTCCTTTATATTAAAAAATATTATTGAATTATTATTATTATTATTTCGAAAAATCCTTTCTTCTCCCTTGTATACATCATAAAAGAAACCTCTGTACAAAATATTCATGCTTCGTTTTATTTTATTATGTCATTGGGTGTACTTTTACCAAATGATGTCCTTTTTTGGACCTTTAGAGGATGAATTTTGGAAAATCCTGAAAATGGATTTTAGGCATTTATACGCGGGATGTTTTCGTGAAAACAGAAAATCCATATTTAATGGCTAACAAAAGAGTTATGTGTTTGTCCTTTTTGAAGTCCTTAGAAGTAAAATTTCCGAAAAATCCGTTCTTCTCCCATGTATACATCGTAAAAGAAACCTCCGTGCAAAATTTCACCTTTGTAGATCCAAGGGTTTAGCCTGTACAAAGAAAAAATTCTGTGTATGTCCTTTTTGAAGTCCTTAGAAGTATCATTTCGAAAAATCCATTCTTATTCGACGTATACATCATAAAAGAAACCTATGTGCAAAATTTGACCGCTCTAGGTCCAAGGGTTTAGCCTGTGCGTTGATGGGAAGTGAGTCAGGCCTTTCATTTTTATATATATAGATTATATTATATGCGTGATGTATGTACAATGTACATACACCACCCATATTTTTTCGGCTCAGCGTTTCATTTGCAACAGGATTTTAACAAACAACTTGTCTAGCTTGCTGCTTGCTAGCTTTATATGGCTTGCTTTTATTGCTCTCTATTCCGAAACCGGCCTGCATAGAGAGAGCATGTAAAACACAAAAACCAACAAATTTGACCAAAAAACTGATGGTGTGCTTACAATTATTTGCTTCTGTCTCTTCAACAGTTTGTAATTCGTATTAAGTTATTTGCAAACGACGACCTTATATAGCGAATGTTCTACATTAAAAGATACCGACAGAGATCGCTGATGAGGAACGTTGGCATGTTCCGAAATAGCTACATATATGATCTGCCAGTCAAATTGTTAGTTCAAATCCTGTTGCAAATGAAAAATGGTTGGTGTATGTTTATCAATAGCCTTTTTTAGTCAATTTACAATTTTTAAATATTTTGCAAATATTTAGTGCAGCCTTTAGTTGAAGAGACCGAAAGAGATACATCCGAAAAAAACATCCGTGTTCGGAATCGCCAACTGTGGGACACAACCAATATTTATTAAACTTAAGTTAAGGAAAGATTTCTGATTGCATCTGCAATTTTTTTTTTATTTCAATTGTCTGCAATTCCAGGTGGTGCTTAATATCGGTTTGCTTTTTATATTCAAATTTTTCTTTGGAGAGCTTATACTTCTTATCCTGAAATTTGCAGTTTCTTCTTGTGTATTTGCACAAATTGTTCAGATTGTCATTTATACTATCGAGCACCTTAAATGATTTCGTCTGGTAATCAATTTGGCTGATAACTTGTTTTTTTAGAAGGCTAAGTGTGTAGGGCATTTCCTGTTTTTTTCTGTCAATGGTTCGTCATACGCAATTGTGCTGATACTTATTTCGGCGTCGTTACTGTCATTCTCTTTATAGTCGCAATTCTCTGCAGAATAAATTACGTGGGATTCGATGTCATCTTCCCTGCAGAACTCTGTCGTGCCACTGATGGCACTAACCGATTCATATAGTGACAGCAATTTGGCGACCTTTTCGTCCAACAAATTTAGTGGACAGACTTTCACAGGCCCACCAGTCGTAGTTAGAATTTCACATTTGCAGAGTCTGAAAATAACCCAAAAATAATCCCATATAGGTTGGGAAATTAAAAAAACTTGACTACATTTTATGAAATAAAACATCTATATATACATATGTATATCGATATTAATATTGTATCATGAGTAAAGAAAGAGCAACCAAAGAAAGTCAAGCTTCTTTAATTTTTCACAACCCAAAGAAATCAGCCGAGAGATTTCTAGCGATATGCATACATATTTTTCTTCACACTTCGACACAGTGCATTTTTTTCTTCAAAAAACGTTTAAAAAAGACTTTTATTTCAAAAAAGTCAGCAGAAAAAGGTATCGGAAAAACTTTTTTCAATGACTTTTAAAAATAAAAGTCTTCAATAAGAGCTATGGGTATGACCTTTATATTTAAGACATTGATACATGACAATACACACCTGCACACCGTTTATAGCAATAATTTTGTATGTAAATGTTTGTGAATGAATACCAATAATGAAGTGCTCGGTGAAATTTTGCAATAATGTTAAAGAAAAAGTTAGTGGTAAGAGTTTTTTACTTTCCATCAGATTTTCGGTTATCAAAAATTTGGCAGGTTTTGCCAGCGAAACAAAGAATTCAAAACCAAAGATGCAGGCATCTGTGAGGATCATTTTAATAAAAATTGCTTTGAAAACGAGTTGCAAAGGGATATGTGTAAGTAAATTTATTATAGTTTGTTTAACTTTTAATTTATATAACGTGTACAAAATCAGGTTATGATACACGTAAAAGACTGAACCATAAGAGAATTCCAAAGTAATCTCACAACAAATGGCATCAGAACAACGTGCACAGCGGACGAAGACAAGGAAAATGCAATTGTTGACTTTAGCATTTTTGACGATCAGCGTAAAAATGTTGGGACTCATTTAAGGGAGTCTTGTATAGTTTAAGAGATATACTCTCGAAATTCCCAAATTTCAAATGCATGTAACTCCGAAAACATACATGAAATTTTGTAGAAATATTCTTTCGAGCGACATTATTATATTTTACGTTGCAGAAAATGGGCGTGGCGCGCATACTTTTAGGTTACATGGACGGAAGGGTAATATGGCACAATCGTCCATAAATCCTTATATAAGTCTGTAATTTTATGATATGTTATCAATTAATATGTAATTTTGTATAAATATTCTTTGTTCGGATTGGTAAACGAGCAAATAAAACGAATATAAGACATATAAATATAGAATCAATTCATACAAAAATTCATTGGTATAAAACCTTAATTCCTAAAATTCATAAAAATTCCTAAAAACTTTTAAGGTGTAGGGTATCTAAGATTCGGCCAGGCCGAATTTAGCTTTCTTACTGGTTAAATGTCCCTTCGCAAAGTCCGGATGATTAGTGAAAAAATCGTTTGCAGCTGAGTTTATCCTAAGCAATCCCTGCAAAATTATTGAGGTTATTAATATTTTGACCATAATTAATTTGGAAAAAAAATCACTTTTTTTTTTTGTTCACAAACCAAATATCGTGCTTACTTGCAACTCAACTTCGACTACCAGACTACTGCAGCATCTTCCAAGCGGAAGTGCTGGCAATCCGCGAAGTACTGTCCTGGCTGAAAGGACATCATACTGTCTATGGTGTTAAAAGCTTCCACCAATCTCTAAATGAGATGGCAGAGCAGTTCTCCATAAAGCTGTGCTGGGTTCCAGGACACAGAAATATTCCAGGGAACTGCCGAGCGGACGAATTAGGCCGCCAGGGAACTGAACTAGTTATCAACCTAGATGACTCACGTATAGGTACGCTTGTTATCTGTAAGCAAACTATGAAATCATACACCTTAAAAGAGGCTAATAAAAGGGAGGAGCTGGTGTCTTGGAAGATTGCAAGGCGGCTATGGTCCACTTACCATCGAAAGAATTCAAAAGACCTCCTTTCGCTGAGCAGAAAGAACATTCGGCGGGTGATAGGAGTCACAACAGGTCACTGCCTTTTTGGGGCTCACGCAAAGCGCATGGGGCTTTTCGAAAATGACTTTTGCAGGAGCTGCAGGGATGAGGAGGAGGAAGAGACCCTAACGCATCTCTTGTGCGGCTGTCCGGCTCTGTCCCAGAGAAGGCAAATCCACTTGGGAGCCTTTTTCTACAACAACCTGTAAAAGGTTTAAAATAATTTAATAATTTATTTAAAAGATCAAAAACTAAAAAAACAATTTATTCAAAGTTTAAGCCGAAACCACAATGGCGCGTTAGGTCGGTCGCGCTGCGATAGCTTTTCCCAGTCACTGCCGAACAAAAACTGACAACTCGATCTAAGCTACTGCCGTTCGAATATCGGGTAGTCATATTCCTTATAACTCGACCTCTTCTGACCCATCGTCACTTTGAGACGATTCGTGGTCATCGACATCGATTTCTTCTGGACCTAAAGTACACCAAGACTTCATGTGATAACCTTCATGATGTGCGAAGTTCTGTTTGCAGTTGGCACATAGTCAACAACAATTAAATCGCCTTCAGCATATTGTTGCGGTCTTTGGTGTTTTGCATCAAACCTCTGCTTCCATTTTTGCTTCTCGTTCTTCATATTCTCGTACGCTGCCGGTATTCAGTGTTGATGAACTCATCAGTGTCATCGTTGCAGTGTTGATAAACTGAATTTCGTCGTTGTATTAATTTGCGAATTTATACTCCACTGCAGAGTTGAAAGGGCTACGTCCCATTCCTTTTTGTTGCTAACTGTGCAACTGAGAGATCCGAGTATCGTCTTGTTTATACGTTCTGCGTGACCATTATCCCTCGGGCATCGAACTGCAGTTTGGATATGCTGTATCCCGTGCTCATGCATGAAGGCTTCGAATTCTTTTGAAGTGAATGCAGTTCCTCGGTCTGTAGTTATTCTAAGTGGTTGGCCATAGATGGAAATCATTTCCCACAAAACGTTAATAACTGGCGCCGTCTTAGTATTTCGAAGAGCTTTCACTATAGTGTACTTACTGAAAGCACACACCACCACCAAAATGTAACTGTTGCCTCGCTTACTCCTTGTGAAGGGTCCTAAATGGTCCATCTACAGACTTCGAAATGGAATTGGTTGCACATCAATAACTTGCATTTCCCGCTCGGGCTTCCCTCCTTTGACCTTATTTAAACAGCACTCTAGACAGTCTTCTATGTATGATTTGACATACCTGCGCATGCGCGGGAACCAAAAATCTTTCGAAATTCGCACAATCGTTTTCTCCACACCGAAGTGTCCGGAGTGGTAAGTGGCAAGTTTTAGTACTTCGCCACCTAATCGCTTTTGGAACCACCAGGCTTCGTTGACCATAAATTTTACAGCATAAAAAAATTTAAACAGCGTCTTGTCTAAACTGCTTAGCATTTGGAACCCCCTCTCCCTTTAAAGCCTTAACGATTTCTTGCAAGTTTACATCTTGCATGTGCATTATCATTATCCAATCTTCGTTTCATACAAATAAAACAAATTAATTAAATAAAGTGCGAAGTTCGCGAAGTTATTCGGTTTTTAAACGCAAAATTATGGAAGAAGTGTGTAGTCGTGTATTGAGTTTGCAGCTGCCGATGAAGAAGTTCATATCCTCTGTGACAACAATAACTACCAACAGGTATTGTGAGACACTGAAAAATCTCAGACGTTCTATTCAGAACCGGAAGAGAGGAATGTTAAGTAAGGGCGTAAGCATTGTCCATGCTTAATGCTCGTCCTCACATCGCCCGTACGACCGTCACTCTCCTGTTTGGATGGGACATACAGCAGCGGTCAAAAAAATAGTAGTGGGAAGAGACATTTTACATTTTTTGTTAGATGTCATGTATATGTTTATTATTTTTGGCCATGACTGTAAAAAACCGTTACACAGCTTCTCTCCCAACAATATTTACATATATGATTCGTAAAGAAGTGTATTTTGTTTCTTCTTGAAATCAGTGCTTTCTGAGACAAACTATAATTTTTAACGGTCAAAATAATAGTAGTGTATCAGTGTTTGTTTCATCAGTGGGATTTTAAAAAAGAATTAACAATATTTCCTTAAAATTGAAGACACAAAAGTGGGTAATTATATAATTTTTATGTTATTGAAACAAAATATAGCAATAATTTGGAGTTTTCGCTCCAAGAATGGGTCGCGGAAAGCATTGCACTGCAGAAAAGAGAGCACTTATAAAAAAATTGGTTTCAGAAGGTAAGACCTATAAAGACATCCAAAATTTGTTAGGCTGCTCTCCGACAATGATACGGAATGCCATTACATACAAATCTGTAAAGGAGACTCGCGGTCGTAAGAAGGTTATGACAGAGAACATGGTTCGAAGAGTAGTCCATCTCTCTAAGTACAACCCTTTCATGGCGGCTACAGAACTCAAAACAGAATTAAATGTCGGAGCAAGTGTGGAGACTCTTCGCCGACGATTGAGAGATAACAATCTAACTGCACACAATCCTCGAAAGGTTCCTTTTCTGTCAAAGAAGCATGTATTAAAAAGATTAAAATACATGCTGACTACCACCTGTTTTCTAAGCCGAAAGAACATTTGGTCGGAACATTTCAATAATGACGATGAGGTGAAAGATGAGCATGGCTTCCTCAACGGCATGGCGCCGAGCTGGTTTGACATGTCATACAAGAACTGCTGCAGCGGCTACAAGAATAAATCAAAAGAAATGGCAATTTTATCGAAAAAGAGATCAGTGTTCAAGCTTTAAAATGATCTACACATAATTGAAAATAAACATTTGTATTGTTAAAAAAATAGGAGACCTTACTGTTGGGACTGCCTTCATACAGCCGGTACTTCTGTAGTCATCTATTCTTAGTATTTTCCTCTTTTTAATTTAACTGTAAGATATATTTCAGTGTAATGAATTATTACTTTAGATGGAGAACTTAAAGTTAAAGTTCTCCCTTAACATTTTTTTGGTTCGACTTCAGCCGAAGGAGTGGTTATAAGGGGGTTCAAGAACAAAGGAAACGTGGGTGCTACTGGGTGCGCAAACTTTTGATAGTGACTGTACATTTTGTACTGTACCTTTAGGCTTGTGTCTTTGCTAAAAGTATAGTTTTATGGCGTTTTAATGTGGTTTTCTCAAACTTTTGATGATGACTGTACATTTTTTACTGTACATTAGGATTGTGTCCTTGCTGAAAGCATAGTTTTAGGGGTTTTTTCGGAATGATTATTGCATTTTTAGCCATTTAGGATTGTGTCTTTGCTAAAATATGGTTTTAGGTGTGTTTTCTCGGGTAATTTTCGTCTTTTAGCCGATAGGTTTGTAACTATGCTATCGTCCACCAGATGGGCATCGTGGATAAATGCTTTAGAATGTTCATTTAGGCTTGTGTCTGTGATATAGACTTAGGTTTTTTCGTCTTTTAGCCGATAGGTTTGCAACTATGCTATCGTCCACCAGATGGCCATCGTGAATAAGTGCTTTGAAATGTTCACTTAGGCTTGTGTCTGTGATATACACTTAGGAATGCCGATCGTTTGCTATACCGAAGTAGATGGCGTTAGTGGGAAGTTTTTAGTGTAGCATACTTTTTTAGTCTTTTTTACTAATTTCTCAGTGCTAGGAATGAATTTGTGATTTTGTCTTTGGTGGGAATAAATGGGGGAAAAAAAAGCGTAGCATACTTTTTAGACTTTTTATATGACGTGTGTTTGGTATATCGGTAAAGTGCTAAGCTATTGTAGAAGTCAGAAATTTTGCTATGTGGTTGTTGTTGTTGTTATTTATTTTAGGGGATGATTCGCCCGCTGTGTGATAGTAGATTTAAAGATCAAGTGTTTTGTATGTATTACAGTGGACGTCCAATAGTACGAATTATATAATGTCAGACCTTTTCGTACTATTGGAAGATTCGTACTATTGGACAAAAATTTTACCCTATTTTATATAAAATAAAACATATTCAAATAGTTTAATTTAAATTATATTTTTATTAAAAACAAAACAAAGTAAAAAAACTTAAAAAATATGCAAATTCATATTAAATTAATAAGTGTGAAAGCATACATTTGTTCATATGCATGTAAATAAATATTAAAAGTACATATAAAATATATTTGTTAAAAAAATCAGTCATTATATTTTTTGGTTAAGGAAATCAGTCATTAGGCATTGGCGTGTTTTGTTTTGCAGTTTAATTTCCACCGCCTTTTCTTGAATAGATCTCAATAGAAGTGTTTGGGAAATTTCAATATTGTTTTCAACAGCCCATTGAATACATGTGTCAAAACATTTTATCGCATCTTCATGTTTAACTTTTGGCAACGGATTCGAAGGAACTGCAATTTGGTCATCATCGCTATCATTATCTTGCTCAATTTCCATCTCGGTCAATCATATTCTCTCAAAAACTGCCACTATTCGTACTATCGAGTAGTAAAAAAATTTTGTATTCGTACTATAGAACTGACAATGCAACAAAATTGCCATTCGTACTATTGGACATTCGTAGAAACGAAAGTACGTACTATTGGACGTCCACTGTATTATAATTTATAACTTATATATTTATTATTTTTATATATTATATTTATTATATTTATTTATATTATATTTATATTATATTTATATTTTTATTTATTTATTTATTTATTTATAATTATAATATTTTTTCTTTTGAATTTTTAATTTTGCTATGTGGTTGTTGTTGTTGTTATTTATTTTAGGGGATGATTCACTTCGGCACTTTGATCGCCAGCTGCAGCAATCTGGCTCCGAAGTTCTGTGGAATTTCAATTAAATAAAGTCGTAAATTAAGGTTCGGTTGACATTTTAATGGGATAACCTTTTTTTATCAGCACCTGCACTATGAGGCGTGAGTGTTTGGGTGCACAGTAGTAATTTCGGGGCTTTGATCACCTGTTGCGTGATAGTAGAAAGATCAAGTGTTATGTATCTAGGTATATTATTATAATTTATAATTATATTTCATATTTATATTTATTTATTTATTTATATATTTATTTATATATTTATTTATATTTATATATTTATTTATTTATTTATAATATTTTCTCTTTTGAACTTTTTTTTAATTTTGGAGTCTAATATCCACACACAAACACATGTTATTTATTTTAGGGGATGATTCACTTCGATACTTTTATCGTATCAAACAAAATCAACCTTTTTTCAGCACTTCCACTATGTAGCGTGATTTTGTTGGGTACACGGTAGTAATTTCGGTGCTTTGATCACCTGGTCTGTGATAGTAGGGAAACATGCACGTTTTGCGGTCCTGGCCTTTTAAGGGATAATCTACAGGCGGTCGGATGGAATAGTAGAAGCTGTTGTTGTATGAGTTTTCCTTGCTGTGTTGTGGTTGTTAATTCATATCAACGCAAATCAGCCTTTTTGATTTTTTAGTATTTTTATATGACGTGTGTTTGGTATATCGGTAAAGTGCTAAGCTATTGTAGAAGTAAGAAATTTTTGCTATGTGTTTGTTGTTGTTGTTATTTATTTTTCCTGGTTATTTTCTGGTATTTTTCTTTCCAAATTGTATGTATGTATGTATATTATTATAATTTAAATTTTATATTTATATTTATTTATTTATTTTATACATATATTTATTTATTTATTTACAATTAGAATTATAAAATATTTCTTTTCGGTTGGATTTTTTTTTTAATTTTAGAGTCTATTATCCACACATTCATAAACACAGAAGATATACAGACAGACATACAGATAGTTATACAGACTAATAGACGGACAGGCTGAGAGAGGTAAAGGACAGACATACATACATATAGACGGACAGGAGAATAGTTTTCGTTGAAATTCGATCGTATCGTTTTAGGAGTTTGGCTTATGTTGTTTTTGTATACGATTTATTCTTGCTGTGTTGTTTTATTTTTAGGAATAGAGACGCGTGTCGTTGATACTCAAGTGTTAATACTGAGGTATAGGCATGAGAGGATTGATTAGGTAAACCTAGGATGCTAGGATGCCCCACTTTTTTTCATTATTATATAGCTTCTGTTAGGATAAGATTTGATGTCCGTGCGAATTTTTGAGGAATGGAGTGGCGATAGAGTTAATATAACAAATTTAGGGGGATTTATTTTAAAGATGCTTTATGCTTTCGCGTTGGGAATATGCTTAGCGTATGCTGTACTTGTTGAAATTTAATCTTGAGAACATTGATGGAATATTTTTTTTGTTGTTGCTTATATTTTAATGCTTTTCGGGTATAGCATTTTTTTCTTATATAGGTACTAAATGAATTACGAACGTTGCGAGTGAACTTTGGTTTTGTATCCTCATAGGTCATTACTAATATGGGTTGCTTAATTTTATGGTTAGCTAATCTACCGAAACAGATTTAGAAATAAAGACGTATGCTGTCGATATTGAAGTAGTGAAATGCGCGTCTTAAACAGGCAAACCATATAGGATATGTTCTTATAGTATTCTTATTTTACTTCTTTTCTTTGTTATAGGATAAGCATTTGATATGCATGAATTTTTGTGTTAGAGACAGATACACATATTTTAATATCTTAGTATTTTTTTTTCTTTTTTTGTTTTTATACTGAGACATTTAGAAAACGCTATGATTAGATTTTGAACATGGTTATGTTCATGAATTTCAGTATGACTATATGGATTAATGAAAATTTTATGACATGATTTTTTTTTTTCTGTAATTTGCTCTTGTAATATATTTTCGAACTTCAGTATTTTAAATAATATTTCTTAACGCTAATTATTATTGATTGATAGGAGATTTGTTTAATATGGTATAGTTAGTCAATGAGCAATGAGTTTGTGAATATGTGTTTGAGAAGAGAGATATTGAGAGATGCATGATATTGAAGTCTAGACACTTGCTTCTAATTCTTTTTCTTTTTTCCGCGTGTAGCCAAATCATAAGGTAGTATGGTATATGATGTATAAGCTAATAATCAAAACGTTATTTACATATTCAACCTAACCGAAAGAGTTAAGCACTCTTCAACTTATCACATCTAACTCTAAATTTGAAAGAAAAGACGGACAAGCAGACGGTCAGACTGACAGAGGTAAAGGACAGACGGGTAGTGTAGATGTAGCGACAGAGGCTGATTCAGATGGCTGGTAGTATTTCTACACTTTCTGCGGCACTTGTCATTGATACAAAATACTATTATTCACTTATAATGTTTATTACTTGTCGTAATTTTCAGATCTTTAATACAAGTATAGGTAGAATTTGAACATACAAGTAGAATAAGTTAATATGCACGTATCATGTTGTTGTTGACATTTTTAAGGCTAATCTAGCAATACACTGATGAATCAGTAGAAGCGGTTTGTAGGAGTTTTGCTTTGTTGTTCTTGTAGGCGTTTGGTTTATGTTGTTTTAGTAGTAGACGATTTACTCTTGCTGTATTTTTGTTGTTTTTTATTTTTAAGAATAGCGACGCATTCTGTTGATATTTAAGTAGTGATCTGCTTGGCTTAAACAAGTAAACCTAGGATGCTGTTCTTCTTCTTCTTTTTTATTCGTTGTATAGGTTCTGTTAAGCATTTGATGTGCGTGTGATTTTTTTTATCGGCTTTTATTTTCTGTTTATACTGAGAACAGACATATAGAATATATGAGTAAATTTTAAACATGGTTATAGGTCATCTAGTTGATCATGGGTGATATGGTTTCATGAATATATTATGACATGGGTTTTTTTTTTTTAAATTTGTTCTTGTAATATATTTTTGAATTTCAGTGTTTTAAATAATATTCCTTTAGCGCTGATTATTAATGCTTTTAGGAGTAAGAGATTTGTTTGATCCGGTTTAGATAGTTAATGAGCGATGGGTTTGTAAATATGTCTTTGAGAAAAGAGATATGGGTGTTGTTTGAAATTTTTGGAATAAATTTGTGATTAAATTTTGTCTAAATTATTAAATTTTAGGAAACAAAGCCTGTCGACATTGAAGTAAAGACATGAGAGGCTTGAGTTGGTAAAGCTAGGATACCATTCTTACTCTTATTTTCTTTTTCTTCTTCTGTTTCTTGTTCCTTTTTTATTACTATTATTATTAGTTCTAATTTTTTTCTTTTCTTTTTTTTCTCCGTATATCCGAACCATCAAAAATAGTTATAATAAAATTTTGCTTAAAACATATGTTTGTCTAATGCATATCTATACTATGAACAATGTTTAGTCTAAATGGTAACAACTTATTTCAATATTAAATGCTAGGGATTTATGTACATTAAATCATTTCTCTTGTAAAGAATATTACAACTTTTTATGTTTTGGAATGGACAATAAGAATTTTCTTTGTACGATAAAATCTGGATATTAGTTAGGAATATTATATAGTCTATAAAAAACCGAAAACGATATTTATATATTCGACCCTAAATACCCAACCCCCTTAAATAGCCCTACAACTTATGATGTCTAACTATAACTTTGAATGGAAAATGCTAAAGTAGCATTCCAACATATTAAACTGTAAATTTAAGGGAAAACCTAATTAAATTAATTATTAAGAAACAATAAAAGAAACATATTGATTTATACATATACAGAAATAGTGAACTCCTACATTTCTGTTAAATTTCATTCCAATAGCTTAATCACTTCTAATGCGATCATGCCTCCAACAGACAGACGAACAAGGATAAATCTCAATGAATACCATTTGCACAATAAAATTGTTCATACCATTCTTTTTAGGACATAAATTTAAAATCATTAAAGGCCATAGACAATTAACTCAAAACCCAACTCCATATTAATAAGACGGAGAACTGAAATAGACATTAACATGGAAATATAATGCAAATACATATAAACACAAATTCTTACTATAATCAGTCGCCAGATAAAGGCTCGACAATGATAATAGAAACAATCTTTAGAAACCAACAACAAGGGGCTTTGACCTTAAGGAGATCAGACTCTAATCAATTCAAAATAAATGAACAAAAATGGATAGAAAACTCATAGAAACATCTACAATGTCGGGCTAGTAATTTTATCAACCCAGTTGTTGATATCAGAATGATACCATAATTGCAATTCGTAAACCAAATTCACTTAAACATCGACACACTAGCAATATAACTCAACAAACTATTAGCGAGATAATCATTCAAAATTATACCAACTCCTAATAGAGGACTAACTCCTAGAAACAATCCACAAATTTTGTTTCTTAAAAAAGCACATACGAAATAATGGCATCAGAATATTTTTATGGCATATTTTTAGCATCAGAATCTCCATAATATCCACACAATACATTCACTGCTACCTTCATATCCACT
>OX451347.1:21549906-21690001 GCA_949629155.1 Myopa testacea
AGCTATTTGGCTCGTGACAAATTTGTAAAGAAAAGAGCTTTTATGTGACAGTCAGACTAGCAATATTGACAACTTGTCAAAAAACATGGTTGTCAACTAAAATATGACAACGAGAATAGCCCTGTAAGTCTTTAAACTCAAATGGTGGTTTGATGATAAAGTTTTGATATTCACTAAAGCCGAAGGTTATTGCAGTTCACTACCACCGAATTCTCTAAGAGAGAGCCCCTTGTTGGATCTTCTAATCGCGAAAACACTGAATTTAATATAGACAGTCCGAACGGACTAAATTTAATTAACATATATCTGTAAATTATATTATAAAAACATTGGCTTCTGTACAAATTTTGAGAATGTTTTAAGGCAAAAACCATTGGATTGTCTTTGTTACAAGAAATCCATATTTATGTTTCCAACATTATCGGCATATATTAATCAATTTTTATAAGCCATATCTGTTGCGACATGATCATTGTATATGTGCTTCATGTTCATATCATCCTGCTTAACCATAATAGTCATGTTAGCATTATCGCGCACCAAATGCGCGCATGTTGGGAATTCTTGTATATATTTGACATAAGTAAAAACAATCAATAGATTTGCGTATGTCCATACAAAAGTATTTTCGAATGTTGTTTTACTTCCCTCAAGCTATGTCATCGAATATAATTATGGGGTTGGTTTTTGCCTTAAAACATTCTCAAAATTTGTACAGAAGCCAATGTTTTTATAATATAATTTACAGATATATGTTAATTAAATTTAGTCCGTTCGGACTGTCTATATTAAATTCAGTGTTTTCGCGATTAGAAGAGCCAACAAGGGGCTCTCTCTTAGAGAATTCGGTGGTAGTGAACTGCAATAACCTTCGGCTTTAGTGAATATCAAAACTTTATCATCAAACCACCATTTGAATTTAAAGACTTATTTTTAAAATATAAAAAGCAGGCGAATTTGCTGTATCACAATCATTTGGATTTCGTTGGAACGATGGATCTATCTCTTTTAATAGCGTTGTACATTTGTTTTTTTTTTTTGTTGAGACTAAATATTAAAAACCACCTTGTATACATATGTGAAAAGAGTTGAAAAATCGAAATAGATTGAAGAAATCTTGGGGAAACCTGTAATTAATGTTGAAGAAATGGGGTGTAAAACTCTTCAATCACTTAGAGATACATACTTACTACAAAGAATATGCCATTCCCATAATGGACACTGCGCGCTGGAAAATGCAATCCTACTCCGAAATTTCATTGATAAATAAAATATTATAATGCAATGCAAAAGATTTAAATGTTAATATATAATTTTATTGATTGAAAATAAATGTTTTTCTTAAATCTATTTACAAATTTTTTCTTATTTATTTTTATATTATAATAGCTATAATTAATTATTCTATATTTCTTAAAATATCTTCATCTTGACTTAACTCCTGCTCTAAATCTATACGATAATGTCCCCACGCATATGTGTGTACACCATCTTTCTTAATTTTACGCTTATCATCTAATGGACTTAAAGCTATTTTACGTACATGCTCTGTATATATTTGATGGAGCTTAGATCTAAAATTGTACATGTTTCCATATATAATTTTCTTATGAACTAAACAATCTTTATAATCACTTAAACTTAATGTATCTAAAACTGTGGCCTTGACACCTTTGGCCTTTTTATTTTCTCCGCAGCCAACAACTTTAATTGTATACATTTTAGAGCGCAAACCTATAAATTCTTCCATAATTTTACCTTTATTCTCATCTTTCATCATACCAAGAACTTTACCATTTTTAAGCAGTATATTGAAAGGATTGGTAGGTGAATACTCTGATGTATCGAACTTGGAATCGATATCATCACGAATATCATCATAGATCAGAATATCATCTTCACACTGAACAGAATAAATAAAAGAATCTGTGTCCATATAATTTAATGTGAGATTTCTTGTGAATTTGGGTCTCATATAATTATAATGGAAGTCGTACATTTTCCATTTTGATAATTCCAAAACAACAAATCCTAAATATATGGGTTTATTGTAGACAGAGCGAGCTCTAGACATTTGTATAGCAAGCATATCTTCTGTAAACTGTGTACAGCTGTGGAAGTTTGGTTTGGCAATTAGTGATCGGGCTCCTAATCGCCTTCCCCTACTTTCCCAATCGGTTACTATTTTAACATCTTTACGCTTATCTACATTTTCCATGGTTTTCCCATACACTGCATTGTTAAGCAATTTAAAAAAGTTTTTTTCAAAAGTATTCTTTGCTAAAGTTCTATGATGAGTATTCAAATCAATATACTGTTTTAACCAACAAGACTGTTTAAATTTTAACACTCTATATATTTTCTTTAGCAGCATACCATTTTCTATACATTGCTGAAGATTTATATAATGAATGACATAGCGAGTTTTGTTGGTTAAGTCAGTGATTAGTTTATTAGATTTGGAATTTGGGGTTTTTTATTTTCCGCGCAAAATGGTAAATCATTATGCGCATCATGTAAATTCTGTGGGTAATCCAAATCTACTTCAAGGATGTATCCGACAGGAGAATTGATTGAAATTGACTCTACATCAAAATTATCAGTATCTGATAGCCACTCGAAACCTCCACAAGGAAGACATTGTGACATTGCCCAGCCATATAAATTGTTGGCATCCAAATACATTAAATATTCGGATGGTTCATTACAATTATAATCGTCCATATATTTATTATTGGCTTTGGAATGTCTTTTTGAGCATTGGACAATGCCTCCCCTAATACTCTTATGGATGAACAGGTACATGTCTATATCTGTAAACAGTTCAAGTTCAATTTGGGTAGTTTTAAGCATCGCATCCCAAGATAAGCCTGGATCAGTGTAATACTGGCAAGGATCAAGATTATAAATTTTTTGACACACCTTTCTAAAATTTTCGAAAATGTCAGTCAAGATTAAAACATCTGTTTTCAGATATAGAAGCATGTATTGTTCAAGTGTTTGACATTTAAACTGTTGCCATACTTTAACCGCGTATTCATAATCCTCAGTAGAACAAGTCTTATTTGTCAAATGACTGAAAAATTCATCCTGACTAGGAAGAGAGGTTTCCTTCAGACGATCGAACGAGTTGATGTATTCGTATGGGAATACACCTTTTCTTGTTAATAGTGTAAATTCATCGTCTTTTGGATACTCTTGGCGAACAGTTTTGAAATCAGATACTGATAAGTTTCTAGCTAAATCATTCAAACTAGCGGCCATAAATCGGAAGGATTCCAAGAACCTTATTTCAATGCTTTTCTTTTCACTTACTTGTATACGTTTGGAAAGGGATACATACAATTCCTTATTTAGGGGTATAACTTTAATATCACCCTCGAAAGCATTCAATTCTTTAACAAAGAGATGGCAGTCATAGCCAGAAAAATTATGAAAGAACACCGACACAAACTTTGCAATTTGAAATTTTAAATTACACTCATTATGTGCCGGACCTCTATATTCGCCAGTAAGATGGCAATGGTCTGCCACTCTATCAGCCCCCTATTCTTTATTGCAAATATGACAGTTTTTGCTTTGGAATTGGTGCTTTAGCTGCTGAGGATTTAAAAAGGGCATAGGTGTCGTTTTACTTAAATAGTTATTATAAATATCTACAATATCCCTAACTAAATATTCTATAAACTTTGCGGCAGCATCCTCCCCTGAATATACAACAAATTTACTAAGGCTATGTTTAAAAGTACAATGTATATTATAACTAAAAGCTGCCGACATGTGTTTATTAACTAACTTATTACTAATGGAGTCATCTAATCTACTTAATACGCATTCAAAATCTGCGTATACTACAAATGGCACATCTAAACTACGTTCAAAATTTTTAAAATTAATTACGGCCTTATCCATCGACGGCATCTCCGTGACAACTTTATTGCACACCTCCTTATGTTGTTGAAGAGTACTCTCGTTGTGAGAGTACTGCAGGCAGCTGTTGCATAAAAATATTTTTCTGCGATGGCTCGTACTTTGATGCTTTATTAATCTGGAAATTAATAGAAAAATATGTAATTAGATTATTTATTACATACTAACATATTTAATTAAAATTTAAAGATTTAATATACTATGTGATATGAAATTTAAACAATAATTACCTTGAAATAGATTTAATCCACACGTAATGTGAAAGCTCCAAGTCTTGGATAAGAAGCATGTTGATGTGGTGTGGTTTTTCAGCTTGAGTGCTATAAAATGGTCCTATTATAGCCCCAAGCTCTTCATCGAATCCGAAGACATTTACACTTATATTATTATTTATCCGTTCAAATTCCGAAATCTCTGTGAGCGGTAGAGGAAATGTTAATCGCTCAAAATTAACAACAATTCCGTTTGGTAGTGTTATTATATTAGACGCTATATTTTCAATGTTGTAGTTCTGGGGTCTTTCTGGATGGTAGTCTGTATGACTCAAAGCAGCAATGATTGCCCACTTGAAGCAGTATTCGTCATCGTTTTTAATGTTAATGCATGCTTTCTTCTTATCCAAGACTTTCGGTAGAGGCAGATAGGACGAACCTTTTATTGGCCTGTACTGGTTAATATTTATTTCCAGGTGACATATTTTGGCGAGAGCCCAGCCACTGTCTCTTTCCTGGAACTCTGTCAGTTTAGTTAACAAGCTTTCGAATTTTTGGTCTAGAATCTGGTCCAGCTGGTTTGGTAACTGAACTATCCTCATTTTTGTTTGAAATGATTTTATTTCAACTATGGGCTTGTCGTCAGATGTTTTGGTGAATTCGCAGAACAACTCCAAATTAAATTTTAACGACAAATGTTTTTCGAGGCTGTTAATTAGCTCTAGCATTATGTCAGGTTTTCCTTTCTGGAAGAATGCTTCTGCGATGAGAGTACTTTCATCCTTATTTTCGTAAATGAGAGACTCTATTCTCTCGTTGAAAGTATCTCCTATATATTTCAACTTGTTGCCGCTTGCCGGAATACAACATTTTCGCTTGTGCGCGTTTGTTCTAATGTGATAAGCCCAGTTTTTCAATTCAATATGTTGTTGACATCCTGAGCAATATGACATAGTTCGTTGTAGGATATTTACCTCCGTCGAGCTACTAGATCCTCCATTTTTATGAGACTTATTTTTATGCTCTTCTAATTTATATTGTCTATCAAATGTTGCTTGACAGGTGTTACATTTAAAGACCAAATTCTCATGCTTGACTCTTACGTGGCGAACTAAGTTTCGTTTTGCTGTGAAACAAGCAGCACATTTTTCGCAGATGAATTGCATGTTTATTGGTTCTTTTCTAAATATCATCGACAGCTAAGCAATTTTAATAAATTCCTGGAATTCAGTAGTATATTTAAGTTACACACACAATTTTTTTTTAATTTTTACACAACACGTCAGTCTTTATCTTTTTGCTCTTGTTCGACTTGTTTCTGCTTGTTTTTCTTTAAGTACTTATTTCAAGTACTATATTTAAATTTTTCACTTTTACTTTTTTTCAGAAAAATGAGCAACTTTTTACAACTGCAACTTTTAGAACACTTTTCTTTTATTAAAAATTCGATCTTTACTCGTTGGCGACACTTTTACAATTGACTCTTTATTCTCGCTGGAGCTAATTTTATGCTAACGGATGTTTGTTTACATTATGATTCTGTACAAAAAAAGCAAAAAGAATAAGAAGCAATAATAATAGTATTGACAACAAAAAGAGCAAGAACAAGAAAAAGGAGAAGAAAGAGAAAAAAAGGCTCAGAATGGCATCCTAGCTTTACCAACTCAAGCCTCCCACGTCTACATTTGAATATAAATAACATGCGTCTCTCAATATCTCTTTTCTCAAAGATATGTTTACTAACCCATCGCTCTAACTAAACCATATCAAACAAATCTCAAATCAAATATAAAAAAATATATTACAAAACAAATTATAGCAAAAATCATGTCATCAAATTTTCATTAATCCATATAGTCAGCTAACCATAAAATCAAAATAACACGTATTAGTAAGAACCTATGAGTCTACAAACCAAAGTTCACTTGAAATGTACATTTAGTACCTATACTATATAACAAGAAAAAAAATCTATACCCGTAAAGAAATAAAATAAAAACTAGATTAAATAAAAAACAAGTATAACATACCCAAGCATATTCCTAACGCAAAAGCATGAACATTGTACATCTTCGCCAAAATATTCCTTCATGTGTATAAAAAGAAATCCCTAAATTTCTTGTACTGGTATTGACACTTCTCGCACGGTCAACAAATACTTATTCTAACAGAAGCTATACAATGAAGAAAAATAATAAGTGGAGCATCCTAGGTTTACCTATTCAATCCTCTCGTCTACACTTCAATATCATTAACAAGCGTTTCTATTCCTAAAAATAAAACAACACAGTAAGAATAAATCGTATACAAAACAACATAAGCCTACAAGAAGAAGAACAAAAAAAACAAAAGAATTTTAATTCGTACATATTCACTGTCACTATGTCTCTCTGTCTGTCCGTCTTCCCACCTTACACTTTCCCCATTCCCTCTTCCCACCAACCACTTTTGCCATCAAGCTGATCTCCAAGCTAGCTTTGACACTGAATTTATGAAGAATTGAATTCGTGTATGTTCACTGTCACGGCCCTTTGTCTGTCTGTCCGTCTATATGTATGTATGTATGTCTGTCCGTCTATATGTATGTATGTCCGTCTGTCTATATGTATGTCTGTCCGTCTATATGTATGTATGTCCGCCTGTATGTATGTATGTGTGTCCGTCTGTCTATCAGAACATGAGAAAATAATCGTAAACAGAAAGTACCGAAAATGTCAACGCCAATTCCGAGATTGAAATAATTGTATTAATATATGTACATTCAATAAGTGTGATCGCGAGCCAGCCGACCACTTGAAAACCCATAACTCATTTACTAAATCTACAACAACCACATAGCAAAATGACGAAAAGTCCGTTGAGATGAAGAAAACAGAACAACAACAACAACCACATAGCAAAACTACTACCCAGCCATTCGCATCCATTCAAAGTTCAATATACAAACAAATTCGTACATGTTCTAAATGACTAATTGCGTTTGTTTACATTATGATTCTGTGCAAAAACAAAAATTTCTAAAAGTCCGTTGAGATGAAGAAAAAGAACAACAACAACGACAATCTCAAGTACGACAAATGATACACAGGCGGGCAGAGATCAAGACAGAGGGGCACACCACACCACACTCGTAACAGTCAGCACGCCGAGCTATGTATGTCGGTCTGTATGTCCGTCTGTCTGTATGTGTGTCCGTCTATATGTCCGCCTGTCTGTATATATGTCCGTCTGTATGTATGTATGTCCGTCTGTCTGTCCGTTTTGCCACGCCCCAATCTGTCACACCTACTTATTACCACACTCGTTTTATACGCCCACTTTTGCCATAATGATCCATATCACACATGCCCCTGAATTAACCAATCAACGAGAGTGATGCAGGCATCATGATTACAATTATGTCATGCCCCGCTCAAAGCAGCGCTTCAGTCTACAGGCAGAAGCTATCTCCTTCTCACTCCCTCCCACACAACCGTATAGCGCTATCTCACTCTAACACACGCAAAGCATAGCTCCCAAATAGCTCCCAAATTTCAGTTGTCCCAGAAGGTACATATACCTACTACTGAAATATAGGTCACAAAGGGAAAAGTACATTGCGTGCATTGCACCCAAAAATGCATGCTCCATATAAACAGAAATGTTCAAGTGTTAATGAAATGAATTTAAGTGTTTAAAATAGTCAGGAGCTGAGTGCGGGCATGTGGATACACTACCCACTTAATACAATATTTGCGTTACTGGTGTAGATTTAAATTTTCGTATCACAAATTATTCGTTTTGAAGCTGTCATTCAAAGGGGAGCTGCTTTCGAATATAGTGGAATGGAAAAAATAGTGAAAAGAATTTCTATACTTTCGAATAAGATACAATTTTCCTTTGTTCTACTTTTAGCTGCCTGTTTCAACCATAACATTTTGCCTTTCTTCTACTTTCAGATGCCTTTTTCAACAATAGCATCGTTAAATGGATTCCACATGTTCTTTAAATCAGTAGACATCACGGTAGAAACAGCTTACTCTGGTGATTGGACTTATATTTGGAAGGATTTTGATAGTTTGATTACTCTTATTATGTGTGGAAAAGCAAAATACGATGAAAATCTTAGATTAATGGCAGAATATATCTTTTATTCTTTTGCGTTATTTATTAAAAGGGATGAATTCTCCTCGCCACTGATTTTTGAGAAAATGAAGCGTGAATCGAAGAAATTCCTGCCTGTTATTGACTACGTACTTGAATCTAAAAATATTTTCTGCAGATTTACTAGTACATTCTGCAATATTTTTACAGTAGAGAATAATCACATTTTAAATAAACTGAATGAGTTCAGTACTCAGTGTGGGTCCTTGTTTTGTAGTATTGTATTTAAATACAAAATACTTATAGGCACAGAAGCTTGGTGGGACCTGAGTGTTATAGATCGCTTTCTTCTCTTCGCCATACTGAAATCTTCCAAGGGCTTACAAAACGATATGCCTGTATATTTGCCGATAAAAAGCCCCATGGTGAGAAAATGTTAGATTTATTATCTAAATTCTGGTTGAAGCAAATTTCCCATATATTGTATGTATTTCGATCTTGCTTATATTATTTTATTTTCCTTTATTTGCTTAACTGTATAAAATTTGTACATTCTGTATGAACGTATAGAGAAATCAAGTCGTTTATTATAAAGCTTTATATTATTATAAAATATTTATTATTATAAATACATTGTTCCACTAAAGTCTTCTCCAATATCTCCAAGTTACCAACGCCACTAGCAGCCATACACCCCCCCCCCCCCCCCCCCGCCCCCCAACCAGCACTTCGCCACCGTCATATTTTACTTTTTTGTTTTGTAAGATTGTATGGGGTGTATGGCTGCTAGTGGCATTGGTAACTAATTATTTTTTTGTTAAATTGAAGGAAATGGTTTAATAAACAAAGCTGCATTAAAATTTTTTTTAAAATTCTTGCCACGCATTACCTTTTTTTATCAATAAAGTTGTGACCAAGTGCTGTACGAAGACTTTAGTGGAACACTGTATATGCTATGCGTATGGCACACGCTAGTATCTATTATATACGTATCTCATGCTGGACATACCAAGGAAAATTTTGTTGATTCGTCTTTCGTGCTTAGGTCAATTCAGATTAGGTACGATTAGGTACGAGGCTGAATTATGAAGGCCCAATTAGTCTTACGGTTTACGAACTTTGAATTTATAATAAAACTGTCAAAATCCTCATATCTCTTATGAGATCATGTGAAAGTGATTAGTAGTACTTGCAAGTAGGGGGAATATCAAATTCGTTTTAATTGCTCAAATTCGAAGAAAGTCTAATAGCCTGTTTCCATAAAAATATTTAATCCGGTTATGGTGTTCGAAAATCGATCAGCTGATCAAGTGTTTCCATACACAATCCGGTCCGGGCTGTCAAACAGCTATTAAAGAAAAAAATAAACAGTTGTTGTTTTGTTTACATGTTGTTGTTGACGTTGCACTTTCCTTTACTAAGTGTTTAAAACCTTCAGATTTCGTCGAGTTAACCCCGACAGGGAAGTGTTTACTGAAATGATAAAGAATCAACAAGAGGCTGTAAATCAAGTTCAGGCCATCATCCGAAACTTCAAGAAGGATCTGGCTTCACGCAAACAAAATGTCAAATATTTCACCGATCGTCTACAGTGTCTGAGGAACATATAGGACGACTTCGTGACGAGAGACAGGAGAATTCGGGAGAAAGAACATGTGGACCAGGATGACGCCTATTTCACATCGGATTTCTTCGATCAAAGGAAGAACTTAACGGCAACATACATTCAAATCTTCGAAGAAGGAAGGAAACAGGTGCAAACAACAAAGGATCACTTAGAAGATGCCGTCAGTCAGTCAAAGGGTTCAGAAGCAGCCATCAACAATTAAAGTGAATTAGTACGAAAGCTCGCAAGAAGCAATGCACTAGAGCGATTGTTGTCAGATGTAAGTAGCAACAGGCAAGCCCAGCCACAGCTATGCTACGATATCTAAATAAAAACCATCAAACAAGCATGGGAACAAATAAACGATGAGATCTGGACTCAATTTGAAAGTCCCGAATCTGTCGGTTACAACATACCATAAGTCAATATGGAATAACAAGTGCAGCAGACATTAGTCAACCTAGCAGTCATTGCAGAACAGAGAATAAGTAGCGATTCATGAACAACTTCAACTGCAAATAATTCAACACTGCAAACTAAGAAGAACTACCTAAGCGTACAATCCCTAAACCTGTTTTCGCAAATGGTGGAGAGCAAGCAATTCCCAAGGTTCAAAAAATATTTTACTTGAAATCGAACCTTGGAGAAGCCAAAAGTCACTTAGCACCGACTGAGGAAAATGATGACATTGCTTGGACAATGCTGCGACAGCATTACAACAATAAAAGGGTATTAGTATCGTTGATCAACCGCCAGTATCTGGATCAGTAACGGCGTTAAAGGGATTAGGAACTCAGGAATGAGTTCAGGCCCTAACAATTTGGAAATTGCCACGGTACAGTTGGATGCTTTATTATTAAATTTGCTTACAGAACTGAAAAGGCTCATTGATTCTATATGAACAAACAATTTCGAACCCCAGATAAGTGCAAACAATTTCCAACTTTCTTACCTGTTTGGAAGGACAATTCCTATCACTGGAGATGATAGGACATAGGGATAAGGTTCTAACAGCTTAGAAAACGGCACATATCCATCAACCTTCGACCCGAAAACTCAGCGCAATACCACATGTCCATCAGGCAAATGTGGCATGCATCGTGTTCTATTTGTGTGTCCATATTTTCTTCAGTTCGGAGTATCAGAGCGACAAAATTGTGTGCACAAGCAAAATCTTCGTGTAAATTGTTCGAAGGCAGGTCATCTAGCTGGTCAGTATCCTTCGTGAAGTTGCATTCGGTGTAATAAAAAAACAAAACACTTTATTATATTTTTTTTTTTGTTTTTGAGAATGGGTGAGCTTATACAGCACTGGTACTGCGGCTCATTTGGCCTATTGTGGGGGTGGTTGTTCCACTCCAGTTTTTCTTATGAATGTCATAAGTTTTAAATGGCTTAACTTAGCCAGCTCTGAGTGCTCCACTATTTCCTTCCCGAAGACTGATCTAGAACTATGAAAATTCGGGCACTCAGAGAATAAGTGCAGGGACGACTCAATAGATTCCATGCAGAATCTGCACTGATTCTCACTGGACAGCATCATTTTGTTTAGATGATGTCTCAAGCTACAGTATCCCGTAATGAATGCTACCAAGGTTTTTATAAACCTCTTGTCCATATTCAAGAGGGATTTAGAACTTGGTAGAGAGTATCGTGGTAGGGACAGTTTTGTACATTTCTGTCCTATGGTTTGGGCCCAATATTTGTTTGCCTCCGCTATTGCCCATTTCTGCATTAATTGTTTAAATAGGGGTTTGTTTACTCCGAATGAAGGCTCAGGTCCAACAAAGGCTTCAGCCGATCCAGACTTAGCCAGTCTGTCGGCCTCTTCATTGCCGTCAAAACCGCTGTGCGCCGGTATCCAATGTAAGGTTACCCGGTTGCTCTTAACAAGTTCGGAAGGATGGTCGCCGTTTCCAGTATTAGCTTTGATGTTATGACATAGGAATGCAGAACTTTAAGTGCAGCCTGGCTATCCCTGTAGATTACTATGTTTTTCTTACGTGTGTGTTTACGGGTCATGAGCCGAACACACTCTTTAATTTCAAGGATTTCAGCTTGAAAGGCAGACGTTAATTTGGACAGACTCACGGTGTAGCTCGTCTGGCTAGAAGCGTCAAGGACACCGGATCCTGTTCCCTCGTCTGTTTTGGAACCATCAGTGTACCACACATAGTCGTACGATGTTACCTGATGACTTTCTGTTTCCCAGGTTGATCTGGCTGGGATTACAGCTGTGATGTTTTTCTGGAAGCGATAAACCGGTAGAGTTTAATCTAAGGGCGTTCCAAACACTTCAGTCTGCTCCAGAGTTCTGAGGATTGATAAATGGCCCTTAGAGTACCTTGGCCCAATTTGTGTCCGTAGTGTTACAAACGATGCAGGCTAAGCCGTGCAGCCATCTGTATGTGTATGTGTAGCGTGACCAGACCTAGTATGACGTTTAAGCTGGCCGTCGGTGTGGAGCGGATGCAGCCCGTCATACAGACGGCTACCGGTCTTTGCACTCTTTCCAACCTACGTATTGTGGACAGTTCTTTTGTTTTCGTCCACAATACTATTGCCGCATACGTCACCACCGGTCTCACTATCAAGTGGTAAAGCGTTGGAATTGATTTGCGTTTGATCCCCCAATTCGTTCCGCATATCCTCCTACAAATCCACAAGGCCTGGATAGCCTTGTTTATTATGCGATCCATATGGGGATTCCATGATAGCTTACTGTCAAGGATCACACCTAGGTATTTCGCACTCTTGGAGAATGCTATATTTTCTCCGTATAGATGTGGTTCTTTTAGACCGTCTACTTTCCGTCTATAGGTAAAAGGCACAATAACTGTCTTTTGCGGGTTTACAGAGAGTTGAACTTTGTTGCCATCTGCCATCTAAAGGATCTCCGATACGGTTTCCTCAAAACTCCCTTTGACGATGACTGCTATATCGTCTGCGTACCCTATGGCCTGGATTCCCGACGAATTCAGGTTGTTGAGAAGATCATCCACTACCATTGACCAAAGGAGGGGGGAGAGCACTCCACCTTGTGGGCAACCCACCGCAGTAGTCGCTGATAGGGTCACCTCGTCGATGTTCGACTTTATGATCCTGCCGCGGAGCATGTTCTTTATCCATCTCGCTGCAGTGGGTGGAACCCCAAAGTTAGAGAGAGCGGTGCCTATGGATTCAAACGACGTGTTATTGAAGGACCCTTCAATATCCAGGAAAGCAATCACACAGACTTCTTTGGACGATATTGCTCCTTCAATTCTCGTCACCACTTCATTAACCCTCTAACCGGCAGGAGTGCCTTAAGGCACGCATTTCAAAAGTTTGAATTATTCACCCCACTTCTTGTTTTTTCTCCAACTTAGTGATAACGGTAATTTACATTTACTCTTCTTGCCGTGCCTTAGTGCCTTAAGGCACGCATTTCAAAAGTTTGAATTATTCACCACACTTATTGTTTTTTCTCCAACTTAGTGATAACGGTAATTTACATTTACTCTTCTTGCTAATTCTTATTCATTTCGAGGCATAGTTCTCTTTTTGTCATTATTTTTGTGTGATAAGTCGCGCTGTGTACTAGTGCCGTTTGCAAAAGTGAAAACGTTCATTTAGAAAGGTGAAAAATAAACATTACAGTTAAGAAATCTATTTGGAATAATTTTTATTGAAAAGGTAAAGTATTTTTGTTACAAATTATATATTTGGTGTACGGGAAAACGAAGTATTTTGGATGTTTGGAAATGAAAAGTGGAGAGTGCCTCGGGGCACTCTTGAGGTTCCCAGTGTAAAGTTACTAAGCTTTTGAAAGCATTCGATTATTTTGCATTAATTATTTTCTTTACAATACTATTACTTGTGTGACATCGATGAAAATGGCAGGCGTTTCCAAATGTATAAAATTATCAGCCTTAACTGAAGATCAGGTGCGCGAATTAATGGAATCGGTTCAGTCCGATGAGGAAATTGATTTTAGTAGTGATGATGATATTCATGATTGCAATTATGAGCCGGATGAAATTAGTCCAGAAGATGACAGGTGTATTTCTCAGGAAATCAAAGACATGCAAAGTAGTGATTTGTGTGTCCAGGAAATTAACTCGTCTTTTAACACAAGTGCATTTTCGGAACCATCGGCTTCGTCAACTCTGATCGCAGTGACCGGTATGGAGCCAACTTTCTTCAGAGTTTCAAGTTTCAAGCTCCTCTTTTAGGACTAAGAACCAAACCACTGAAAAGACCACGTTCTCCGTTGCCAGTAATGGAAAGTATCGGACTGATTAATGTACCACATGCTGGCGGTTTCTGAAATAAAATTGTTGGATACACCTTTGGAGATATTCTGCTATTTCTTCACCCCTGACATAATGGAGCATATTGTAACCGAAACAAACCGAGTTGCCGTCGTATAAAACATCAACACCCAGTTTAGACAGAACGTCGACGAGTTATATCACTACGTAGGAATTCTTCTCTACATGTCCGTATACCGTTACCCATATTTGGATAGCTATTGGGGTAGAAATGCTTGCACACCTATTAAAAGTACCATGACTCGCATAAAGAGGTATTTGATATGATAAAGAGGTATTTATCATTTCGAGACGAAAGCAAACGTGTCCAAAGGGGCGACCCGATTATGACACATTGTTTCGTATAAGAGTTTTAACCAACGAACGAACGTTTCGATTCTGTTCCGAAACAAGCGCGACTATGTCCAGCACGAAAATACAACACCATCTTCGGCAATATATGCCCAATAAGCCTCATAAGTGGGGAATAAAATTATTCGTGCTATGCGATTCTTTTGGTTTTGCTTATCGCTGTTGCCGATTTTGTGCATCATATTATTTATTTTGATAACTTTTATACGTCGCTTCCCCTGCTGGTTTATTTGCGTGCGAAAGGAATATACAGTCTCGGAACTGTTCGAGTAAATCGAGTTCCGAATTGCAAACTTCCAACCGATAATTCTATCAAACGCGAATCAAGAGGATTTTCAGCTGAATATGTGGGCTCAGCTCTTGGTGTTTCCATTAGCAATGTTTTATGGAAAGACACTAAGTGTGTAAGATTGATCTCGACTTACGTCGGCATTGAGCCATTCGGAAGAGTAAGTCCAGATTCGCAAGTAGCTAAGGTAGCACGCTATGATCGGAAATTAAAAAAATATGTGCAAGTCGATTGTCCACAAATTATACGTGAATATAATAGCCATATGGGCGGAGTTGATTTGTTGGATGGATTGATGGGCCGTTACCATATTCGAGTAAGGCATGTCTTTTTTATAATTTTATTGATATAGCAGCAACGAATGCCTATATCTTACACCGACGCATCCACCGCGAAAAATTAGACGATTCTTCCACTTCATTGCTGCTGGTCTTGTGACATATACAAAACAACGTTCGGCTGGTCGTGCAAGAAGTCGTCCACCCTTGATTGAAAATGTACAACCAGGTAGTGCAAAAGTAGGTGAAAGAGCGAAGCGTCATCCTGTTGGTGACGTCCGCTACGACAACATTGGCCACTTTCCAATTTGGCTACCAAAGAAAGATGGCAAAGGTGGTGCAAACTACGCAAGAAATCACAAACGCAATGTGTTTGTGAAAAATGTAACATTAATTTGTGTTGCTCAAACTCCAAAAATTGTTTTACGGAGTACCATAAAAAAATTAACATATTAATTATTTGTTTAAAATTATTTGTCAAAAATTATTTAATATTGTCATTAAAATAAATTCATTTAAAAAAGTATTCGTATATTTTGATATGTTCTAAATACTTTGTAATAGGTATATATACAATGTAGTCATAATACTCTTCTTTTGGGCTAAGTCAGCAATAGTGCTCTGAGGCACTTTTCCCTTTTTTCTTCCTACCCGCTTACCAAAGTTACCGAATGAGTTTCAAATGTCTTTGTCTTCATATTTTGGCCATAATGAAATAAGAAAAAATTATTCGACTAGTTTTTTTCCGTGATTTAAGATTTGCCAGTTAGAGGGTTAAGCGCCGTCTCTGTAGATTTCCCTTTGGCATAAGCATGTTGCTCATTAGATAGGGACTTAAATCGTAGTATATCAATTCTGATAAACTTGTCAATTAGTTTTTCTAGTCCTTTTAAGACAAAGGACAAAGGGGCTAAAAGACTTCGGGTCGTGCCCGTCATTCCCGCCTGTAGCAAGACTACAGCTATAGAGTTAGTGTAATATTGGTATCAAAGAATCGGCTCCATATTGCAACAGTGCTGGGAAGATGCCATCTTCCCCAAGCGATTTAAAAGGCTTGAGTGAAGAAATGGTCCACCTGAGTGCATGTCTGCTACAGATTCTTTCCCTACTCTCCAATCCTCCCTAGAGGGTTGACTAACTCTCCCACCAGGAGAGTATTTGGGCTGTTTCAGAATAGCTGAATTCGAGAAGTATGTGCTGAGCAGAGTTTCCAGGCTCTCCCTCTTGTCGAGAGTGAAACCGCCACCGTTTTTGGACAGCATGCCAATCGGGGTGGCTTTATCATTGCCAGAATCTTTATCAGGCGACATCCCGACTGGACATCTGAAATCTTGTCACAGTACTGTCTGAAAGATTCCTTTTTGGCTTTCCTAATTTCCTTATTGTATTCAGTTAGAGCTGCCGAGTAAATAGGCCTATCGTTATTCCGTTTGGCCCTATTAAACAGCTTCCTATCTTTTTTCCTAGGGTTTGCTAGATGCCCATTCCACCTTGGTGTTTTCCTGTTTACACTCTTGGTCTTGAGCGGGCAGTTGTCCTCATAGGCCGAAATAATGGAGCGTGAAACGAACTCCGTTGCAAGCTCCAATTTGTTTGTAGTATCGACTCTTGAGGGTATTATATCGACGACTAGATTACTTAATTGTTCGTTTTATGCTTCCCCGTTTGTATTTTTTTTCTGTCGATATGGAACTACTCTTTCTCCACTGGCATACCCCAGATCAAACCGAATTTGTCTATGATCAGACATAGACGGCTCATCTGACACCAACCGGTTATCTATGAGATTTGAGTGAGTGTCAGAGATAAGTGTCAAATCAAGCACTTCTCTCCTATTTATTGTCATAAAGGTCGGTGTGTTTCCTATATTACAAATACTTAAAGTATAACAGTTTATAAATTCTGAAAGTGACTCACCCCTGCTATTTACATCGGTGCTGCCCCAAATGGTGGGCGTTGACGTCGCACGACATCCGTCTTGGTTCTCCTGCCGTATTCCACCAGCTTCACCACATCGTCAGGGGGGCAATCAGAACTGTCACCAGCGAAGTACGATGATGCCCTGATTACCACGAAGAAGTTAATGTTATTATTAAAGATACTGCAGGTTCTAGGTCTGCTTGTTGCCGCATACAAACACCTGTGGGCAGCGAGAGACCTGGACATGTTGTGCGCCAAGACAGCGGTTGCTGCCTTGGCACACAGGTTGATCTGAACATCCGTCATCGTGGAGGTTTGTTGGCAGCGTGTGCCCCCTTTTCCACCCCTTCCCCGCTCCGAACGTCACTGGGTTGAGAGCTTCAGGGGCATATCTCGGGTTGGAGCCTTCTTGGGGTCACCAAGCCCACCCTTCCAGGACAACTTTTGGGACTGTTCAGTCGGTCCTGTTGTGGAGGGTAGAGCACCACCGGATCTGAAAGAGGCGGACGTACTTGCCTTTTCATCAACCACTGGTCTTACCAGAATTGGCCGATTTGCCGTAGTGGGCCCCAGGAAGGGGTGCGGGGAAGGGTTGACCTTCTTCACTTCCCTACCCTTTTCGGCTCCGGCGGTCGTCAGGGAGGGATTTGAGGAAGGAATGACCTTCCTCACCTCCCTCCCCCTACCGGCAAAACCTGTCTCCGAGAGTCTTTTTTTAAAGTTGAACGACACCCTCCCCAGATTGAAGTAGGGGAGGCAGTCCAACTCTCGAACATTTTTAGCTGAGCTCTCATGCTTGCTACCGTGCAGAGGATTTTCCACTCCTTAGTCGGCAGCACCCGGTTTTGCGTATTAAGGAGTCGCATGTTCTCCTCCGCATTGACTCTCTTGCCAGGGAAGTGCGCTGTGGCCACGTGTGGTTTTGGGAGGTCATCCCCTCCATCACATGTAGCTTTGCACCAGCCCATGGCTCGATAGCCAACGCGGTCCTGACCAGCCAGTCCCTAGTGGTCGTGTCGGCGCATCTCACAACCAACCATCCTGGTTTAAAGGAGCAGCCAAAAAATCTGTATTGGGCCTATCTACGGGAACGTATGTGCCGTTCCGCAGTTTCAGCCCCTAAGGAACTTTCTATCCGTTCCACGGCGGTGAAGTTTTCAGCCACAGGCTAAGTGAAGGGTACAGGTCTGTTCCCCTTCGTTGGTTAAGTTTAGGTCTAATTTTTTGTCTTCCTTTTGATTCCCACGAATACGGGGAAAGGAGGTCGATCCACGCAGAGCCCCGTTGCGTGGACAAGGCTAATTAAAAGCGCCTTTTCAGCACCCAAGGAACGTACTATCCGTTCCACGGCGGTGAAGTTTTCAGCCACAGGCTGAGTGAAGGGTAAAAGTGTAGTCTGTTCCCCTTCGTTGGTTAAGTTTACGGTGATAACAATCGCGATAATAATCTTCTACAATTGTACAAAACAATGGACATCAAGGGCACATTGACAGACCAACACGCCATATTCAAAATATCGATCCCATTATGTGGTGCCCATCCACGCAGTACACAATGGAACACTCATGAGAATTAAACCTAGCATGGAGGTACTGGCGATCAATGCACATCGGGATAAATATGTTCCAATGACGTGGGATGATAGACAACTAACCTACATAATTGGTTCACAGGTGCGAAGTGCTGCCTCTAACCAATAAACCAACAGCAGATTGCAAATATATTCCCATATATATATATTCCCATATATATATATATATATATATGCATATATATATGAATGGTTCCCTATTAGCAAGGGGAATCAATTGATTTTTTTCTGTCCATACTAAAGCCGAATTAACAGCTGTATGTGGAACTAAGTTACTACAGCTATCTTTGGTTAACACAGGAATGTTGACATTGAGCACTAATTGCACAATACGAAACGCAATGCTGAGCTGTTTTAAGGGACATTTCACAATGGCTACAATAATGCACACGTCCTACCCTCATTTTGAAGCAGTATGGCCATCCCTATTATTCAACAAAAATTCAAACGGCAGCAGCGATAGAAATCAAATTATCGAGGACGCTGTCCAACAATTAAGTGAAGAATATATCAATTCCAGAAGCTATCGAAAATAGAACAATCCATCATCATATCATTAGCTACTCTGGATTGGCGTTGACCTTGCTATTCATTCCGGTCATTGACGGCACTCCTGTTGCAAGCAATGTTACGCTGGCGGTCGATGACCTAATTCAAAGCAATTATTAAAGAAAATTAATTTACCTTTCGAATTTGCTGACCCGCAATAATGTAGCGTTTTTAATAATTTGGCTCCCTCATTAATTTGATAATTGTTTTGTGAGTTAGGTAATATTAGTTAGAGTTAGGTAATGCTTCATGAAAATGCATTATCACACACAGCAAAAGTGGTCAATAAACGTATATTTTCTATACACAAATCTGTTTCATATTTTCATACATGACATGTGAGAGTTTGACTAAATCGATTAGACGTTTTTGGGTTTGGATCTTCAACAAAAACAATTAATACTGGCAGGTGGCAAACCCACGACTAACGCCAGTGCGAGGCGAGCGGTGGCTTTTTCGATCAGCGGTGGACAGAAAGCACACACAAACTGATCGAGAATCGCTGGTAAGATCCTGAGAGTAAGAGCAGTTTAGCGGTACCAAAACCGACCATAAGGGCATACCAGGAGCCAGCATCGGCAAGCATGCCGATGCCTCCGCATATCAACTTCCATTGAAGCTCATAGAAGATTCTTCTGCAGATTAGAAGGACGTGGTCTGACGGCTGCTGGTAAAGCTTTGGATGGTAAATCGGGTTGTATTAATATGCGATTGTCTGGTGATGATGCAGCTGCTTGAGACTCGGTTTGAGTGGGTTATACCAAAGAACATACAATAATCAGAATCTCATATAAGCAATTTTTTCTTGCGGATTCCAATATCAGGACCCGCACTTCAATTTCTATAGAAGGTCTCGCTCAATTCAGATCAGTACCCGTACTTCAATTGCAATGACACTCTCTCGCTCAATTCATGTTTATTTCGTAGTAAAGAGGAAGGTATGCCGTTAATAATGAAAAACAACATCAGCCAAATGGCCACCACGACCACGCTTACAGGACCATAGCTATTCAAAATTACACCTCTTATTGGAAAACCCTTTACTTTTATAAAGGGTTTTCCAATAAAAGGTGTAATTTTGATATTCAAAGAAAAATGCCATTTTTTTAGATAAATTATCGCATGTTTATTTCGTAATAAAGAGGAAGGTATGCCGTTAAAAATGAAAAACAACATCAGCCAAATAGCCACCACGACCACGCTTACGGGACCATAGCTATTAAAAATTACACCTCTTATTGGAAAACCCTTTATATGGCGAACGGCGTGTAAGCGCTCTCTTACTATACATTTTTGAATTTATGTATGTATGGTATACACAAGCGTATGTTTGCTTAGAAATTATGGTTCCCTCTCACAGAACAGAATTTTATGAGGACCCGTACATGACGACTCGCATGTGTTTATTATGAGTAAAAAAATGCCGATTTTTTATGCCGACTATATTAGTAGTCACAGATTAATAATATTAGATTGATTTTAATAAGAAGATTTTATTATTTAAGATATTATTAGATTGATTTTAATAAGAAAACAGTGTTCATGGACCATTGACAAAAAAAGTATACTTTTCATTTTCATCGGGATGAGGTACTGCAAGTTTTAATTTTCCCAGGAACTCCGTATAATCATTTACGAAACAGATTTTCTACAGTATTCTGTGATGATCACAACTGCAGAGAATCCTGGCACACACACGCCAAGCCAAAGAGACAAAGATAAGATAACAAAGCACTACACGAGTATACTAATTACTTTGTAACGAAGTGGTCTTCGGCCGAGATGAAGCTCGGCGGATGTCCACGGTTTTTTTCTCCGTCACAAACATTTGTTGGTGTCAGGAGACCGATAAATACAAAAGACGAGATTAATTTTTAATAAGCACAAGTTTTCTTTATTTATTGCTGAAGGTATACATTTCTCTCCACTATACAAGGATACTACACTTTTTCTCTTGATTACATTTTTCATATGTTCTTAAAATATGATCTCTCACTAAGTCGCGTGATTATGGAAAAGAGCGCACTGTTTTAAGCGCAGAGCATGTGGGTGAGGGGGATTCGTTCTTTGAGACAAGGTTCCGATCGTCAGGGTCCTCCTGGCGAGCTTGAGGTGGGGAAAGCCTGAGGCGTTTTGGTTCTCCAGACGTCCCACCTGCCCGAAGTACACCCGTGACGGTCGCGAGGTTGATCTCTCCTAGAAGGCTTATAATAATTGGGCGGAACCGGGGGTTTTCTGGCTCGACGAAGTGGCGAAGGAGGTTTTCTGTGTAGAGAGCGGTATGACCATCACCGTCGATTCTAAACCATGACAGTCCATTGCATTCTTGTGCTCGGCTTGAAACTCTCAGTCGAATACAAACCGAGAGGCCGATGCACAAGAGCGAGCGCATGGCATGAACACCACAGTCGGATGCAAACTGATGTTTCCATCCAGTCTGGGTCTGGAAAGAGAGGGGAAACTAACAGAGAGAGAAAAAACAAGAACATCTAGGGTATGTGCAGAGAGCGGTATGTCCATCATCGTTGGATCTAAACCATGACAGTCATCCGTCAGTCCATTGCATTCTTGTGCTCGGCTTGAAACTCTCAGTCGAATACAAACCGAGAGGCCGATGCACAAGAGAGAGCGCATGGCATGGACACCACAGTCGGATGCAAACCGAGGTGACCATCCAGTCTGGACTTCTCTGAAATGAAAATTTAAAAAGTTAATTATTGTTTAAAGTACTTACTCTGGTGCCGGGCTCCCAGTGACTGAATAAATTTTCGCTGGCGTTGCGCTTTTTATAACCAGCCGTACCCCTCAGACTATTTTTACATGTCAGCTGGTTTATGATCAGCTGTTTGATCGAATTAGGTGGGGTGGTTTACATCGAGGTTTTTCTTAAGATTATACATTTACATGATTATTTTTACAAATCTGAAATACTTTACATAACTTAATATGCCTTTTTTTATTTCAAAGCATTATTTAGTATAACAAAATAAAATAATTCAATATTCAAAAAAAATAATTCGGCAAAACAAAATAATTCAATATTCAAAAAAATAATTCGGCAAAACAAAATAATTCAATATTAAAAAAATATAAGTTTTAAGTTTAGTATTAAAATATCAAAAAAATATAAGTCATGATAATGAAAAAGTATGCGTGGATATTTTTTTAGATATATGAAAAAATGTTCTTCACATCTCCCTCCTTCTTTTGGGGATCTCGACAATTTTTCCCGTTCCGGACTGGCGCAGCCGAAATTGGAATGTTCGGTCTTCCCAGCTTCGAATAAATTGTCTCACTGCATTTGGCGATGGGCTATCGATCTCTTTTTAGAGAAATTTCACGAGCTCCGGTGAGTGGCTTCGTCTCTAGGGTGATACCCTCGGGGATCTTCGGTATTGGGGTCTCCGTGGTGAGTCTCATATTTTTCCGTGATGCAGATCCTTTGTCTGTGGTCCTGCTGCTGTTGCTGGACTCACTGTTTGAGCTAGTGCTATTGCCAGAGCTACTATGGGAGGTGTCGCTAGTGCACTGCTGCTTGGGTTGGATAGAGGTCGCAAATTTTCCTTCTGGGATGGAGCCATGGAGCTGGGGCGGTTGCTGCTGTTATTCCAATGTTTTTCTCTTCTCTTTTTATTTCAAAATACCCAGCTCCGGCTGCTCCGACTCAGGGCTCCCCAGCCCTGGTTTTAAGTTTCAAGCAAGACTCTAAATTTTCATTTGTTAGTTGGCTTCTTACTTTACTTTTAATTATATTCATGCAAGAGGATGCTTGCTCGCACGAATATGTCGATCCGAAATCCTTGCCTAATAATGCCTAATCCTTGGTAATCGATTGAGAACGATTTTTAAATGTTTTTTTTTTATAAAATAAATAATATGTGCGTATGGAACTAAAGAGCCGCAGCTTCACATCCAAAGAGCCACATGTGGCTCGCGAGCCGCAGGTTGCCGACCCCTGCTCTAGAGCAACGGTACCAACAGACCCAGTTTTACGGAAGAAAAACGCTATAATTTTCTTAGAATCGCTTCGCGAACGAACAACTTTTGTTGGTTTTGATTCTCTTTGAAACAAACTGTTGTTTTTTTTTTCTGATTAGTATGAACATATCCAAGTTTCGTCACCTGTTACGATACTGTACAAGTTCGTGGAAGCGCCACCACTGAATTTTGTAAACATATTTTTGCACCAAATCACATTTCAGTTAAATTGTTTGGGATCCAAAGTTCCTTCACGACTAAATGTTCATGTAAAATCGTTTGAATCTGACTTTTACCAATGCCTATGGATACCTCTATCATAGCATATGTCCCATGTAGGTCTTCTTGAATCAGTTATTGCGTAGTATAGATATTCGTTTAGTGCTAGTTTTGGATGGTGCTTCATCACCAAAGGCAGAATGATCGGTGCACTGTTGTTGAAATAGACTAAATTCAAAATCGTAAAAAGTCATCTCACAAAAATGTTCTCGCGAAATTTCTATTTTTTTATTAAACTGATTTATATAAAACGCTATACGCTCGTAAAAGTTAAATTACTAAAAAACTAAATGTCAAAGTTTAAGAAAACAGTATTGAAATGCAGGGCAATACCGTCCAGTGGCCAATGCCGGACATTTTTAGAGCTATCCCCGTAAAACCTTTAAAATTTTATTTCTTTATTAACAAGTTCTTTCCATTTGATAATTTCACAATCGCAAAACATGTCCACAAAATCGTGGGCTAAAGGAATTTTCCAGCGCACACGTCCTGGACGCTCATCAAAAAGTAACTGCTTAATTAATGCTTAATTTTAGATTTTTAAGTAATAATTGTTTCAAGAATTTTTCAATTCAATTTAATTTTTCATTTATGAATTTAAATTATGTCAATTAACTAAAAAATTATTATTGCTGTTAGTATAAAATATGTCAAAATAAATTATATAAACTAAAACTGTAATTAGAATTCCTGCGTGTGCTTGTGTGTTTGTATTTTTTTTTGTTTTAAGAGGAGTAAAAGCGCCGAAAGCCTTAGTCAGTATGCCAATTGGCAATCATCTGCTGCCTTTAAGTTATGCCGTCGTTTGAAGTTCTTGTCTCTCTCGGCGCGCCCCAAGCTGGCCCATATTCTTGCAGCCACTTGACATACTGCTTTCCAAGTCGTCTCTGACGTTAGCATTGCGTCGTCAATGTTAACAGAGCTTAGCTCCGAACCAAGTGTAGTGCGAAGAAGGGTTCTCTCTGTCAAAAGTCGGGAACACGTACATAGTACATGGCATGCGGCTTCGACTTCTTGGCACCTTCATGATTCAATGATTCTGCCAAGATCGGTGCAGCATAACTTAGAACTAAGGTCACCACGTTCGCCAAGACCCGCCGCTTGGTGTTCTTTAGATCTCCTACATTCGGCAGCATTCGCGCTAAAGCAGCTTGGCGATCCGCCGCTTTTTTGCATACGTATTCTGCATACTGCTTGAACGATTGACGGTCTAACAACACAGTCTTCTAACAAACCCAGGTACTTAATCGCTCGTCGCGATTGAACAGTAATATTACCCACATTTATATTTACCGTTTCTACCTTCTTCCGGCTACAAATTACCACTGGCTCCGTCTTATGATCGGCCAGCTCTAAGGGCCATGTGGGTTTTCCGCCCTCTCTCGTCACTCTTACAGTACACGTTCAAAGTCTTTGCCAATGGTATCGAGTAGACATATTGGCTCATAGGCCGAAGGATCTCCGGGTGTTTTTCCAGACTTTGGGAGTAGAACCAGTTTTTGCATCTTCCATACCGGTGGAAATATCGCTTGTCGCATGCAGGACTATATCACATTCGAAAATTGTTGCGGATGCTTCAGAATACCTGAAAATAAAGCCAAATTTGGGACAGCGTCAAGGCCAGGAGCATTGCTTGGCTTGATTCTCTTTGAAATATTGACCAGCAAAAAGGGGGTTCTACTTTTTGGTCGTTGCGAAAATAACGTAGCCACAATAATATGGAGGAGGACACCATTCCTGCATTCCGTGCGTAACCTTAGCCATTACAACCTTGTAGGCATCCCCCCATGGAGTTAAGTTTGCAGCATCGAAAAGTCATTTAAATGATTCTGGTTTTGGTTTTCTATTATAATAGCAACTTTAGTTCTTTTCTGGATTCTGCAAATGCTACGCGTAGTAAGCTTCTACCTCCCGGGTGTCTAGACCGCTGTAGGCATCGTCTTGCATATAAGCATTAGGTACCCAGTAATGTTATTCTGTCATTCCACCAATACACCTGTTTCCCACGATTGGATATTTTCCTTCGTGCCTTCGAGGCATCGCATGCTTTCACCAATTGTTGTGCTAGTTGCGCAGTTTGTTCTTCGCTACTGCTGGGCAATCTTCTGACTCAAACACGACGTTAAAAATTTCCTGATCGAAAGTGCTTGAAATGAGCTGCGGTCGGTTTGTGTTTCTCGCTTTGCGACGATCTTCTTACAATGTTAGCATGATAGCTCGTAAAAGTGCTCGTATTGCCACAGTTTGCCAATACTATGTTCAGAGGCTTCCAATAGCGATCTGCTTCTAACATTCGTATATCTACTACCTCATTCAGTGGCGTTATTGATTTCTGTTGTGTTCAAAGGGAAAGTGAATTAATAAAGAAAAAAATGGAAAGTGTTGATAAAATCTTTCTGGTAAACCATGATGAAATTAAATTGATACATTATTTTTAAAAATTTATTTTTCTACACCATGGTATGACTTTGGCTAAAAGCGGCACGGTTCCCGTTATCGGATCTCGCTTAAATTTCACACATATCATTTTCTGACCTACTATTATATTTTAAGAGGCTAAGGTGAATATCACAATATGAAAACAAAATTCATAAAATGGCTTTTCGTATTGGTCATTATTTTCGAGTGAAAGAGAATTTCATTACATGCCTACATATCATGACACTACCATTTATTAGCGAAAATCAAAGCGAAACAAAAAATCAGTAAGGGGGTTTTCCACGACTTGGTCCTTAAAAATTTCGGGTATAGCTTAAAAAAAGGTGGGGAATTGCCACGCATTTTAATAGAAACAGCATGATTACTATAATACTATGTATAATTGCATTCATAATGTTTTCATAGTAATACCCTCTTTGACCTACATATATACGATACATTAAACGTGTGCGTAGTCCATCCATATACAGCACAGTAGTTGGTGATGTTAATATGTGTATATGTATATCCTTGTTGTAATGAATCCCCTTTTAATAGGATAAAAAAGAAGTACTTGCATAATCCATGCAAAAAATAAAGTGCACATAAAATATAGGCGTCCTTCCAATGTGATGATTTTTTATCCCGATAGATGGGAAAAGTATTGCTTAGTATTGGATGGGCAATACACGATTCTTCCTTACTAAAACGCTAGGAATTAACTCCAACAACCAATAGCGAAACATATTACCAAAAAATTACTGACTTACTGAAATATCCTTTACGAAAAATTATTTATTATTTAAGAAATTTGCCGAAAAGTTCTATGTCAAAAAAATTATTTCTCAGTTGTGTGCCGAAAGAAAGATTTGAAAAGATTTCAACTAGGAAGAAATAAAACAAAACAAATATATAAAAGAGGCAATTTAAAACGGCAGGTAAATACGAGAAAACTAATTTACAGAAATTCCTTAAATAGTTTTCTTTTCGCGAAAAAGAATTTAGTGAAATGCTGATATATCCGAAGAATTAGAAGAAGATAAAATAATTAAGTTTATCCATGGCAGAACCATGCCAGTAATTTTTAAAAATAAATTGCAGAGATGGTACTTAGCAAACAAGCCCACAAGGAATACTATTGGGGAGCTCCTAGCTATTTTAAGGGAAGAGAACTTAGAACTTGTTCCACTCAGTATTAAATCACTAGTTAAAAAAATTAACACAATATTTATTAGAAATGTCTTTCCTGGCACATACTCGTATTTGGTGTAGAAAACAAATCTAAAAAATTACTGACGAAATTATAGTTATCGATAAAGTGGTTTTTGATATAAAAATTGACAGATCGCCGCCATTTAAAAGTTTAACGTCTGTTAGACAATGGTCTCCATATTCAAAATAAATTTATTCGTATTGAATTAAGATGCATTATTTGTGATCCACCAGCGAAATCGTATATACAGGGTTGGGCGACTGAAGCGTTCACATCGATATATCTGGCAATGCGATATTGCTATCTATGTCAAATTCATACCAATGACAGCTTATATTGTTTAAACAGTTTATATTGTTTACAAGCTAACACAAACATTTGCGTCAAGTTTTATAGAACAAAAGTTAAATGGAATTTAACCGTAATAGTGTGATTGCGTTATATTTCAGTGGAAAATCACAAACAAGTATTGTTCATGAGCTCAGGCACTAAAAGTGAAGAAAATGTTTGTGTATTGCACCATAAATCGTTATAATAATACAGGCAACATTACCAAACGCTATGGTGGTGGACGGAAAAAAACAGGAACATCACCTGAAATGATGCGAAAAGTGAAGGCTCGACTTGAACGAAATCCACGCGGTAGTGGTAATCAAATGGCCAAAGAACTGAAAATATCCCAGCAAAGCATCCGATGCATATTTCAAAATGAGCTCAACGTAAAGCCTTACAAGTTCCAAAAGGCATCTTATACCAAAGCAAAAAAAAAGTTAGACTCGAAAGAGCAAAGGAGTTATTACGCTTGCAGGAACGTGTCGAATTTCCAAACATTCTGATCTCTGATGAGAAAAATTTCCCTATTGAGAAGTTCAGAAACTCTCAAAATGATCGTGTTTACTTAACTGAATGCACTTACGAAAATTTGAGCCGAACGGGAACCCAAAGTAATTTTCCATCCAAGTAATGGTATGGGCAGCTGTGACCGCCGATGGACGCTGTCCAATCGTTTTCATCGAGCCTGGTGTCAAAGTAAATGCGACTTATTATAGGGAAAATGTTTGGAGGCCGTGGGCACGCAAACATTTCGGTCGTACACCATGGACATTCCAACAATACTGGGCACTGTCTCATAAAGCTCGTGTGAGCTAAGAATTGTTAAAAAACCATGATCCACACTTCATTACGTCCACACAGTGGCTTTCGAATTCGCCAGATGCAAATCCGATAGACTATTTCATCTTAGAGAGCAAGGTGGGGACTAAAAACTATGCCAATATGGAAGCGCTGAAGTAATCCATTGTACGGGAATGGGCCAAAATACCGCAAGATCATATTCGTGCAGTATGCAACTCATTTTTTTATTATTTGAAGGCCATAATCAAGGCAAAAGGATTCCAAAATTTTTATAATTTCCACACATTTTTGTAATTTCAATCATTAAAAATTATTTCACCCAAAAAAATATGATCGTTTGAATAGGTAACAGTTCAATCGCCTAACCCTGTATGTGGAATCATTGGACATAGATCTCGCTTTGGGTGCACTAAATGCGCCCAAATTGCAAACAAATGGATGAAGTACTTATTTACAGTACTTACTCAGGATAACTTATTTTTGATAAAAATTTTTCTTATGACCATGTTATAACCTCATGGTATAACCTCAACATACTTTGATCGTATTATGAATCCAGATCTCTGGCCTATGAATTTTTCTGTGTCAACATTCAAGTTTCATCAAAAAAAGAATACTCTTCAAACAACGCATTGACTACTTCCGGAGTCTCCGGCGATCCCCTGCAGTTTATGTACAAAGCAGGATGCTCAACTTCATCCTCATCGAACTAGTGCGTGCGTAAATCTGAAGCAATTTTTAGTTTACTACCACAATGCAGGTGGTCTTCGTACTAAGACGAATGAATTCTTCTTACGTGCTTCTTGTCATACTTTCCATGCTCTTATTATTGTAGAGACCTGGCTGACTACTTATTATTTGGATTCTGAATTGTTGGACAGCCAATACATCATATTTCGCAAAGACAGAGATCTAACTCAGGACGTTTCCAGAGGGGGTGGATTATTAATTTCAGTTTCCTCTGAGTTCAGTTGTAGGGTAGTAAGTCTTCCTATTAATGATACTTTTATAGAACAAATGTGTGTGTTGCAGTTAAATTTGACAGTTATGAGATTTTCTTTATGCTAAGCAATATTCCTCCTGCTTGTAGTTGATCAGTTTATGAATCTCATTTATTTAACATTAATTATATTATCTCACGACTGAGTTTTAATCAGACTCCTTGTATTTTAGGTGACTTTAACATGGGCAATGTAGGTTGGAGTTACAGCTCGGAGGTCAATCATTTGGTTCCTTATAATCTAAAGAGTTCTACTGAAAGAGTTTTCTGCGATTCCTTGCATTCTCATGGGGTTTATCAGTGTAATTTCATAAAGAATGATTTGGATCGCATTCTTGACCTAGTTTTTCTTAATAATGATTTGATTGTTTCTTTGTCAAGATGTGATCTTCCTCTTATATTTGAGTCAGTTCACCACAAAGCTCAACGTTAAATTTCTCAACCTACATCTCTCGTAGCACCACTACAAGTTCCATTTGTTATAACTTTAAAGCGGCCAATTTTCCCTGTCTTAATGGTTTTTTGAATTCCATCAATTGGGCATTCATCATGCAGGGTAAAGATTTAGTTTCTATGTACAATATTTTAAAGAAGGATCTTTCAGAAGGTTTATCTCTGTATATCCCGGTCAGAAGAATGAAAAGGAGTTTTTATTTACCGTGGTATAATGCAAGCCTCTTGCGTTTAAAATACCGAAGGAATAAGGCGCATAAAAAATTTAGAAGATAGAACTCTCCGGCTGACTGGAACGTGTTCGTTCTTTGTCGCAAAGAATTCGAATTTCTTTCAAATTTTCTTTAGAAAGCTCATATTGATTCAATCCAGACAGACATTAAACGTAACGCACGTAGATTTTGGGTATTTTTATACCCTACACCTTAAGGTTAAGGGTATATTCACTTTGTCACGAAATGTGTAACGCATAGAAATAGAGACGATAGGTATAAAAAAGTATATATATTCTTGATCAGCGTGACCTCCTGAGTCGATTTAGCCATGTCCGTCCGTCTGTCTGTCTGTCTGTCTGTCTGTCTGTCTGTTGAAATCACGATCACAGGAGAACCGGTAAAGATATCGTAATGAAATTTTGCAGAAATATTGTTTCCTGTGGTGTGCAGGTTGGTATTGAAAATGGGCAAAATCGGTCCACGACCACGCCTATTTTTTAGTAAAAATGTGATATCAGCGTTCGTTTTTGAGTTATGACAACCAAATTTCATTCCTGAGTATAGAGTAGCATTATCCGTTAATAACCCAAATATGGGCGTGATCCGCCCACTTTTAGGTTACACAGGCAAAAGAGGGTTATATTGTTAAATATATGAACTTCCTGAATAAAACTTTAGATAACAACTTGTTTACCAAAAAAACATTATTACATCAAAACTGGGTGCGGTCCGCCCACTTTTACACTACTTATGTATACAGAATAGCTCATGAAAACAAGTTTATTACCACGGAAATAAAGTTTAAATTTGAACACAATAATAAAATAACTAAACTAGTTATTTTGTTTTGAAATAGGTAATGACCTACTATTTATACAGAGGCGTAGCTAGCTCTCCTGGAGCCCGCGACGGTCAATCAACTTGCAGCTCCAAAAATTCCTAGAATTCAATAAGTCACTACTTGAATTCCACAACTGCCACCCCCGACATCGTGCCGCCCAGAGTGGACCGCCACGCCCGCCCCCCTTACTACGCCCCCCTTTTACATTTTTTTCAAAACTTTTAGGTGTAGGGTATCTAAGATTCGGCCAGGCCGAATATAGCTTTCTTACTGGTTTAATTCTAAGAGGCAATGTTCAGGTATCCCCAGGGCAATGCAATATCGTGTTCTAAAGGCTGATACCGCACAAGATATTAGGGACCTGTTTGCATTTTATTTTGGATCTGTTTTGATGTGGGAAATTTTAGTTTAACAGAGTCAGAGGTTTTGGACTCTCTTAACCATCTTGATGACAAGAAAGGAGCGGGATATGATTTACTCTCTCCCTTAGTACTTAAGCATTGTGCATCTTCTTTATTTATTCCGCTAACCATACTTTTTAATCAGTCTCTTTCCAGTGGTATTTTTTTGGATGAATGGAAAACTTCTTTCATAACTCCAATATTCAAGTCGGGTCAGAAGTGTTTGGTTGAAAATTATCGTCCAGTTGTTAAGCTTTCAGTTATTCTTAATATTCTAGACGCAATAGTTGCCAGAAAACTTTTTAGAATCATCAAGAATTTTATATCACATCATCAACATGGTTTTTTGCGGGTAGATCGTCGTGTACTAACTTCATGGTTTTTTGCGATTACTGTTTTAATTCAATGGAAAGAAGAAAGCAAGTTGACGTTTTATATACAGATTTCGTTAAGTCTTTTGATAGTGTTCAACATGATCTTTTGGTCTTAAAGCTTGGAAAATCTGGATTTCATTCGTGCTTTTTGAAATGGATTAGCTCTTATTTACGTAACAGAAAATTATTTGTCAAAATTGATGACTGATGACCTCGGTCCACTACTATTTAATCTCTTTATTAATGACGTAGTGCATTGCTTTAAGTTTAAGTTTGTGTTAAATTTCAAATTGATATTTCCTATAAAGTTATAGCGTGGTGTACGAGAAACGGCTTGCAGTTAAATTTTTCCAAATGTAAGTTGTTAACTTTTTTACGTAGCAGTTAAATATATCTTTCAGTTACTTCTTTGATCAGCTTCTCTTTGACAGAGTATTGGCGGCCAAAGATCTGGGTGTCCTTTTTGATTCTAAACTCACTTTCGCATTACACAGAGATTATGTAATATCCAGAGCAAATTCTGGGCTTGGTTTCTTGAAGAGGAATTCTAAGGAGTTTACAGATCCGTCTGCAAGTAGAACTCTATTTATCTCATTAGTTCGATCTGTTATTGAATATGTGTTGTCTGGTATCCGTATTATCAAAGCGACATTGCTCGCGTTGAAGGAATTCAGTGTAGATTTTCTAAATTTGCTCTTAGATCTAGGTATCAATTTGATAACATGCCTTCTTATGCCGAGCGCTGTCAGATTTTGAATTTGGAGAGCCTTTCAGTGCGACACAAAGACTGTAGTGCCTTCTTTATTAAATATATTCTTGATGGCAACATAGATTGTGCCTACCTCCTTGCTTTAATTCCTTTCTATGCTCCTTTAAGGTTCATTAGGAATCATTCGCCTTTTTATATACAACCTCATAAAACTAATTATGGTAGTAACGAACCTGTAACACGTTGTTTAATAATTGGTAACACTGTCTTCAGTGCTATAGATTTACATAGTAGTAAAAGTATTACTAAGTCCTACATTGTAAGTAATGCAAATCTGTTTTGTTAGTTATAAGTTCTTGTATCTGTGAGGTTTTTAACCGGTAGAATACAAATAAAACATATTAAATAGTCAAATTCCTTTGGACTCTACCCATCTTGTGGATATAGGTGCCATGAGAAAAATTATTTTGCGTATGATCAATAATAAATTCAATTAAATTATAGAATTTCTAAAGAAAATAAAATGTTTATGTCAAAACATATGGAATCCTTTGCTTCCAAAATATATTCGAAAGGAGTTTGTGCGAAAGCCTAGAAGTTTTGATGACGTTAGGCATTGAAAAGCAGTAGAATATCGACAGTTTTTGATGTACACGGAAGTAATAATTTCTACAGAAGTTCATGATGATTTTTATTACCAGTTCTTATTGCTTCATTGCTCAATAAGGCTTTTATTATGTAATAAGAACTTCTACAAAATGCCGATGTAGTAGAGGATATGTTAAAATTGTTTGTTCAAACTTTCCCGTTAGCATTTGGAGAGAACAGCGTTTCGTACAATGTCCACGGTTTGCTGTACTTAACTGATTGCGTTAAACAATTTGAGGTTTTGAATGTTTTCCGCTAATTGCTTCGAAAATTATTTACAACTTCTGAAGAACTACGTAAGAAAATCATCGGGAATTTTATCGCAGATTTCTGGTATTGTACAAAATGAAAATCTTCTTTCCATTCCAAGGCAAGTAGGTTTCCAAAAAAATTAACAATAGAATTATAGGTTTAACATTTCAAACACTTATTGTTGTATCAAACCTTGTATACCGATAAAAATTTAAGCGTTTGACGATAGGAAGGATGTCTTTGTAGTAGGTAAAATCCTGCTAAACATAACAATTTTTTTTAAAGAGCGATTTGATTCAGTAACTTCCTTGGAAATATGTTTGGTCAACAATTTAACTTTAGAGAAGGAGGAATTATTTAGTTTGGAAGATATACTCTGTAAATATATGTGCCTTCCGTTTGAGAATACACACTTCCTAATAAAACTTATTTAATATTCCTTTTAATGTTACTATTTTTTTATAGATATTGATCCACTGAACATGTAGGTAGGGCTTGTAACCCCCAAGGGAGAATGACCAACACCTAGACCTAGTCGGCCCATTGTGATTGCCCATAGATCAATAGGTGGGAACTCTTTATCCGCGTTCCAGGTCTCCAGTCCCCGCTGTCAGACCCTCCCTGTATAGATCGGATAAGGGCCGCGTGAATATACAGGGAGGTTGTATAAAAACAACCTTGACCTTCCTCCACGTATCTGATATATGGCCCAGCTCTACACTGGATCAGAAGAGCCTGGTTAGTAAGGAGATTACTAGCCTTCCTGAGGGCTTTTTTGTACATTCTCCGACAATCCTGGTATTGTGTTTGTAGCAGATGTTGAAGAGAGCTCTGGTCATTTTCCTCAGGACCGTTAGCTCTTCTGTCCACCAGGGAGGGAAGGATTTCTTGCCGTGGCTCAGGGACACGAACGGTGTAGCGCTGTTTCCATGGCACCTTCGAACTCTGAGGCGAGTTTATTCAGGAGCACAGCTGCTCAGCGTTCGCTAAGGGGATGCTTTCCAATCTACACTCAAGTACTCTTAAGAATTTTGCCCAGTCTGTTTTCCTAACATTTCTGTGGGACTGGTGGGCAGTGGAATTGAAGTTTACGTTGAAGAATATCCAGCAGTGATATGAGAATGATGTTTTGCTCGATACCCTCCAGTTCGTGACCTCGCAGGATAAGTCCCTGGTAGATAGAGTTACATCGATAACCTTCTCCCTACCCGGAAAAGTGGTGGAGCTTGGAAAGATGAATGTCGGCCTATTGCCTCTGTTGCATATCTCGAGGTTCTTATACATAATAAAATCACTAAGTGATTCACCTCTCTCATTTGTTGTGCTACTCCCCCAGATGTGGTGCCTGGCATTGGCATCGCAGCCCAGCAGTACTTTCCAGCCTTGCCGCTGTAGAGAACAGGTTTGACACCTCATTCGGTGGGGCACTCTATTCGTAAGCTGAGGAGGTAATAAGTGGATGATTAGTTTTGTTCTCAAGAGCGACAACAGTCAGGTCATTGGAACAAAGTTCAGGGCACAGATATGCTTTTAAGCTATTATTAATAAGCTATTTTAAGCTATTATTAATGTATGTTCGAGGCTTACCTGGAAGTTTGGGATCGAATAGGGTGAAATCTAGGTCCCGAAGTCCGACTACCTCGCATCCTCTCACCCATGGCTCTTGTATGATGCCTACGTCGATGTTCTCCTCCCTCAGGAGAACTAGCAGGTTATCTGTAGCACATCACGAGTGCTGCAGGTTAATCTGCACGACTCTCAGCAGCACGAGGAAGGGTCGTCCACGATCCGCAGTTCCTCCAGCTTCTTTTCGACCTCTTCTGGCTCAGCCAGGTCGCCTTTGGGGTCAGTGGAGCGCCAGTGCCATGCAGGTACTCAGCACGTATACTTTAATACCTTTGCCTTCGGTGGGGGTAGTAAGGATAGGTTGTGAATAGATTCTGGGTAAGGGAGCCATCGCTTCTGTCAGCCCGTTTCAGCAGAGACGGTTTCCTGTGGACAGCACGAGGAGGGAGAAGTCGACTTGTTTGCCCGCGAAAGATACGAAGGGTCGTCGTGTAGACCCGTTATCCCCCAATCACGTACAAACTATACCCCCAATCTCTATATGTAATACTTGTAAAAGGAGGATGCCGTAAGTTAAATAAAATAAAAAACCCCTGATGAAGTGGGAGATAACCCATGAAACGTTGGAAAAAATTTTATTTATTGGTACTATTAATATTAATCTCTAAAAACCGAATCCCAATGACCCAGTAGCTCACGTTCTGAAAAGAACAAAAAGTCAAATTAATAAACAACACAGTGGTCAGAAAAACTCGATGTAAAAATGTTGTATTATACATTAACATATTAATAAATATTCGACTATACAAATTTGAGCATCATCGTTTGAAAAAATCGAAAATGACAACCAAAACCAAAAATTGCAAAACTTCAAGAAATGCTATTACCAAAATTAAAATTTATAATTAAATTAAATTATGAATTATTAAAAAACTATGTTGAAATATTCACAACAACTATTAAGAGTTCCAAGGGCAGATGGATGAGTTTTGTTGTTGGGAACTTTTTTGTTATTGTCAAAGAATAAAACAAAGTTGAAGTGAGCTTTTTTAAAAAGAAAAAAACAAACAAATCGCATTAAAAAAGAACAACGACCCGAATAAAATCCAGAAAGAGTGCTATATTCGGAGTACCGATCCTTAAGGACCCTACACTTTGAAATGAGCTAACACGTCCACTTTTGGAACAACACAAATTTGTTGGATCATAAAATGCTAAACATTTTGTTCAGAAAGTTTGTATATGTAGTTATCCAGTGTTGGTCGTGGTCGAGATTTCGTCCAATAACAATTTTCATTTTTAATTAATTCTTTTTTATTATAAAATAATATAAAATTCAAATTGACTTATCGTCTATGAATAGTAGCAACACCTCCTCTTCTCACTCAATCAACCAAATCGTCTTCGTATGCACGCAAGAAATGTTAGCAACAAAATTTTGCGTTTAGATTCTTTTCTGTGCTTAGTTAATAACATACATATGTTAATAACAATGTTTATGTACTGAGACGTAATACCTGATATCTTTTAATGCAGATAAAATTTTGTCTCCATTTGTTTATAATAGAGGTACCGGTTAATTCGTGCGGTTTTCTAACAGATGGCGTAACTTGACTTTTACTCCAGTGATTCACCTTTCCAAATATGTGTTGGAAAGCTACTGTCATATAGTTTCAGAATCAGTATGTGTCATTTAGCTGAAGCGTAAACAACAATCCTTTTTTTTACTGTGAAAATTTCGAATTTCGTGCCGAATAAAGTGTTTTTGCGGGAAGTCCTTCTTCATTACTTCAATATAAAGAAAAAGGCCGAAAGTCATCGAATTTTGGTGGAAGTGTATGGTGTGCATGCTCTAGCTGAGCGTACGTGCCAGAAGTGGTATGTACGGTTTAAAAGTGGCAATTTTGACTTGGAGGACGATGAACGGCCCGGACAGCCAAAAAAGTTTGAGTTCGACCAAGATCCATCCCAAAGGCAAGAAGAACTTGCAAAATCACTTGGCGTCGCTCAAAAAACCATTTCCGATCGTCTAAAAGTAATGGGAATGATCCGGAAGGTAGGCCATTGGGTGCCACATGTTGCACAGGTCGTCAAAACCTACCTTGAAACGCTCAAATGGGATGTCCTACTCCACCCGTCATATAGTCCAGACCTTGCGCCATCCGATTACTATCTCTTCAATGCAACATGGCCTGGCTGACCAGCACTTCTCCAATTATAAAGAAGTCAAAAATTGGATCGATTCGTGGATAGCGGAGTAGCCGGCCGAATTTTTCAGAAAGGGTATTCGTGAATTGCCAGAAAAATGGGAAAAAGTTATAGCTAGCGATGGACAATACTTTGAATATTAAATTTGCAACTATTTTTTCACAATAAAGCTGAAGGTGACGCTGATCAAGAATATATATACTTTTCTATACCTATGTTTTATATTTCTATGCATCATATATTTCGTGGCAAAGTTAATATACCCTTAACCTTAAGGTGTAGGGCATAAGGAGAGCTTCCTTTTGAAGCACATCGGTTTATGTACGAACTATGAACGAATTAATGATTTCTGGTTCTGCATTCGGCATCTGTATACTATTTGTCGGTGTTATAAGCCTAAGCTTTGAAGACTTAGTATAGCTAAAACAATACCTTTACAGAGAAGGTGACAAACGGTCTCTTCCTCCTACTCGTCTTGGCAACTTCTTCAGGAGTCATGCGAAGCAATCCCTAGCCTTGCCGCATGCGTTCCTATCAGGCAGTGGTCAGTGAGTTTAAATACCTTAATTTTGCTGATTATAGGTATTTACTATGGACAGTATATTTCTACGCGAATGAAACTGATCCTTACACTACTGCCACTCTTAGAGGATATTCGTCTCCTCAGGTACAGGCTTTTGATTATTTCTCTGTCTGTTTAATTCTGTTAATCAACCGGGCAACTGGTGATGAGAAATGGGTTACATACGATAATATTGTGCAATTGTGGTTAAAGCGCGGTGAAGCGTTCAAAGGGACACCAAACCAGGATTAATGACCAGGAAGGTTTTGCTGTATATATGGCGGGCCTGGAAAAGAATCATTCACTGTGCTGCTTCCATATAGGCAAACACTAAATGCGAACAGGTACTGTCAACAATTGGACCATTTGAAGTCATCGGTTGACCAGATTCCTTATAGTCCGGATCAAATAATAAATCAAAACGGTGCATATTTAATCCAAATCGATCGATGCTAACCATATTAAATAACGCCTTGAAATAAACGAAATGAAATCTTTTTATATGAAATTTTTAAAAATTAGTGCGTATATACAGTGGTGGTCAAAGAATTAGCACACCATGCATTATGAGAAATTAAAACACCAAATATCCTAATTGTTGGTGTTGCCATATATCCTAAGCTGCCACAATTTTTTGTGGTTTTATTTTAACCTTGAACGTATGTATAATCTTGCATACAACGGAAACTACCGTTAGAAATATGAGCAGTTCGTTAATTATTGCAAAAGGTTTCTTACATTCGCTTAAGTGAGGTGGACATAGAATTAGCACGTGGAGATTTTTATTGGTAAATGAAGTGATTTTTTCTTTAATTCGAGCAAGAGTGATAAATTTTCAAAGCAGTAAGTATTTATACAACTTTATTTATCTGTAGTTTAAAACTCTTTTAAATAAATTACACTAGATGGGTCGTAAGACATCGTGTACTCCAGAGCAGAGAAAAATAATGATTTTCATGAAAAAAAACGGTAAAAGTCTCGCAGAAATAGCAAATAATATTGGGCATTCAAGAAAAATGGTTTATAATGCATTACAGTATTATGAAAATTATAAAAGTTCCGAACCTGTAAAAAGAAAAGCGCCTCCAAGAAAGACATCTGATGCTGAGGACGGACTAATTACGGTTCAAGCAAAGAAACATACGCGAAATAAAAGTAAATATAGCCCTGGATCATCAGATAGCAATTACCAGTAGGACCATCCGAAGAAGGTTAAATGAGGCACGTTTGTTTGGATATGTTGCACAAAAGAAACCATTTGTGTCGAAGAAAAATATTGAAGCAAGACTGCAGTTTGCAAGATTATACGGTAACCAGCCATTATTTTTTTTTAAAAATGTTCCTTGGAGCGATGAGTCCAAATTTAATCGACTTTGGTCTGATGGTAAGCGTCATGCATGGCGTCCACCGCATAACCAACTAAACCCACGGTACACCATTAAAACTATGAAACATGGTGGCGGGAGTATAGTTGTTTGGGCTGCTTTCTCATGGCATGGTGTAGGTGCAATTGCTAAGATTGATACAAGAATGGATCAGCATATTTACAAAGGGATTTTGGAGAACCACATGGAACCTTTCGCGGATGAAAACTTGCCATTAAGGTGGACATTCATGCATGACAATGATCCCAAGCATACTGCACGACTCGTAAAGCAGTACAAAAAATAAATATTTTACCATGGCTGGCACAAAGTCCAGATCTCAACCCAATTGAGAATCTGTGGAATGATTTGGAAAAAGCGGTGCAACCAAAAAAACCTCAAAATTCCTCTGAGCTTTGGCGGGCCATTCAAGATGGATGGAATTCCATTTCCCGAAGCCGCTGCCAAAACTTGGTTGAGAGTTTGCCCCGAAGATTACAAGCGGTTATAAGGCAAAAAGGATATCCAACAAAATATTGATGAAAACTGTTAAATGCGGCCATTAAATTATATTATTTTAAAGTGTGCTAATTGGGTGTCCGTAAGAAAATCGACTTGTAATCTAAAATATGAAAAAATATTAATAAATAATTTTCTGTTCTTCAAATTATTGTTTGTTTTTAAGCTGTGAAATCATTGAATATGTTTTTAAAAGAAATAAGTTATATTGAACTGCTAGGTTTATAAAAAAAATTACTTGTTTTAAAAAGTTTTTAATTGTGCTAATTCTTTGGCCAACACTGTACATACATATGTATGTCTATATAATATTTAATTGTATATATTATATTTATTATTTAATTAATATAAGAATATCTATTCTGCATTTATTTACGTTTCAATATACAAGAATCCAGAGGTGATGCTGTATTACGGGGAATTCCCCAATTTGCGCGAATCTCAGCCTGGTTGCTAACAATGATTTCCTTAATACAGAACGGAATTTCAATTATGTAAATAAAAATAATGACATAAATGGGATTCCTTGGTATTCACCCAAATTCAAGAGAAGAAAATTCTATCAACCGTCTATCGTTACTTTTATACCCTACACCTTAAGGTTAAGGGTATATTCACTTTGTCACGAAATGTGTAACGCATAGAAATAGAGACGATAGGTATAAAAAAGTATATATATTCTTGATCAGCGTGACCTCCTGAGTCGATTTAGCCATGTCCGTCCGTCTGTCTGTCTGTCTGTCTGTCTGTCTCTGTCTGTCTGTCTGTTGAAATCACGATCACAGGAGAACCGGTAAAGATATCGTAATGAAATTTTGCAGAAATATTGTTTCTTGTGGTGTGCAGGTTGGTATTGAAAATGGGCAAAATCGGTCCACGACCACGCCTATTTTTTAGTAAAAATGTGATATCAGCGTTCGTTTTTGAGTTATGACAACAAAATTTCATTCCTGAGTATAGAGTAGCATTATCCGTTAATAACCCAAATATGGGCGTGATCTGCCCACTTTTAGGTTACACAGGCAAAAGAGGGTTATATTGTTAAATATATGAACTTCCTGAATAAAACTTTAGATAACAACTTACCAAAAAACAGCGTACCAAAAAAACATTATTACATCAAAACTGGGTGCGGTCCGCCCACTTTTACACTACTTATGTATACAGAATAGCTCATGAAAACAAGTTTATTACCACGGAAATAAAGTTTAAATTTGAACACAATAATAAAATAACTAAACTAGTTATTTTGTTTTGAAAAAGGTAATGACCTACTATTTATACAGAGGCGTAGCTAGGTCTCCTGGAGCCCGCGACGGTCAATCAACTTGCAGCCCCAAAAATTCCTAGAATTCAATAAGTCACTACTTGAATTCCACAACTGCCACCCCCGACATCGTGCCGCCCAGAGTGGACCGCCACGCCCGCCCCCCTTACTACGCCCCCCTTTTACATTTTTTTCAAAACTTTTAGGTGTAGGGTATCTAAGATTCGGCCAGGCCGAATATAGCTTTCTTACTGGTTTTTAAAATTATCCCTCACTTATTAGGCAGGCTCGCACTTAATTATTTTTGTAATATGGTATATGAAGCGAATGTATGTATGTACTTAGTACAATATGTATGTACATATGTATACTTAGTCTTAAATGTACAATTAAATTAAATAATTATTTTTAATTAAACAGTAAAATTTAAGATTATATTATATAATATTGTGTCCTGCCAGAGATTATGACCAATATCTTCAGTGTTCAGTTTACTATCGATTAGCAAAATACAAATTTTTTTTATTTTTTTCTTTATACGGTAACTACCTAAATCTATAAAAGTAACGAAGATTCACTTACTTCGCTACTTCAACGTTAACGTCCTGAAGTAACTCGGTTACTTTAACGATAACGATCCTAGTAACGATCCTACTTTCGTTACTTTAACGTTAACGTCAACAAAGTAACTTCGTTGCTTTAACGATAACGAAGATACTTTCTGTGAATAATAATAATCTGTGAAAGTAATGAAGTTAAATTTACTTTAATGAAAAGTAACTAGTTAATAACTTTGCTCAACTCTGAGCTTAACACAATAAAAAAGGAAATTTACATTGACAGACAACGGACATGGATAAATCGACTCAGGTGACGTCAAGGTGGTGGTCAGGAGGTGAACAAGAATATACATATATATAGGTTTTTCATTAAGCGTGTCTGAATTGAAGTACATTCAATACCATTATGTTTTAAAAATTATATCACTCAAATGGCATTCGCGGCTTCGTTTACAGAACTCGATGCGAGAGGTCCAATTTTGCATGACTCTGTTGCATAAGTCGAAATGGATTTCACAATGGCTTTAATGATGTTGTTCTCCAGTTGGTCAATTGTTATTGGTTTGCTACCATAAACCAGTGACTTAACGTGGTCCCAGAGAGAAAAGTCTAAGAGCGTTGAATCGCACTATCTTGGCGGCCATTCTACCCTGCTCCTTCTGGAAATAATGCTAAAGGGCCCAATCAGTGAACGTACGACGAGTTTGGTGGTCTTGGGGCTTCAGTTCTTATGTCAATTGGATCTTATACGGATGCATACCCAAGTCTTTTCTTAAAATTCGCCAAGTTGAGGTCGCAGAAAGGCTAACTGTTTTTGCACGACGAGGAATCGAGAGGTTTGGATCTTTAGACACACTTTCAACAACAGCATCAATATTCTCCTTCGACCGTGTGTTTCTGCGTCTTAAAGGGACTGCTCGATCAGCAACCGAACCGCTTTGCTCGGATTTCGCCATAATTCTTTGAATCGCTCGTTGGACGATCATTTTGTCCGTAAATATTTCGTAAATGTATGCATTACACATTTCGGGACAAAGTGAATATAGCCTTACCCTTTAGGTGTAGGGTATAAAAAGGAGGGATAATTACTTAATTATGGATAAAAAATAAACATTACAACAAAAAAAGAACAAGTACAAGGAAGAATCATTTAAGGAAAATTAACTTGGAGTACAGTACGAGTATTGGGAAGACTAACCTTGATACCTTAATAATCTCGTCGTGTGTTGAGTTCTCAAAGCTATTTCAAAACGATGCTGCGCTAAACGTAAATTACTGCGTTGCGCCAACATGTTTCTGAGAAGCGTTGCGTCAAAATAGTTTTTTATTGTGTTTAAAATTCCTGTTTATAAATTCACTTAAAAATTCCAATGTTTTCAAATACAATTTTTTATTCAACTCATTTCAAATAAGAAATAATATTATCCAACTTAAATTCAAATATGAACTATATATTATCCGCCCCAACTTAACTTTGTACCGCAAGTCAAAATTAAAAATTCCATGTGATCTAAGTTTGGGCGTTGTTTATTTCAGCCATTTCTATAAGACTACGATTTCCAATCTCATTTTGACTCGAACGCGACGCGACAGTTTATACATTTCTATTATTCGTAATCTTTGTATATTCCTACAAAAAAATTCTTCTGCATATGCACATACACTGACCCAAATCTTGTAGGTGAATATGAAGAAAAGGGGTGTTAACTTGAAGAAATGGTGATCAAAATACTTCCTATCCATCAACTTAAAGAACCTTTCATTAATTTATAATGATATTTCATAATATTGATAATATATATTTCATAATATTGAAGAAATTTCGTTATCATATTATTTTTACGAAATTTCTTCAATACAAAGAAAAATCATCATTCCAACGAAAAAAATTGACAAACTTTCTTCAATTCAGCTAATCATATTCTTGAAATTAATAAAATTTTTCTTCAATTTCAAGTATCATTTCTTCAAATCGACAAAAATTACTGAATTTAACAAATTATGTTCTTCAGTTTGACAAAAACTTCTTCAATTCGATGAGTCCTTTTCTTCAAACTGACGAAATTTTTTTGATACAAACCAACGAAACTGTAGTTAAAATAAAATAAAAAGAGCTGTTTCTGCTTAACAATTTGTAATTAAATTTATTGAATATCAATATTATTTTATAATAATAATTAGAAATAATTAAATACATATATAAAATGTGTTTAATATTTGTTAAATACATTTTAGCTTCGCTATCAGTGTTTGGAGCCTTGGGCTCTGAATATCGAATTCGGTTTTTATTAAATAAAAATAAATTTGTATAAAATTCCAAACTAGATTGGATTCCACTGGATATGCCAAATTGAATAAATTAAAGAGTTTAAAGCATAAATCAATTGCTGATGTTATCGTAAACTGTTGATATTTTATATTATCAAAATAAACAACAATTTGTTTTGGTTCTAAAATCGAACCACTTACTAAAATAAGCGGCTGAATGTTGTCCTTCTTCGTTCGCCTTCGTAGCAACTCTTCTTCGCACTCACTTACACTGGTCCCAAATATAAAAAAGCTGGACTGGGAGTCGCGGATCGAAAATCTTGTGTGGATTCATCTATAAGTTCATCTATACGAATAAGGGATAAAATTGGATTGGAAGCGTAAAAAAGTAATATATGAAAGTTACCGCAAAATATTTGAATTAAGCTCTGAAAATTCCATTCTTGTAGTAATTTTTTAACCTCGTCAATTGAACTATGTATATACATACAGTATACAGTTCTCTGCCCAGAGATCAATCGATTCTAATTTTAGAAGTTAGACATATAACGCGTTAGTCAAGGCTGTAAGATTAATCTACTCTTATATGTATATTAGGGTGGACCTTATTTTTCGACCATAACATTTTTACCACGCCGCCCTCTAAACTTGTACTATTTCATGAAAAAGTAATTTCTACAAAATTTCAGATCGATTTGACGTCGGGAAGACGTGGCACATCGAACACCAAGTTTTGAAATAGAAATAATTGCGTTTCTATATTTATTTTATATCACAAAGCGTTTTTATATTTCTCCGAAAATAATCGTTAGATCAAGATAACTTTTGCTTGCTGATTTTCAAAGCCAAATGTCCGCTTCTTAATATCCTTTTTAAATTAGGTTCCTACGTCAAACAGTTTTTGAGAAAATTAATGCCAAAGTTAAACTTTGGAATAAAAATTCCGAAAAAAATGTTTGGTCGCACTTTGCTTTTAAATACGTTATTAAGAATAAATTTTTTTCCGACCACTAATCAATTCTAGAGGAAGTGCTTCAAACCCGAAGTATCTATGTTTTGTAGTTTCCGAGAAAAGTGAAAATTACGAAGCATACTTTCCTTTCAAATACCAATTTTTTGGCTACTTGTGTTTTATTACTGGTGCAAAAATGTGGAAGAAGACTGCTCTGGGGAAGGAGTTTAGATCGTAATTTTCACTTTTCTCGGAAACTATAAAACATAGAACCTTCGGGTTTGAAGCACTTCCTCTAGAATTGATTAGAGAATTTTATGGTCTGCAAAAAATTTATACATAATACCGTATTTTAACGAAAAAATTGCGACCAACATTTTTTTTTTTTAAATTTTTATTCCAAATTTTAACTTTGGCATTAATTTTCTCAAAAACTGTTCGACGTAGGAACCTAATTGAAAAAGGATGTTAAGAGGCCGATATTTGGCTTTCAAACCCAATAAGCAAAAGTGATCCAGATATCGCCGTTATTTTTTAATATCTTTTTTCCCGGTTTTTAGTCGAGTTTTTAAAAAAATGGCCCCTCTCGCCTAAACGGGGGGAAATGCACCCCCCCCCTCCCATACGATTTTTTTCTTGTCTCGACCCAACCTACATGCCCTTGCCTTTTGTCTCATCTTATGTGAAGCATCCTGTATAACTAAAAAAAGGAAACTCACATGCAGGTGTTAGTTAATTATTATGCTAAAAAAACTATACTGTATCGCTAATATTATGCATATTCTTGAATATGAAGAACATTTAACCATTATTATAAATGTTTGCTTCATTCCTTTTCGTTGCTATAAATTTCGCATTTTTTGCAAGTTTCATATGAATGTGCCACGTCTTTCTGTTATCCGATCCACTTCATGTTTTACAGAAATTATTTCTTTATTCAATGGAACAATTTTAGGGGGCGGCGTAAAAGAATGCTGCAACAAATTTTCGCCCAGTATAGCTAAGGTCCACCCTAATAATCCAGCTTTCAACAAAGCTGCGAAACTTGTGTAAAGATATTGGTTGTTGCTTTAGATGATGAAAATTTGTCAAATTTGAAAAAATTTCTTCAATCAATGAACAATTTCATTCAATTGTGAAGAAGTTTTTATCAGTTGTGAAGAAATTTCTTCAATTAACGAACAAGAACGAATACGTGCTTACGATTTATGCATCTGTCAACTGGTTGTTGTTGTTAGGTGATGAAAATTTGTCAAACTGAAGATAACTCTTCAAGCAATGAAAATTTTTTATTCAATAAAGAAGTTTCTTCATTTAATAAAGGATTTGTGAAGAAATTTCTTCAGCATATGAAGGTATTTTTATCAACTTTGATAAAAATTCTTCACATCAGATGCAATTCGATTTATAAATCAATTAATTTTTACTTCGAATAAACAAACAAATTTCATTTAAATGAAGATAATTATTTGAGAAATTTATTAATTGAAAAAAAGATTTTGTGCAAAATAAGAAATAATGTATATATTTACTAGAAAAATACTTTTTATTATTGAAGAAAAATCTTCAATTCAATGAAATTTAGCTATTATTTTTGGCGCGAAAATATCAGAGTCGCATAAAGAAATTTCTTCAAAATGATTGTAATTTTTTTCAATTTGACGATAATATTTTCTTGAAATTGAAGAAATTTCGTCAATGTATAAATTTATTCAATTTGAAGAAATTTTGTTCATTCAACATAAATTTATCAAATTGAATATTTATTTCATTAAAGATTAACAAAATATTTTCTTGAAATTCATCTACCAGATTTGGTTCAGTGTAGGTATATGCATTCCTAAAATTTCAAATTACATCTTCATTTATTCACATATTCGTACTTTAATTTCACGTTATCGATTTTAAAATTAATATTTTTCAATTTAATTCGATTATAACCTTCTAATATACATATATAACTTTTTTACAGATAGCGTATAGATTTGTGGTAATACTAATTCCTACAATTGGTGTTCTTTGTGCAGTATGCGGCTCTGAGCCTTCATATGGTGATTTAATTTCAAAAGCACTTAACATTTTTGGAAACGAATCTAATTTACTGCGAAAATTGGAGCAATGTGTACCTAGAAGTATATCCAAATATACCGATCAAAGTATCAAAGGGTATTGTAAATTTGTATTGTATCGTATGTAAGATTGTTTATTTAATATAAAATTAAGACTGTTTATTTACTACAAAATGTAAAGTTGTGTATTTTAATATATAATGTAATCTAGTAAATGCGCCACCATCACGACTTTCAACTGTTCGCGATGATCTCTTCGTGCTGACTGACTGTTCCTCTCGGATGTACGGTCCAACAACAACTACTCTCCGACTCAGGCACACCTATTAGCAACCTCTCTTACACTCGGCCAGGCCTGTTCATCTTTTTTTATACCCTACACCTTAAGGTTAAGGGTATATTCACTTTGTCACGAAATGTGTAACGCATAGAAATAGAGACGATAGGTATAAAAAAGTATATATATTCTTGATCAGCGTGACCTCCTGAGTCGATTTAGCCATGTCCGTCCGTCTGTCTGTCTGTCTGTCTGTCTGTCTGTCTGTCTGTCTGTCTGTCTGTTGACATCACGATGACAGGAGAACCGGTAAAGATATCGTAATGAAATTTTGCAGAAATATTGTTTCTTGTGGTGTGCAGGTTGATATTGAAAATGGGCAAAATCGGTCCACGACCACGCCTATTTTTTAGTAAAAATGTGATATCAGCGTTCGTTTTTGAGTTATGACAACAAAATTTCATTCCTGAGTATAGAGCAGCATTATCCGTTAATAACCCAAATATGGGCGTGATCCGCCCACTTTTAGGTTACACAGGCAAAAGAGGGTTATATTGTTAAATATATGAACTTCCTGAATAAAACTTTAGATAACAACTTGTTTACCAAAAAAACATTATTACATCAAAACTGGGTGCGGTCCGCCCACTTTTACACTACTTATGTATACAGAATAGCTCATGAAAACAAGTTTATTACCACGGAAATAAAGTTTAAATTTGAACACAATAATAAAATAACTAAACTAGTTATTTTGTTTTGAAAAAGGTAATGACCACGCCTACTATTTATACAGAGGCGTAGCTAGGTCTCATGGAGCCCGCGACGGTCAATCAACTTGCAGCCCCAAAAATTCCTAGAATTCAATAAGTCACTACTTGAATTCCACAACTGCCACCCCCGACATCGTGCCGCCCAGAGTGGACCGCCACGCCCGCCCCCCTTACTACGCCCCCCTTTTACATTTTTTTCAAAACTTTTAGGTGTAGGGTATCTAAGATTCGGCCAGGCCGAATATAGCTTTCTTACTGGTTTTTTTATTTCAGATGAAATAAGAGATAACAAATTGAAATAACGCGTTATCTCAAATAATTTGTTATTTCAAAATGAAATAACATAATTATTTGAAATAACCGTGCAGATGCGATAATTATTTCAAATAATTTCTGAAGTAGTTATTTGAAATAACTCGTCATCTCAAATAATTAATTATTTCAAAATGAAATAACACGTTATTTGAAATAAACTTGCAAAAGGGATAATTATTTCAAATAATTTCTGAAATAATTATTTCAAATAACATTCTTAGTTGAAATAAAGTGGTCATTTGAAATGAAATGATGTGTGGATGTGGCATCTCAACCGTAGCCCTTATCGACAGCAGGTACCGGGACGACAATGTTTTACACAAACAACAACTCGTTGTTCTGCGAGAACAATCTTCTTGTGTGTAAATGACTGTGTTGTTATTGTTGGTTGTTTACATTAAAGGGATATAAAATACTTAAAGCAGAGGGATTTAGATACGTAGAAGAATTATTATTTCGATCGAAATCTAATTAGTCGCACGCCGATATAAAAATAGTTAACTCTTAAACGGCTGCACCGATTTTGATGCGGTTTTCACCATTCTGCCCAGAATTCAATTACAATTGTTTGTAATGTAAATAAATACTGATTTATTTTTTACTATTATTTTGTGTGTAAATGATTTGCATGGTACAGTGCGACCTTGGTGCAACTAATAGAAATCGAAACAAAAACAAAGTTTAAATTTTGTTGGCTACCCAGCCATTGATTTCATCTAAATAATAATTTTCTAAATGTAATCAGAAACTGATGCAGTCATTCATTGCTAATGAACGACTTATTATATATTAGTGATATATGTAGATGGTAAGAGAAGTAAAAAGGTGCGATCGAGTATTGCGTTAATCAATGTCGAACTTTGTTACACTTTTACGCCGCTATTTCCCGCAAAGACAAATTTTCTCAATTTCTCAAATACAGGCCGTTGTCCATGAGTGTGTCCGTCGCATGATTTGTTGGCGTCAGGTAGAGCACTGCAATGATGTGTTTGACGAATGAAAAAAGGTTGTTACCATCATTACAAAACTTTGAAGAACGAAGAAGAAAGAATCCCTGAAATGGACAAACGCAAGTGATTCGCGTGACTCGGCCATCCTGCTCATCATCGGTCTCCGATGATAACAAGTCATCTTGACTATATGCCGCCATAGATTCATGTTATCGCTGCTAGACATCGTTTTTTTCGGACTTTCGAATACTGCTGCCTTCTCAAGATCATACCTGCCATTTCTATTTACTTTGGTCCCCCTGTACAGACCCAAATACTCGCTGGCTAGTTTTTTTCCAGCTATGAATTGCGTTCTTTTTATGGCCACCATGGTCGTTGACTTTGTATTCAAGATCTCCTTTGCGTCGTTTATCGAAATTCGCTTTGTAACTTGCTTGCGCCTTCTGGAGTTGCTTTATGGCATCTGCCCGAATACTTTGACGTTTTTCTTCAAAAGACGCTATCAATTCTTCATTTAATAGTTGGAGTAAATCGCTGCTGATCTGTTGCTTCATCTTAACAGCAAACATTAATTCAAACGGCTGGCGTTTCGTTGTACTTTGCATGCTCGCATTAGTCGCTTTTTGTACTTGACCAACGTGCTTATACCACTTTGATGAATCATCTGTAGACAGCTTCATCAACACCGACAGAACTACTCGTTTAGCTCTTTCAATCTGTCCGTTGCCTCTTGGTACCCCAGTAGTTGACAACACGCGATTTATGCCAGACTCATTACAAAAGTCCTCAAAAGTTTTTGACGTAAACGCTGCACCTCTATCACTTATGATACGGTAAGGATAGCCAAACACATCCGACCACTGTAACAGTTTGCTTACTACTTCTTCGCCTGACGTTGTTTTAGTGGGGTATAGCCACACAAATTTAGTGAGCCATCAATAACTGAGAAAGTGAAAGATCACCTTTATCGATGCAATGTAGTTCGCCTTCTTTTTTGCCCAGTTTTTTGTTGCCAATAATACACTTGACGCAATTTTTTATGAAATTAGCAACTTTTTGCTCCAAATGAAATATGTCTGCTGGATAGTATGCATCGTTTTCTGTGATCCAAAGTGGCCTGCTTCATGCCTATCAGGGACGATTTCGGTCTCCATGGATTTGGCACCACTAACAGATTGTTGCCACTGACGTTTTTGTATATTAAGCCGCCTTTCATCGTATAATCTTTGTATGCCGCTACTTTTAACATTTCAAACACCGCTTTTAAGTGGTCAACTTGCCATTGCGCCCTTTTTATTCGTGCTGTTAGTTCGCAATTTACATTTAGCACCTCAGGTGGATGTCGGCTTAACGCGTCTGCATGCTTCATTGCGCCGCCACTTCTATGAATTGTTTCAAAGTCGTAATAAAATATCCATTGCGCTATTTCTCGGGGAATTTCTTTCTTCGTTATTGTTTGCTTAAATGCCGTACAATCAGTAATTAACATGAGCCAAGAATGCCGCTTTAACTTCCAGATAGTAACTATGCTGTTTTGCCTCTGCTGCCGATGTCTTCTTGCTCGCTATATCGAGAAACTCGCATCAATGACCTACTTGATCATACCGTATGTCATATGATGGAATGTAGGCGTAGCGTGAATTTCTGCCACCCGGTCCCGGTTAGAAATATTCCGCCCCCCACACACAACTCCTCGTTGTAAGTATTAAAAGAAAATTGTTTTAAATTTCAATAAAAAACGAAAATGTTTTTAATTTTATACATTATTACATTTATTTACTAAAGTTGGTTCGAAATTGGAATTTGCGTGTCTTTTCCAGGGCGAATTGGTTGATGCATTCATCAACGTCAATTTTTACATCTTGCTCTATCGCTATGATGGCTAGATTGTTAGTCTTAATGTAGACATAGTGGAACGTAAATAATTTTTAATATTTTTAATTTAGAGAAGCTTCTTTCACAACTCACATTACTTATAGCAACTGTAAGAAATATTCTTAACAATATAACAATATTTGGTAATATTTATATTGGTAATATTTTCCTTCGAAATCATAAGATTTCGAACGCCTTTCGGAGAAATATAAAAACGCTTTGTGCAATTATTTCTATTTCAAAACTTTGTGTTTGATGTGCCACGTCTTCTCGATGTCAAATAGATCTGAAATTTTGTAGAAATTACTTTTTCATGAAATAGTACAAGTTTAGAGGGCGGCGTGGTAGAAATGTTATGGTCGAAAAATAAGGTCCACCCTAATGTATATATACATATACACCATCCATATTTTTCTGGCTCAATGTTTTATTTGCAACAGGATTTGAACCAACTTGACTGGCAGATCGTATAGCTATTTCAAAACATGCCAACGTTCCTCATCAGCGATCTCTGTCGGCGTCTTTTTATGTACATCATTCGCTATATAAGCTCGTCGTTTGCAAATAACTTAATACGAATTACAAACTGTCGAAGAGACTTAAAAGAAAATATTTGTAAGCACAGTTTTTTGTCAAATTTGTTGCTTTTTGTGTTTCACATGCTCTCTCTATGTAGGCGGTTTCGGAATCAAGTATGCTCCAACATATAAGCCACATTTCTTTTTTTACACTAATTTTACATTTAATTTATTAAATATTTACATACTCATATAACGATTTTGACTTTACTACACCAAAAGAGGTATCGAGTGGACTTTACCTCGAGTAGAGGTATGGAGAACTTCAGCAAACCTCTCATCAAATGCCGCCAAATGCAATGATTTTGGCTGCCCATGCACCGGCGCTACTTGAGCTAATGTAGTTTTTGCAGCGAGTAACTAAACCACTCGCCTGCATATTGTTTCCGCCGCCAAGATTTTTATTGACATTGTCAATTTAATGTAAACTATTACAAATAACAAAGAACGACTTGATTTATTGACAAACTTACAATTACCTTAAGAACCTTTTCGCAATATAGCACAGCAGAAACAAAATCAGCAAACAAATAAATATTAGAGAAGTAAATTAGCCGTCAACTAAAACACGTCTACTCTGCACAAGACATAGAGAAAGAATTGTTATCTCATAGTTCAACGATTGTTTGCCAATAAGAGTTACGTAGAGCCGCCTGTGGGCCCTTTATCCCCCAAACGTGGGCAAAATTGGATTGAATTCAGCAATTGATGAATCGCCTTTTCGCTCTTACCTTACTTACAAGGATATTGTAGGAATTATAATATTATTATTTATAATATTGATTATTTTAACTTTAATAAATTCCTATGAAAATCTGATTTGACAAGATCACTATGTAAAAAAAAATCTAAATGAAAAGCAAATAACTCCAAGTAATTTGATTTAGATCTGCATTTATTTTTCTTTATCCTTATACTAGCAGATGTCGCCAATTTATATGTACCCTATACATATGTACATATATTTACTAATAGAGATGTGTTTTTTTTAAAGTATTATATAGACCATCGATATTATATTATTAGTGATTTTAAGATATACTTCTGTACTAATTACATAATTAGAATTGTGTTCTAAATATAATGTTTGTTTTTTTTAGGATAATTATTTTTAACGAAATGTCGAAAAAATGCTTCTTTTCTACAAAACTTCATCAGAACTTCTACGAAGAAAGTGCGGGCCATTCTGTACCAGTAAATATTTTAGAAACGCTTTTTGATAATTATCATTATTCGTCCTTAAATTATGTTTTGAATTTACCCGCTGATGAAATTATGGAAATGAATGTTCAGTATACCAGCTTAAAATATCATAAAAGTTTCGTGAAATCAGACGAGAATGGCAACGTAATGTTCGTGGTTTTTATTCCATCGCTTCCAGCGTATACAATGAAGTAAGTAAATAAGTGTTATAATAGTTCAGTGATTACATTGCACTAGTTTACAATAAATTTCTCCAAGATCGTGCTATACAATTTCTATAATATAATTGCGCGTCAGAATATATCAGTTGTTTTATCAGCTCTAGTTCAGTTCCTGTTAGGGATTCATAAGAAAGAGCAATCCAACGAAATACACACAAGTTTTCTGAAATTTCACATCACAAATAACACAAGTGTAACTAATTATAAATAAAAATAAACTTATTAATGTACTATTAACCTTTAATTTAATACATGAAGAGGTTGAATCGTTTTAAAATTTAATTTTTTCACATTTAATTTCAAATTTGTAAAATTTAAAGTTTTTAAAATAAAACCAATTTTAAAAAGAAACCACTCGATGACCTACCCTTTTTTACTAAGATTAGATTTTCAATTAGAAAATATTGTTTTTGATTTAAATATCTTAAAAATATATTTGATGTTGGCAACTTATTTGCCTTTTTTATGTTTGTTATCATATAAGCAACTCTGGTTGTTGACAGTTCGAAATAAAGTTACTTTTGCCGAAAACCGCGTGTTCGACACTACTGAATTTTCCAACTAGCTTATTTCTATTAAGCAGAGTTTATTCGAAAACATTGGTCCTTCCGCACCGGATTGGAAAATTCAAAATGGCTAGTCTAAAGACTAGAGACTCCGCTACAAAGGCCATAAAACGCTATATGGAGGCAATCGGCAAAGTCACAGAGCAGACTGAGCCGGAGTAGATCAAAACATATCTAAAACTATTAGAGGAGCAATGGGTGCGTTTTAATCAAGCACAGGAGTTAGTAGAGGGATCGTGTGGCGAAGCAACGTTGGAGGGGGAAGAAGCAAATAGAGATTGTGCCGAACAATTATATTTAAAAGCCCGCACAAACTTTCAAGTTGCCTTACGGAACGCATCAACGGCTACCAGTCAGAACATCACTGCAACCAATATTGTAAGTACAGCAACAAATATTTTGTGCATTATCTACAAAACTGCTTAAAAGGCGAAGCTGCTCGGGTGGTGAGCAACTTCAAAGCTAACGATGCAGAGCTGACTATGAGCAAGCTTGGAACCTGCTAAAACCGTGCTATAAAGTGCTGCGTATTATTGTAGAAAAACACCTCTGCGCAATTGATGCAATAGCTAAAACGCATTACGATTCTGACAGTGGAATAAAGCAGACATTGGATGGAGTGGCCCAACACTCAAAAGCACTTGAGATACTAGGTCGTCCAGTTGTGTTCTGGGACGACTGTTTAGTACACGTTTTAGTCTCCAAGTTATGCATTGAAATTCGGAAACAATGGGAATAGTCGCTAATTGGAAATGATCCACCAACATTTGACGAGCTACGAACTTTCCTTGAAAATCGATGTCGGTCTTTAGCAATGGAACGTGCAGTTATAGCAACGCACGAGCAAAATTCGATCAATATTGAAGCTGTTCCTGACATTCAGAAAGATGTATTGGTATCTATATCCAGCAATTCTAAAATATTTCCAACCTCAGTGAAGCCAACCAGTGCAAGACCGCTGCTGCCTTTACGGCTACTGTCAAAACATTAAATGAAGGAATTGATAAGCACGGCTGCTTATCCGCGAATGAAATGCCGCTAACACTTGACGATACGCATCAAGATTGGAATTCACATAATGCATAAAAAGTACAAAAACTGTGCTTTTAGCTACAGCGCAGGTTCGTGTCCAGGGGGTCAATTCTCGTTCTGTGATACGGTGAAGTGAAAAGTTCTATCACGTTATCACTGTGTTTCTGATTCGCGTTGAGTGAAAAAATGATATAAACTGTAAAAAAGTTATCATATTATAAAATTCTTTTCACTTAGTGAATATTCGGTGAAAAAATTGAAAAATCTTCCAGAGGAAAGCTCGCAAGTGAAACCCATAAAGAATTCACCACATTTTATGAATAATTAATTTAATACATAATATTTTTTATGTTAGATGAATAATTTAATTTAATTAATTTAACTAATTTAATAACTATATATACATATATATTAAAAAATCAATCTTTTACTGTTCGGACCTTTTTACAAATGATTTGAATATTTTACAATTCAATGATCATAATGAATTAAATTATTTAGTTGAATCTTTCTGCAATTCTCTGTCGTTGCCTCCTCGCTACAGGTAAAACTTCATGTAAAATGCCTGGGACGGCGTCATCGTGATCCTCAGGAGTCATCTCAGTCTCCTCGAATGGAACTCTAGCTCAGATGAACGCTGAAAACAATAAAAAAATAATACTTATGCATCATGCATATAACAAAATAGTTGTATTATTTACTTTTGTACACGTCGTCGATTGTTTAAACAGTTCAACCAAATTGTTACTGTCGTGGACATCTTTGTAAGCTTTGTGAAGATTATTATTATTTGGTGGACAATGTTTGTATATGAGCTCTTATTTTTGAAAGTGAAATAAATCCAGTTTTTTAAAAAAATGAGTTAATGGTAATTTTAGTAAGATATAGACACATTCTATCCATATTTATAATCATACATTCAATTGAGTAGGTTTTTTAACAAAGTCAACAAAAGAATTTCGACTATAAAATATTATCGCAAAAATATTATTTTTGAAAGTGGTATAAGTCCATTTGGAGCTAAAAAAATCCTTTATTTATTTAAATATTTTCAATAATTATTATTTCATAATAAAATTTAATAGGTGTGTAGTGTTAAAAACGTCACTCGGATTGATTAACGTTTGCCAATATTTTTAAATTGATTCAAACGCAAACCTTTAAATATCTCGATACATGAAAAAATTGACTTATTCCATTTTCAAATATAGCAGCTCATATATTTGTGATGTTTTGTGAAGCTTGTTTATAAAACTTCGAATTTTGACAACCAAATGAAACTAGGAACGATGGTTGGAACAACGGAAAATGGTATTGGACCTCTGTCCAAACTTACTTATCGACTTTACACATTGAACGATTGTTTACACAATCTAAAAGAGAATCGCAAAAGAAGTACCTCATGAAGTGTAAAATGTCAGTAAGAATGAGAACGAAAACTTTTTTCATGTGGCACGTTTGTTACCGAAGCCTGTGTGCAACGACTTCGTCTCACCAGAAAGTCGTCTTCTATGGTGGTGACTGTAATCGGCTCGTCGCAGGGAGGCAGAAATAGAGGTGAGTGCGCGGGGTGGACCTTATTTTTCGACCATAACATTTTTACAACGCCGCCTTCTAAACTTGTACTGTTTCATGAAAAAGTAATTTGTACAAAATTTCAGATCGATTTGACGTCGGGAAGACGTGGCACATCGAACACCAAGTTTTGAAATAAAAGTAATTGCGTTTCTATATTTATTTTATATCACAAAGCGTTTTTATATTTCTCCGAAAATAATGGTTAGATCAATTTAACTTTTGCTTGCTGATTTTCAAAGCCAAATGTCCGCTTCTTAATATCCTTTTTAAATTAGGTTCCTACGTCAAACAGTTTTTGAGAAAATTAATGCCAAAGTTAAAATTTGGAATAAAAATTCCAAAAAAAAATTTTATGTATAAATTTTTGTCCGACCATAAAATTCTCTAATCAATTCTAGAGAGAATGCTTCAAACCGTAGGGATCTATGTTTAGTTTAGTTTTAGTTTTAGTATGTTTAGTGTGATAATTTCTATAGAAATTGGTACGTAGATTCCGAATTTTCTATCAGTTCTAGTTTTCGATATATCAGCAACAAACTGGTTTTTTTTTTAGTTTTTCCACTTAACTGCCCGTAGCTTCTTCATTTTTTATTTTACTTTGTTGAGACGAAATTACAGGTAATTTACCACTATCGTTTAAAGACTAATTTTGGTAAAAATCGGTTGAAAAATTTAGGTTGGCGCAATTCAAAAATGCGTCAACGAAAATGTAAAAATTCTCATTTTTCCGAAAATTTTAAATTTTAATACTTTGGAAACTTCATTCTTTAAAAGATATATTGTTTTTATAACGTAAACTTTAAGGTTAAGGGTATATTAACTTTGTCACGAAATATGTAACGAAAAGAAATAGAGAAGATAAATATATTGTAGAAAAGTATATATATTCTTGATCAGCGTCACCTCCTAAGTCGATTTAGCCATGTCCGTCAGTGTGTCTCTCTGTGGAAATCACGATCACAGGTGATATCGAAATGAAATTTTGCAGAAATATCCTGTGTTGATGTGAAACGGTTGATATTGAAAATGGACAAAATCGGTCAACTACTTATGTGGGTATATGGTAACATTATCCGATAATGTGTCGTATATGGGCGGGTTCCGCCCACTTTTAGTTTATCCCAAAAAGTTCTACTACATGGGTTTAATTGATATCTATACAAACTTTTGGAAAAGTCTGGCATAGTGGCATGCCTCCGATTTGTTTGCTGTTATTATTGCTTGTTGTTGGAACTCCAACAACAACATCAGTTATTGGAGCTCTCGTCTGGTTTCCGAATTTTGGCCCTTTAGAGTTCAGAAATTTCAAACATATATCTCCTAAACTCTAGAAGATACCTAGATGTCATTGGTATCCTTGGAAAGGTTTTCGAATTATGTTTCTTACATGTAAAATAATTTTATTGAAAATCGCTTACTCTTGGAGAAAAATGAAATTTCAGATTTTTATTAATATTTTTTTGCATTCATGAATGACTCGGCACCGTCTCATAACGCTCGTGTGAACCAAGAATTGTTAAAAAACCATGTTCCACACTTCATTTCATCCACACAATGGCTTTCGAATTCGCCAGATACCATCTGGGCCATTTTGCACAGCAAAGTGAGGACTGAAAACTATACTATAGATAACTATAACTACAGATGCGCTGAAGAAAGCCATTGTACGGGGATGGGCGAAAATACCGCAAGATCGTATTCGTGCAGCATGCAACTCATTTTTTAACGGTTTGAAAGCCATAGTCAAGACAAAAGGTGGCCACATCGAGCTAAAGTGAATGGATTTTAAAATTTTTATTATTTCCACACATTTTTGTAATATAAATCATTATAAAATAATTTCACCCAAAAAAAAATATTGTCCTTTGAATAGGTAACAGTTCAATAGCCTAAGCCTGTATTTAATATTTTAATAAAAACGTTTATAATTTATCGACAAGACCGGGCAGAATTGATGTTATCGCGGTCTATGATATGCTCATTTCTCGCAGGTCAGTGTTTTCATCGAAGACGCACTTCTTGAACTCTCATCTAGACTTCTTCCCGGAAAATTTGGGTGCTGTAAGCGACGAGCATGGGGAAAGATTCCACCAGCAAATGATGGCAATTGGAAAGCCCTATGAATGATCCTGGGGTGCAACTATGATGGCGGACTATTGCTAGAGGCTGACTAGGGAAACACCAACCCACTTATATAAGCGAAGAAGGTTAGGTTAGGTTAGGTTGGTATGGCTGTCACTGAAGACACACTTAGACCGCCTGGGTCCATTGTGATGCCATGTGGATCTCACCCCAAACTTCAGCTCAGCCACCCCAAGCTATTTCTATAGCGACTTAGACCCCCTATTTTGAGAGGTATCACTTCGCTGAGGTTATTATAGAAAAAGGCTCCCATGTGGGTTTGCCTTCTATGAGCGAGAGCCGGACAGCCGCACAAGAGATGCGTGACAGTCTCTTCCTCCTCCTCATCCCTGCAGCTTCTGCAAAAGTCATTCGCGAAAAGCCCCAATCGCCAATCTGCCATCTCATTTAGAGATTGGTGACAGATTTTTACCACCATAGAGGTGGTGAAGGTTGCATCCAGGGCTTTTATAGCTGCCTGGCTGTCCGTACAAATACAGATATCTCTATTGTATGTCTGATTGTCCTTCAGCCAGGAGAGTACCTCGCGGATTGCCAGCACTTCCGCTTGGAAGACGCTGCAGTAGTCCGGTAATCGAAAGTTTTCTTGGATCCCAAGACGTTCACAGAATATTCCCCCACCAACTCTGCCAAGCATTTTCGATCCGTCGGTATACCAGTGTATACCTTCGTTGCCTGGCAGTGTCCCATCCTCCCACTCCTCTCTGGCCGGTATTTCCGACCCTAATTTTTTCGATGGAAGAAGGGTTGGTATGGTATAGTCAAGGTTTTGCCTGAGGCCCAAGGTATGGGCCTGACTACGGCCACATATAACCAATGGGTTATTGTTGGATTTAGGCTCCATCTATTTCCAATGGCCTTCCTGCAAGTGTAAAAAGCCCGCACATTTGTTCGCCCTCTCAGTGATGTTTATTTTCCAACTGAGTTTCCTGTCCAGGATCAGACCGAGGAATTTTGCATTTTCTTTAAAATTGAGCCTAACTCCGCCCATCCTGGGAGGCTCAATTTGAGGAATCCTGTGTTTCCTTGTAAAGAAGACAAGCTCCGCTTTCTGGGGGTTGACCCCTAAGCCCCTCGGAGCTGCCCATCTTGCTACAATGTTCAGAGCGTTTTGCACTAGATCCCTGATGACACATGGGTGTTTACCCGAGGCCACTATAGCAAGATCATCTGCATAAGCAATGATCTTTAGGCCTTTCTTTCTAGTATCTTTAGCAGCCCATCGACCACCATGTTCCACAGTATGGGAGACAGGACTCCACTTTGTGGAGTTCCCCTCCATACCATTCTTTTAACCCGTGGGTCCCCAAGTCTCGCCTCAATGATCCTTCCTTTTAGCAACTGACTAATTAAGGATATCAGGTGTTCTTCTACTTTTAGGATCCTCAGGGCATCTAGAATTGCATTTGCCTCCACGTTGTTGAAGGCACCCTCAATGTCCACAAAAGCCACTAGGGAGAACTCCTTCCAGGCTAGAGATTTTTCAATAGCGCCCACCAGGGAGTGTAGAGCCGTCTCTACAGATTTCCCTTTAAGATACGCATGTTGAGCAGAGGATATGTTTACCAGGTATTTTCCTCTTATGTGTAGTTCGAGAATCCTTTCCAAAACCTTCAGCTGGAAGGATGATAATGTGATGGGTCGAAGGTCCTTGGCAACCTCATGCGAGCGTTTGCCCACCTTCGGTATAAACACCACCGCACTACTTCTCCATCTTAGAGAAATGTAGCCAGTTCGTAGGCATCCCTTATAGATGACCACCAACCATGGTACAACTGTGCCTTGGGCATTCTGCAGCTCAGCCGGTGATATCCCATCTGGACCCGGGGATTTGAAAGGTTTGAAGCTGCTTATAGCCCAGGTTATTGCGCTATCTGTTATTAGATATTCTAGGTCCCGTAGGGAAGAGGAGGGAATGTCGCAGTCAAAACCACTAGTATGACTATTTCCCGAAAAGTGTGTGTCAACCAGAACTTCCAGAGATTCCATTTTTGACATAGTCCAGGAGCCATCTTCCTTCCTTAATGAGCTGATGCATACTGGGCTGGAGGACAAAATCCTTCTCAGTCGACAGGCTTCTGAGGTACTCATAACACTTTCGCAAAAGGTCTTCCATGAGTTTCTCTTTGCCATACGTAATTGCTTCTTATAGCCGCTTAATGCGGCCTTATATTCATACCAGAGACAAGCTTCGAGGCCTTGGCCTTGTTAAACAGACGCCTGGATCTCTTCCGGGTCTCCATTAGGCTAGGATTCCATCAGGGTGGCTTCCTTTTTCCTTTAGGATTCCTAGGGGGCATGCTACACCCAATGCCCTGTTTAGAGCATTCGAGAAGCGATCAACATTGCTGTCGAGTTCTTTCCTGCTTGTAATGACCTCCGGAGTGTTAAGCAGTAAGGCTTTTGCCTCGGTCCTGTATATAGTCCAGATAGTTTTCCTAATGTTTCTAACTGGATGGATTGAGTCAACAGGCCCTCTAAGGGAGAAGACAATGTACCTATGGTCGGAGAAGGAATGTTCTGTTAAGGCCTTCCAATTGTTCAATCGTGAGCTTATGCCCTGGGATACAATGGAAATGTCTAAAACTTCCTCCCTATTGCTAGTGATAAAGGTTGGTTCCCTACCCCTATTACATATATATAGATTCTCGCCAAGTATAAAATCAAAAAGCGACTCACCTCTTACATTAGTATCTGAGCTTCCCCAGATAGTATGGTGCGCATTTGCATCACATGCGATCATCAGTTCCGCCTTGCAGCGTTGTGCCGCCGTCGCCAGACTTCTGGTAGTGGCTGAAGGAGGGTCCTATTCCTCGGATGCCATATAGATGGAGGTTAGCCAGTAAACGCACTCTTCAGTCTCCAGTGCTACGGTAGTGATGTCGTCTTCACTGAAATTATTGAGAAGAAAACCATTATGTTTATTCTTCAGCAGAATACAGGATCTGGGCCTACCTTCACCCCTCCTGTAGCACAGAGTATATCCAGGAGCCCTAATTCCGCGCACCTGGCCGTCAACGACCCAAGGTTCTTGGATTAAGGCAGCATCTTCTTCATCTCTAAGGAGATGAATAACGAGAGCAGCTGAAGCTGCTTTACAGTGGTGAAGGTTAATCTGTATTATCCGGAGTTCCAGGATAATTCTCGATTACCTCCACCACTGTGTCGTCCAGTTCAGAACCGGAAGAGAGCAGGCGGTCCTCCTCGTCTAGAGATGCCAGAGAAAGCCTCTTTATGATTTCCCCTTCCGATACCGTCTCGGTATCATCAGGTTCCACCCTTCGGGAGCCCTCTCCGGCGCTAGGAGTAGGACTGTTGGGCCTTCTTGACGAAGATGCTGCAGTTTCTGCAGCTCCTTCTCCCATGCCCTTGACTTTGGCTTCGCTTTGGTCTTTTTTGTATACCTTTAGCGTCACCGACGTAAAGCCATAGCCGACCACCCAGCCTGCCTTTTCTAGAGGTTCCAGGGACTCCTTGTTCAGGACCATCATTGCTAATCTGTAGTCCCCCTTCGGCTCCTTTAGTTTGGAAACTTTCCAGTTTCCAGTAGGCAGATCCGGGTTGCTGTACTTGAACATCTCAAGCACAACAGCAGGATCGGATGGCTCCACTGGGATCCACGCCCTAGCTCTAGGCCGGAACGGGATTTCCTCTCGGGGGATGGCTTCAAGTTTCGCACCCGGCCATATCTCCCTGATCGCCAGCTTGTACAAGTCGTTCGACCTCTGATCTCCGCAGGCGATCAGCTTGACTCGACCCTGATGCCAGCCAGCATCTCTTACTATGGGTACCGGGCGTGGAAACTCCTTTATCATTCGACCTTCATCATCGACCGATATGGCACAGTCGGGGTCGCTTTTATCGACCACCGCCAGTACCAATCGATCCTTCAAGATGTCGCTGTACGACTGCTTCCTGTCAGCAGTGTTTAGGTCTTTAGCTCTTTTCCCGGTCGGCGGAATTAGTTCGTCGGCCGACCTTTGCCTCTTCGTCGCAGGAGTCTTAGATTCGGACGGACCCAGTATCTCATTTGCCCATGAAAGGAACTTCCTGTCCTTGTCCGTTAGTTCCTTTTCAGGAATTATTCGTATTTTCTCCCTAAGTCGGAAGGTATTTCGTCGGGTGCGGGAGTTTGCCTTCCAGTTCTGTCCGCCATCCTGCCCCTTCCTCAAGGAACCGGAGCAGGTAGGTTGGTCAGTCATGGTCTCAGACGGACCCTTTTCCAGACGGCCCCTGGATCCGCTCTGGCTAGATTCCATGATCTTTTGCCACCACTGTCACCGCCGGAGATTTTCCCTCCCCACATGCATTGCCTTGGCCACTTATTACAGTAGTTGCAGCTGCAGCAGGGTTGATTTTAGCCTGATTTGAAGGGTTTCGGCCTCTCTTTTTGTTGTTGTTTTTGTTTGGTTCATATTTGATTCCCACGAGTTGCGGAGAAGGGGTGGTCCGCCTATGCAGAGATCCGCATTACACAGGTAAGGCTAAATAATCCGGAGGGCGCCAGGTATCCGGATACTCCGTTCAAGACTGGGCTGTTTTTGAACTGGGCCCCCAGTCTGGCTGATCATCGGCACGGGTCGTATGACACCTTGATCCAGCCCAGTTGGTGGTTGTTGGTTCATCTCCAACCTTGTGACCTTTCCCACAGGACAGTCAGCGCTCTGCATGCACCCAGTGCCCAAACATACATGCATACATTGCTGTATACATGCATGTACGTGCTCCCGCCGCATACAGCTCACTATGCACCGCCTTGTCGGTCCAGCCAACCAGGCAGGAGACTTCAGCCCCTCCACCATGACCAGGTCACCACCAAAGGAAGGACATAAGCGAAGAAGCACAAATAAAAATCATTTTTAATTTAAAAAGTATTTATTTATCTTTTTTTTCAAAATTTAATATTTTTTGCGAAAAGCACTAAATTTACTTTAACGCGCACCAAGAAAACATTTCTGGGCAGATGTTTTTGATATTTGGCTTAAAACTCGCGTAAATGTCCAACCTATCGATATAAAAAAGAAAACGTGTAAAAAAGTTTTGGGAACATACATACAGATATATAGCAGTTTTTTGTCTTTTTTCTTAAAAAATGTCTCTTTTGAAGTTACGATTTCACCAAAAGGTTTTAAACTATTTTTCGGATTTCAAAGTAATGTTAGCAAAAAATATGCGTGCATCCTTCCTCTTTAATTTAATCTTAGTTGTAATCGCATCGATTACATATGTCAGCTGTAGTAGCTCTTCAAGTGGATGGACCTTAACGTAAAGTGGCCAAAAATTTCAAAAACGATTATCTCGAAAACGGCTCATTTCAATTTTTTAAATTTTTTTTTTTTGGAATCAGCGGACCAAAATCCTCTAGAATATGCTGTCAAACAGCCCGTCACAAAATGGCTGTCGGCCATTGTAATAATAGATAATATTAAAATTTTTCAAATTTGCAAAAAAAAAAAGATTCTAATTCAAGAACTGAGGAACAAAGAAAAATTTCAACAAGCAGTAATTATAACCATCAGAGCAAAGCAAAATTATTTTTAGAAATAACTCTCAATCAGTCGAAAAACATTAGCCAGATTCTGATTCTATTCCGATTTTCTGATTCGTTTTTCAATGTAGAAGTGATACTTCGAGTAGGAGGTTATTGGTTAGGTTATAAGGATTCCCTCCTGAAGAAATAAACCATTTACCATTCCTGATCATCCAAGAAGCACATAAATTAACGTTACGTCAAGGTAATCGTCTTATTGACGAATCCAACTTTTGAAGAAAGTTTCGGATACTGAAAACGGAAACCATAATTAAAAATTGCATAAGAAGCTACCCTAAATGCACCATATATTTTATCGGAGGCAGCTAAGGCCAAAATTAATTTAAGGACAGTTAGTGACTTAGCAACAGATAGATTTCTAACACCCTTAAAGCTATTCTTCACAAGAAGGGAAAACTGTGCTAACAATTATTCGGACTATCGAAAACATTTTGTGGGAGAAAACCTTAAGTTGGAAAGCTGTTGAAAGTCTTCAACAAAGGAACAAGTTGAAATATCAGCACAAAAATTTAGAAGAGTCATAATGAAGATGAATATTCCGTTAGAGAAAAACGGGAAAACCGTAATTGCAAGGATGCACGGAGAATTCGTGCTTTTTAATTTTTTGTTACGGCTTCTTTGATATGCGTGAAAAGTAGAAGGGGAGAGATATTCGTACGCATAAGAAATCAACCTTGCAAACCAGGTACAGAGAGATATTGTAATGTTTGGCCGTGAATTAATCTATAATAGCATTTTGGGCGGCAAATGGCAAATGCATGGCTGTTTATTTAGTAGCATTTTACTATTCATACAAAATTTAATAAAGAAACGAAATCTACGAAGCTACCTACACGGTTTAATCTTTTTTTATATTATTTGATCCCTATAGCCTCTACCTTTGAAAAAAATGTTTTAGACAATATATTATACTTAGCTTGGCCGGACCTTAAATACCCTGCAGCTTGGAGTTGTCGGATCGCGCCCAGTTTTGGAACAACAACAACAGAATTGCATAGCATGCGATTGCTTACGTATATCGCTTAGTATATTTTTCGGTTCATGGCAGTGAATTTGCTTTAATTTATTATTGTTTTTTTTTTAATTTATTATTGTTAAATATTCTTGGAAGACACGAATTAGATAAAAGTTTTTTTTTGTGGAATTTCATTTTTTTTAGGTTTTCTGTTACGAAGTGAACGACCCTGCTATGCATTAGAGGGCTGCACAAGATGTCTTGAAACGCACATTCAACCTACATCAAAAATTTCAAGCATTGCACTACTTGCTTTTTTGCTTTCGAATCAAGACATTGACTGCCGAAAGCGCACTGATAACAAAGCACAACAAAGGCAATAGTATTCATTGCTTTTCTGAACGAAAAGGCAATGCAAGGCAACGAATGACAATTGCCATGACGCATGGTAACGAATGGCGTTATTGAATTTAAATAATTTAATAATAATTTATATTTAAATAGCGTAAAAACATGAATCAAACTTTGTTAATATGCATTTTGCCCGATCATGCAACAGAATGTGCCGTTCATATCATTGCACATCGTTGCCGACATCATAGCAGTATTGTTATTTTCAATGTCTTGTTGCCTTCCTCAAGGTACTATTGCCTTTTCTGCTTACAATTCAATCTATATTGCCTTCACAGAAAAGCAAAGCAATACACTGTCTTGTTCGAAGCAGGTAGACAGCAAGGCAGTCACGGCTTGTTCGGGTAGTTGCCTTGAATCATTCGTGTCAAATCGTTCATTTGTATACTATTGTGTAGTAGACATAATTAGTGTGAATGGGCCCAACAGTGTCATATACAATAGGTGAACACACCCGATCGTAGCATGGCTGAACGTCAACGAAGATTCGCACTCTTCCGGCCAGTCGATCCACCATGTAAGACGTGTATGTTAACTTGTGAATAAAATCAATAAACATCTGAACAATATTGGCGACGAGGATAATTCGGTAGCATGCATGATTTAACTAATAACTTATAAGACGTGAAATAAATGGCAGATAATGAAATAGTGCCTGCTTGCGCAAGTAAAATGAATTTTATTGGAGTTTCTGCCAGGCGACGACATCAATGATTATCTGGAACGTTTGGAGCAGATTTTTATATGCAATGCAATAGAAGACAATAAAAAAGTGTCAGTGCTAATAACGCTTATTGGTCCAGAGGCGTATAAGACGCTGAAAACTGTGGTAGCACCAGCATTGCCGGCGTCAAAGACATACGAACAATTGGGTGATGTGCTGAAAAAGGTGTACGAAGCAAAAAAACTAGTATTAGCAGAACGATTCAAGTTTTCGTGCAGGAATCCAAAAGAAAATGATACTGAATACATAGTCAGTTTAAAGCTGTTGTCGAAGGACTGTAATTTGGGGAATTTTTTAGGTCAAGTACTGAGAGATAAGTTTGTCTTCGGTGTCCAAAATGCCAGGTGGCAAGAAAAGTTGCTGGAGGAAGATTCAGCTACGTTTAAACAAGGGTGCCCTTAATTTGGAAGCACTTCAGAAACAGTCATACGAAATGAAGCCATTAAGTATTCATGGTGTATCAAGCAGCACTAGTCAAAAGTTTAAAAGTCATCGTCAAGAGAAACAGAAAAGTAGTGTCAACGCTGACAGTTCACGTCCGCAAAAAGAAATGTCAATTCAACATAAACTTTCGTCCAAATGTAGCCGCTGTGGCAACACGTATCATAGAACTCAGTGTCCAGCTCTATACGTCACTTGCAACAATTGTAGAGCAAAGGGTCATTTTGCTAAAATGTGAATGAAACCAAATAAGAATATTGGAAACCACTGCAGTAAAAATGCCGGTAAGGGGAACGTAAACAGTATCGTCCAAGATGTAAGCTTGGTTATGGAATCATCAGAAGTGTGAATATAGAAGAGCGTCAACGTCTTATCGTGCCATTGGAAGTCAATGGGAAACGTCTGCAAATGGAAATCGACACGGGAGCTGCAAAATCTATTATAAGTTATGTACAATGTAATAAGTTACAGTTAATTACTGGTGAATCTCTGGACATTGCGGGAAAAATTTATGTAAAAGTTCAAATGGTACAGAATCTAGATGCTGTGTTCCTAGAGATAATGGTGGTAAAGGCAGATAGAGATTTTATTCCTATAATGGGCAGGCCCTGGTTAGACGTATTATGTCCTCATTGGAGGGAGTTAATTTCGCAAAGGCAAGTGAGTTGAGCGGCATAAATGTCTTAAGTGAGCAGGTACAATTTGAGTTAGTATCACGGCTAAAAGCGCAATATCCCTTGTTATTTACGGAAAATTTAGATAAACTAATTAACAACTTTACCGCGGAAATCGCTGTTAATTCAGATTATAAACCGATTTTTCATAAAAGCTTTTCCGTACCGTTTCTATTACGAGAAAGGGTTGAAGTCGAACTAGAGCGGTTGGTGAAGACAGGCATTATATCACCTACAAAATATGCGGAGACAGCAAGTCCAATTGTAGTGGTGCCAAAGAAAGATAATACTATTCGTCTGTGTGTGGATTTTAAAAATACTGTAAATAAGTATATAAGGATGGAATATTACGCATTGCCTAGGTGTGACGATCTGTTCGCTAGTCTGAGTAATTGCAAGTATTTTTGCGTGTTAGATCTCACCGGGGCCTATCAGCAAGTAGCTGTGTCTGAAGATTCAAAAAAATTCCTCGTAATCAACACACATAAGGACTTTTTGTGTATAACCGACTACCATTTGGTATAGCTAGTGCACCTGCAGTTTTCCAAAGTATTATAGACCACATACTATTAGGTTTGTACACCGTAGCGGGATACTTAGATGATATTATCATCGCAGGGCAGTCTAAAGAACAATGTGAAGATAAGCTTAAAGAAGTTTTAACGAGACTAAACAAATATGAGGTCCGTGTTAATATTAAAAAATGTGTGTTCTTTTCCACGTCTGTGGAATATTTAGGTCATGTATTGTCTCACAATCAAATTCGTTCAAGTCCCCGAAAGATTGAAGCCATTATGTCAGCACCGTCTCCAGAAAATATAACGGACCTACAAGCGTATTTAGGGTTGTTAAATTACTACGGGAGATTCATCCCGAATCTATCGTCGGAGATTCAAATCTTGTACTCTTTGCTGCGTAAGGGTCAAAAATTTCTATGGTCAACAGAATGTGAAGAGGTATTTCAAAAAAGCAAACTTTTCCTGGTACAGAATTCCGTTCTTGAGCTGTACGATCCCGGGAAATCTATAATCGTGTCAACAGACGCATCCCCCTATGGGGTAGGAGCAATTCTTTCACATAGGGTCAATGGGGAGGAAAAGCCGGTAATTTTTGCATCTCGCACCTTATCTGCCGCCGAGCAAAATTATTCCCAGTTACATAGAGAGGCTTCAGCAATAATCTTTGCTATAAAAAAATTCCATAAGTATATTTATGGGAGAGAGTTTTACCATACATAGCGATCACCAATCGCTACGCGAGATATTCAACCCGAATAAAGCAACGCCAGCGGTGGCAGCTGCAAGATTGCAGCGTTGGGCTGTTATTTTATCTACCTATAAATATAAAATAAATTACAAGAGCGAATTGCAAATGTGCCACGCTGATGCTTTATCGAGGCTTCCATTAAGGAATGCAGGAATAAGTGAGGATTCGGTAATCAATGCATTTAGTCTGTCGGATGAATTGCCATTAGACCTAGAAACAGTTAGGGAACACTCGAAGGATGACCCGGTCATTTCACAAGTCATCAAATATCTCCAGTTTGGGTGGCCACCAAAATCCCAAATCGATGACACAAATATTTAATTTTTTTTTAATAAACAAAATGCGTTAGCAATTGAAGAAAGTTGTTTGTTCTATGGTAATAGACTGGTAATTCCCAAATCCTTACACACGCAAGTATTGGAGTTCGTGCACACGGATCACGTAGGGGTCAATAGAATGAAATCGATGGCGAGGTCATATATGTATCTATTTTAAAAACATGGACAACAAAGATATGGAAACATTTGTAAAAAACTATCTTACATGTCAACAAACGCAGAGTCGTCAAAAATCGGTTACATCCAGTTGGCCAAAGTGTGCGAAACCTTTCGACAGAATTCATATTGATTTATGTTATTTCGGGAAATATGAGTTTATGGTGTTAGTCGATGCTTATAGTCATTGGCTCGAAGTTTATCCCTTAGTCAAATCGAATGCACGGGCTATCTAGACATCATTAAAGAAATTTATGTTAGACAGGAAATATGTATTATTAGCTATGAAGGAAAAAGTTTTGCAATTTCTTTATACTTTTCGGAACACACCACCTAGTTCTACTAATCCAACACCCACAGAAATGATTTTCAAAGTTAAACTAAAAACAAAAATGGACTTAATCAATCCATTTCGTAAAAATAATATTGTAGAAATTCCTATAAAGCGACCAATTGTGTTAGATAGTCACAAGAAAAAAAAGAAAGCAGGAATTAGCAATATTAAAACATTCAAAAATGGGGAGAAAGTATTGTATATGGCACATAATCGGTCGCACGCTAAGTGGATACCAGCGTTAGTGACCAAAGTCCTAAGTCCATGTGTGTATGAAATTTTTGTAAGTGGCTCTAGACGCGTTGTACAATTCTCGCAAATTCGCAAGTCCCTTTTGGAGGATAAATTCCACCCGTATATAACGAGAATCGACAACAGTGCCTAGAACCACCGGATGGACAGTAGATTGGTCGCATCTTGTATGGGATTTCTTTTGTTTTTAAATATAATTGTTTGCGCTGCTTAAAATATGAGGTTTGGTGTAAGAAATCATGTCCTAATTTTTCAGCTAAATCCGACGGTGCCTAGTGGGGCCCAAAGTTGCCCATATTATAAAAAAACATCTATTCAATCAGGTATTTATAGTTATATTGAATAATGTGCTTCAAATATAAATTTAATTTATTAATGGTTTTGAAAGTTAATATAATGATAAAAAAAAGTATATATTTATTTAATTAATTTTATTGAGTTGATTAATTTATAAGAGAAGATTTGTTGTGAGAAGGATATAAATGACGATAGTGTTCAACAACTTGGAGTAAGTACTACTTATCTTTCTCATCGTATGTTAGCGATTTATTGTAATCCGTGATGAGTTTAATTGCTCTTTCTGCTGCATCATTCACAACATTCAAATGTTGACAGACAGCTTTTCCAGCGCAATAACCATCCCTCTGTTGCCATTGAGAAGGTTCCGATTCTAAAAATTTTGGATCTATGGCTAATCGAGAAAAAAATTTCTTTGTCAGTGGAGAAACGAAATCTGATATATTTCTTGACGCGTAAGAGAAAATTTCATCCATATTGACAACATTCCTTTTCGAAATTTTTTCATTATTTCCGTGTATGTCATTGCCAATGTCGAGTTTTTGGACCATCATCTTTTTTATTTCCAACGGCACGCTTTCATTCACAAATGCAAGGCCAACAGTTTCTTCTGACAAATACCACAAATGGTTTCTAAATTTTTGCAATAATGCGGTCGGAACTTCTTTATCAAAATAAGTTACAACGTTTTGAATGAAATCAAGATCTCAAAAATAAGCAAATGCTCCGAAGACTTTTCAATTCCGCTGCTGTCAATTTGAACTGTTCGCGAAATAGAAATATTTTGTAACAATAAATGCACTTTGACATGAATCGTGCATGCGATGTTGCACCAGGCAAACGAAATTGTGAAAAATCTGGTACACGCTCCCCAATAAAATGGAGTTTTAACTGAAGCAACTCTTTATAATCTGCACGCACGTAATGGAATTTTAACGCATTTATACAAAAATTCTTCAAATAATCTACGCGCGATGTTGTTAAAATTCGTACCACTTCTTCGTCCAAAATTCCACTCTTGAACGTGCTAGCTTCAATGTGTTTCCAATACTTGGCAAATCTGTTAAAGAGAAGAACTTCTGGCCCGGATGTTTTCCCAAAATTCATTTCAAATACAGATTTGACCAACAATTCACTTATATGGTGGCTTATCACCACCACTTATCAGCTTCTAGGAGCTGATAAGTTCGAAGGTCTGTGTCAGATATTCAGATGATATTCAGAATTGACTTGATTTTTATTGAAAATAATTCGCCTATTTATACTTTATCTCTTACATGCTAACAAATACAAATCGCTTACAATGCTAATTTGCAACCATTGCTTTGTTGACCTAGTCATAGTGAATATGATCCCTTGCAAGTATGTCGAGTCGCTGCTTGCTTGGGTTACAGCACGCGTCAACGTATTGAAACATTATCAACTATTGACAACAACAACAAGCGACCTAGTCTTCACAATTGCTGTCAATAATCAACCTCACACGGTCAACAATTCATGCTTACCAGGTGTCGCCAACCCTCGTTGGCTAAATATCGTTTTGATTTGTATTCTTATTTCGGGAAAACTTAAACATTTGGCATCCCTTGCGGGGAACCTTGCTTCCTGTGGTATAAAGTTCTTATATATTAGGGGTACCGGTTAATTCGTATGGTTTTTTTTCGAAAATTGATGCTTTATTGTGAAAAAATGGTTACAAATTTAATATTCGCAACGCCAAGTGATTTTGCAAGTTCTTCTTGCGTTTGGGATGAATCTTGGTCGAGCAATTCGTGATCTTCAAACTTTTTTGGCTGTCCGGGCCGTTCATCGTCCTCCAAGTCAAAATTGCCAATTTTAAACCGTGCATACCACTTCTGGCACGTATGCTCTTCCACCAAAATGCGATGACTTTCGGCAGCCTTTTTCTTCATATTGAAGTAATGAAGAAAAACACCTCAAAAACACTTTATTCGGCACGAAATTCGACATTTTCAGAGTAAAAAAAAGGATTGTTGTTTACGCTTCAGCTAACTGACACATAATGATTCTGAAAATATATGACAGTAGCTTTCCAACACATTTGGAAAGGTGAATCACTGGAATAAAAGTCAAGTTACGCCATCTGTTAGAAAACCGTACAAATTAACCGGTACCCCTAATAATTAAGATAAAAGGAACTATTATCTTTAAAATCATGTTGTTGAGGAAAGATAAGTTCTTGGCCAAACTCATTTGCAATTTTGCCGCGAACACCCAAATATTAGCAAAGTCAAAGCAAACTTGACCGATGAGACCAGCGCAGACGACAAACTCGCCGCAGAAGCAAAGAGTGTGCTTTCCGACGAGCGATATGCGCATGCGGAGATGGCGTTTTGTGAAGCCCTTGGGGATCACAACGATAGTTTGGATCAAAGCAACACAGGTAAAGAGCTGGGTGATTTGCATGCGAGCACGAGCCAGGCAGTGAATCGTACCACAAATGCGACATAATCGATCTTACCAAAAATTGAAATCCCTAAATTGGACGGGACTTTCAGAAAGTGGCTGGGGTTTAAAGATCTGTTCATGGGGTGCGTCATCAACGAAGTCAGTCCGAGCGATGTACAACGAATGCATTATTTGAAGGGCAGTCTGCTAGAAGAAGCAGAAGCCGTGCTTCGAAAGTGCAATGTCACCGCACAAAACGTTCAAGTCGCATGGGAAGCTCTAAAGCAACGATACGATAATAAGCGTCGACTCGTGAAGTTTTATATGCATGATATCGTCGCAATGCCAGCTATGAATGTTGAGCTCGTGTAATGTTTGGTTGTTTTCTTGCGTGGGAATTGTTTTTGAAGAATTCTACGTGGTTATAATAGTTTAGGTCTGAGTCGTCTTTAAAAAAAAAGTGTAAGTACTTACTGAGCTCTTCACCCGAATATTTACATGCGCCATCCTTTTGTTCGCACGACTTGTAACTGAGCTCCTGTAGGAGCTGATAAGTTCTAAATTCTATGTCAGAGTCGAAAGAAAAGAATATCGTTGTATCTAAGTTTGATTCAGAATTTATATTAATTTTTATTTACAATAATTCGCCTATTTTTTACTTTATCTCTTACATGCTAACAAATACAAATCCCTTACAGTGCTACTTTGAACCCATGGCTTTGTTGACCTAGTGAATATGATCCCTGCAAGTATGTCGAGTCGCTGCTTGCTTGGGTCACAGCACGCGTCAACGTATTGAAACATGATCGACTAATGACAACAACAACACGTGACCTAGTCTTCGCAATTGTTGTCAATAATCAACTTCGCACGGTCAACAATTAATGCTTACCAGGTGTCGCCAACCTTGACGCACTACACTCGCATTTGGAGTTCGAAGTATCCTGGATTGTGTCACGGAATCAGTACGCGCTCTAGAGCAATTGGGCTGCCCCCCGTCATCATGGAATGAATGGATGTTTCTAGTCACGGAGAGGCTGGATTCATTTACTGTCAAAGAATGGGAAATATTTCTGGATTCCCCGAAAACACTCCCGAAATTCAAAGATCTAGTGAAATTCTTGGAAAATCGGATCCAAGGCTTAAAGGCAGCAGTTATTGCTCAAAAGCCTAAAGTGAAGGAAAGTCACCACAGAACTCAAACACTCAACATAGTACGAAGTCATCAAATAAATCTGGGTCGCTGTCCAAAGTGTGCCGGCAAGCATGCACTTATGTATAGCCCAATGTATAAGACGCTCTCAGTACACGAAAGATTGAATTTCGTGCTGAGAACTGAGTTATGTAAAAATTGTCTCAAGGCAGATCATAAAGTGAAGGACTGTAAATCTACGTTTACGTCCCTCAAATTCGCCCAAAAGCATCATACACTGTTGCATAATGACAATGCCATACAGCAGAGCGAGGTCGCTACGTTTCACGCCCGCTCAAGACCCGAAGCGGAGTTAACCTAGGTGTTGCTACAGCGTTTGTAGGAGTGACATCGCCATCTGGGCATCATATGCAATTCCGCGCGCTTCTCGTTAGCAGATTGCAAGTCTCATTCATCAGTGAATATGCAGTTCAGCGGCTTCGTCTACATAGAACACGCACATCTGCTGCTGTTCTTGGCATCGGTGAAGCAAGTGTGGTCTTTCAGAACCCGACTTCAGCATCAAATGTGCTGCACTCGTTGTACCAAAATTGGGAAATTCATCCCCCATTAATCCTGTGTCATATCCAGAATTCTAAGGTCTGACGAACTTCTTTATGGGCTCCTACTTCGTAATGACATCAATCCAGGAACTAACACTACCTAGGCCACCATGCAACTAAATACAACATAGTGCGCAGCAACAGTTACTGATCTCAATGGGCTTATTTAACCCTTTAATGTCAGCATTATGCTCCCGTGGGCACAAAAATTTGTTTTCATGAGTCTTAGAAAAATTTGAAAAAGGACGAAGGGATAACATTTGGTGGAGTGTCATTTCCATACTACAGCAGGCAGAAATGGTATATATAATATACAGGGTATTTTGCATAAGAAGGGGCAAAAGAATAGGGCGTGTAGATTGGGTCGAGACAAGAAAAAAATCGTTTGGGCGGGGAGGGGGTAATTTCCCCTTGTTCAGACGGGAGCATTTTATAAAAATCCGACTTAACATCGAAAAAAATAATATTAAACCAGAAAGAGTGTTAACTTCGGCCTGGCCGAATTTCATATAACCTACACACGTTTACTTTCCTTTTCAATCTCAAATAGCCTGTGATAACAGACAATATGCGTGCCAAATTTGATGAAAATATCTCTATTCGTGCTCCTGTAATCGAGTTTTATTTAATTAGTGGGCGGACACGCCCATTTTTGGTGATCTGTTTTGGTCAGAGACAGTGGACTTCTGGACAAATTTTCAACCGCAAATTCGTTCTACAAGCTGAGAAATTGAGCTATAAGCATGGATGAATTTATATTCATTATAAAAAGTAGGCGTGGTAATGGCCCGTTTTTGCCCATTTTCAATACCAATGAGTTTCTAATGATAGACAATATTCGTGCCAAGTTTGATGAAGATATGTCTATTCGTTCTCTTGTAATCGTGATTTCCACAGACAGACAGACGCACGAACATGGCTAAATCGACTCAGGAGGTCTAGAATATATATAATTTTCTATACCTGTCACGCCTCCTTTAATGCGTTACAAACGGAAGCAGTAAGTGAATATACCCTCATCACTTCGTGTGTAGGGTATAAAAATCATGCATATTTGATTATTTTTTTTTCTTTGGAATGCAACTTGTAATTACATGGAACTCTAGTTTTGTTATTTTACATGACCTTCTTTACCATCCTACCTTTTCGTTTGAAAAATTTGCCGATTTGTTTTAATACGTTAAATCCAAGAATAGTACTTCAACTTAATATCTGGACTACTAGCTGAGAAATTCAGATCTTAAATCAGATGTATTAATGTGTAGTTCAAAATTAGGTTAGGCAACGGTCCGATTTTTTCAGAAAACGGAAGAAGTAAGTAAATATTCACTTCATGTGTAGGGTATAAAAATAATCGTTAGATCAATTTAACTTTTGCTTGCTGATTTTCAAAGCCAAATGTCCGCATCTTAATATCCTTTTTAAATTAGGTTCCTATGTCAAACAGTTTTTGAGAAAATTAATGACAAAGTTAAAATTTGGAACCAAAAAAAATTTTTAGTCGCATTTTTTTTTTTAATTACGGTATTAAGTATAAATTTTTTTGCGACCTTAAAATTCTCTAATCAATTCTAGAAAGAATGCTTCAAGCCGGAAGAATCTATGTTTTGTAGTTTCCGAGAAAAATGAAAATTCGAGTCAAATTTGTTGAATGCAAAGTCGAATGAGAATATTTTCCATACGATTTGCGAATGAGAATCTATCTTATTCGTCATGAATGTGAAGCGAATGAGAACAAAATAAAGATTTTGAATCATTCTATAGCTGGGAACAAAAAATTTAGAAAATATTTAGAACTTAAACAAACTTAAACATAAAGTGCAAAAAAAGTGCTGTCAACAATAGTTAGCAGCCAAGTGTTCATTAAAAAAATATTACACAGTGCTTTATTACGAAGCAAGTTTATCTGACACTAAAAGAAACATATTAATAACTATTTGAACAAAAGAAAACAACAACAAACAAACAGAAAGCAAAATATATATGTACATATATGAATTAGAGTATACCAACACAAAAAAACTTTTGGGCAAATTAAAGTATAACACTAAATACTGAAACACAAACGAAAATTAAAATCACATAACGTGTTAACAATATAAAATAATGGAGGAACTAGGGCAAAAGAACCAACAACTAGAAATGGTGTTGCGTCAACAGGAGCAATAAATTCAACGACAACAAGAGCAACTGCTACAACAAAATATGGACAAAGCACAGTTCCAACAACAGCACCAAGAAGAACTCGTAAGAAGCCAGCAGACAGAGCCAACATTGCTTCTAAGACCACATCACATCCTGGAGCAGTTTAGCTGAAACCATTTGGCAAAGGACAACCTTTGACTTCTCGAAAAGCTACTCGCTGATGCAGGAAGTTGCGTTCGTCAGCTAGGAGGCAGTTCCACCTGGAGCAGCATAAAGGAAAGACTCCGGCAGCAGTTTGTCCCCAAGAAGACATGCTAAGGTATTTAATTATCGTAGAAACGTCAAGGCTAGCAATTTAAGTGAATTATTCGATATATTTTGCAATGTAATTATGAAATTGAGATTCATGAGTACGATATAAGAAAACCTAGTACATATTTATTTACCAGAAAACGTAGACAGTGACTTAACTGAAATACTCTCACAGAAAATAGATGGATAATTTCTATAGTTACAGAAACATCAACTAGGGATTATTGATATATATACTAAACTAAGATTGTTAGATGACTATAGGGCAATAGATATTAGACATAGAAAACAAAATATGGGAAGTAATTCTAATAGTAATTAACGCATAACAAGTGTGCAAAATAAATACGAGCCTGTAAGTTACACAAAACAACCAGATTCAAATACTTATTCTGGAGATTCTACGTTAGAGCGTAATTTAAATAATAATTTCAGACAGCATCAGCAAAATAACGTCAATAAATCAAGACAATACAGACAAAACGTAAATCATAATAACTTTGGACAATACATACAAAACCTAAATTATAATAACAACTCTGGACAATACAGGTAAAACCTAATTTATAACAACTCTGGACAATACAGACATGGTAATACTTTTTTGAATGACCATGGCCAACAATATAACGAATATCAACCGATGGAGATTGATAACATTCAGGAAAATAACGCAAATTTTCACAAATAGTCTCGGATCAGCAACTTCCAGTAGTTAGACTTAGACTTAGTTAGGTAATGAAAAGATTAGGAACTATATCTTTGAAGGTCGTAGAATTAGGAATAGAAACTATGATGCAATTATAGGGCAAAATGTTTTATCACTTTTTAAAGCAAAAAACAAAATAGAACTTAGATATTTGGACATAATAAACATATAACATAATACAACAAACAATAAACATAATAAACAAAATTTTTTTCACTAACAACGAGTTTCCTGCCAACTATGAATATCTCAATTAGCAACCTAAATTTAGTTCATGTTAACATAGAGGAACGTAGAAAATTAAAAATCGTTTTAGAAAAATACAAAAACTTATTTTACTTATTTTACTACTAAAACGGCAAACTCTCATTTACACACGAAATACACCATGAGATCATAACCAGTATAGATCGATCTATATATTCAAAAATTTACAGAAATTCATGAAAAAGAAACAGAAAAGCAAATTTCGGAAATGTTAGAAAAAGGTAAAGGGTCCGTCATCTAACGTTTTTTTTCAACTAGTGCTTATTATGTGAATGGTAACACTTAGCTCATGTCTGATTTGACAGATAATTAGTTTTATCCTTGCGACCTTAAAATGGTAATGGAACGAATATGGTTGTGTATACGCTTGAACAGTGCTGGGAAATATTGCGACATTACTTTGAAAATCATGCCAAAAAAATCATCTTTTCAGATGAAGCTCATTTTGATCTTGGCGGGTATGTAAACAAGCAAAATTGTCGCATTTGGGGCACAGAAAACCCGCACGCATACATTGAAAAGCCGGTGCACCCAAAACGAGTCACAGTTTGGTGCGGATTTTGGTCCAGAGGCATAATTGGGCCATTTTGCTTCGAAAATGAGCAAGGAGTGGCCGTTACAGTCAATGGCGATCGTTATCGGGCCATGTTGAACGAATTTTTGTTCACAAAAATTGAAGAGGAGGAAAAATTTTCAACAGGACGGTGCTACGTGCCACACAGCCGAAGCTACCAGCCGTATCAGCCGTAGAGCTGGTGTCGTTTGGCCACCTCGGAGCTGCGATTTGACACCGTTGGACTATTATTTGTGGGGTGCCGTCAAAGATAAGTGTTACGCCGACAAGCCAGAGACAATTGACGCTTTAAAGGACAATATTCGTGAAGCCATTGGTGAAATACAGCTGCACACAATCGATAATGTGCTTAAATATTGGACCGATCGTGTAGGCTAGTGCATGGCCAGCCGAGGCAGCCATTTGAATGAAATTATTTTCCATTATTAACCGGAAGGATTGTACTTTCAAATAAAAAAAGAAATTTGAGAAAATATTCAGTAGTTTTTTTTATAGCATTTTCAAAAAAAAAAAAAAGTTATTTGGCGGACCCTATATAGTTACAGAAAGCAACTCTCCTTATAATAGTCCTCTCTGGATTGTTCCAAAGGAAATCGACAACTCAGGCCAACAAAAATGGAGAAGCGTTATAGATTATCGCAAATTAAACGAAATTACTGTTTGCGATAAATTTCCAATACCAAATATTGAATTAATACTGGACAAACTAGGAAAAGCCTAGTGTTTCACAACACTCGATTTGGCCAAAGGATTTCACCAAATTTTGGTAAAACCTAGCGATAGGAAGAAAACCGCATTTTCTACCCCCTTTGGACATTATGAGTTCGTAAGAATGTCTTTCGGATTGAAAAACGCACGATCCACATTTCAAAAGCTTATGAATTCAATCTTAAGAGAATTCATAAACAAAATTTGCGTTGTATATTTAGATGATATTTTGGTCTTTAGTACTTCTCTTGAAGAAATGACTTAAATGACACAATATACAACCAAGTCCAGAATAGCCTTATAGAATTGTATTCAAAAAACACAACAACTAAGTTTGTTAAATGTAGTCACATGGCACGAGATTTGAATAATGAAGAGGAAGCTTTCAGGTAGATATCTTTTTACCATGTAAAAGAGTTAGGCCACTCAGGTACATTGCAACATACGAGGGTATGTAACAAAAAGTGTTCTACCCAAATCTAAAGCAAATAATCAGCAAGGTTATCAACAACTGCAGAATTTGCACAGGAGCGAAATATGATAGAAACCCTATAAAGAAAAAGTTCGCTAACACAGATACACAATCCGACGTCAACAAAGTGGTACATTTGGACATTTATATCAACAGTAAGCACTCCTTTATAAACTTTATTGACAAATTTTCTAAACATGCCGTAAGTTTTTTCGTAGAAGATACGAACAATCAGACTTTAATTGAGAAAATCAGGCTTTATATTTCCATACAGGGCAAGATGGAAAGAATTGTTTGTGATAATGAATTTAATAGCATTAATATAAAAAATTTTTGCAGAGAAAAAACATAGAAATACACTTCACACACCCAAATAACCACACAGGTAACTCAGCTATAGAAAGGTTAAATAATACACTAACGGAAAGAATCAGAGCACTGAACTTAGAAAATAAAATTCCAATAAAAGATCAAGTATATAAAGCTATAGCATATTACAACAAAACATACCGCTCAACAAATCAGACAACACCATTACAAGTAAAAAATAATAGAATAAATAAGCAGGTATTAAGAATTGCAATTAAGACACAAAAGGCTAACGTTATTAAAAAAAGAAACAGAATTAGGGAAGACTATAAAGAAACAAGAGAGGTAGGATATATTAAAAATTACTCTAACGTCAAGCATAAAGAGCAACCGATATTTAGAAACTACCCACTTCATAACGTTCATTAAAGGTAACATTAAACGACCATTTAAATTTACAGATTCCTCAGTCATACGTCCAAACTGATTTAAAACTCATTACTCCTTTACCAAATTCTGAGTTCTGGGAAGTCGACAATAATGACGAGCATATCATACAATTAGAAAATGTAGTCTATACTGACGAAGACAATAAACTCCTTAGGCATTTGAAAAGAAGTAAGAACTGTATCTTTACAAACACTAAATTTAGACATAATAACGCAACGCAAATTGACGAACTTGATGACCAAACTTTATTAATAAAAAACACTAGAGAAGAAATCACACAACAAAATTGCGATGATAGAAAAAACCCTATTTCGAAAAATGCTCTGGTAATGTTTAATAATTGTAAAATTAAAATAAGAAATAATACGTACTATAATAGTAAGAAAATTATAGAAGATAAATATTTTTATCCGGGAAAAGAAATAAATAAAACTATTTCAAAACCACTAAATTTCGAAAATATTGTTCATATAAGTTTTAAAAATACAGAACTAATTAAAGAATTGACATTTCACAAAAATTTATCTTATAGAATAAATGACTCACTTGTAATAATATTAGTTGTAATTATAATTATTGTCATAATAGTTTTAAAAATTAATAAAAGGAGTAATCATATTATTGTAAATTGGATTCAGGAGAATCCTCAAACAAGTGGGGGAGGAGTTACGTCTGAGGCAACCGGAGATATTTCTCACATTTTAAGAAAGTACTATTAATAAATAAAATACTTTAATAAAATACCACAATGAGCTGCAGATGTAGCGTTGCAGCTACAGCTGTAAGCAATAAAAAATCGAATACCAATTTCTATCCTTTTTTAAAATTGTACGATTCACAGGATTTGTGCACTACAGACCTAGTTGCATTTCTTTCGAAATCCAAATAACGGGAGAAGTGCTTAAGCATTAACTCGCAAAGTATCATTTGTAAAACATATGGATTTGAAATATGAGACATATTCCGAAGAATATGTGTTCTAAAAATCCTGAACTAAAACTCTGCCTCCGACATGACCTCCCAAGTCACGAAATAGTTTTAAGTTAGTCTTAAGACCAATCTCAAAAAGAACAGTCGTTTCTTTATTGTAGAAATTTATTTTAAAATAAGTAATAAATATAAAAAAACCAAAATTGTGTTTAATATTGTATCTTAAGATACATAAATAATAGAAAACATATAACTTGCGTAATACAGAGCCCCTTACAACACCAACAGTCACAAAATACGTAAAGTGGTGGCGATATAAGAAAAGCAACGCAACTACAAGCGAAGCAAGAATACCAGCGCTTGCACTACTCTAAAAATGATAATTGATCTATCTTCAAACATCAGCCTATACGACAAACAACAACAACTGACTAACATCAATACTGAAATAGAAAAAAACAACAGCCGGTTCGGCCGCAACATAAACAATACAACACGGCTACAACTAAATCAGCTACCCAAAAGTAGCATTCCCACAACCCATCGAGAAGAAGACACCGATACAAAAGGGTTTACATCAACACCGGCGGCATCATCAACATACACATAGGGGACTTCAAAAGAGTTCAGCTACCGCTTTTATGACACTTGGCTTACAATCGCTATTGTATTAGTATTAATTATTATTAGTACAATCCATATTATCTATTATTACCTAAATTATATTAATTATAAAATACATAAGATACTCGAAAAAAACATAAGTAGACAATAAGCAAAACTTTAATAAACATAAGCCTCCCACATTTCAACAAAACATAAATGTACAAGAAACATTTAATATCGTTTGTGCGATACTAAATTTTTCTTCCCTTAGGGTGGATGGATGTTGTATGTCGCGATCGCAATTTCCAGTTCCGGGTAATATGAACCTTCAAGGCCAGTATTATTATTATTTTCATAATAATACTCCGTATGCAAGTCAAGGCCAAGTTCATATTATTAATGCAACCACAGCACTTTGCTTGGTAAGCCAAAGCTTCAGTCAAGCTTTGGTTAAACTAACTTCAAAAGCCAGAGCGCTTTGCATGGAATGGATTGTGGAAGCTAACTCTCAGTAGCAAGCTCCCAAACTATAAAAACCATAGCGCTTTGCATTGGAATGAATTGTGGAAGCTAGTATTCAGTAGCAGGCTTCCAAACCATAAAAACGCTTGGCTTGGAAGAATAAACGATCAGAATCCAAATGCGGAAGAATTAAATTGAGAACGATTTTCTTCCGCGTATTGATATTGCTAATATCACAATTTAAATATTGGGAAGTAAGGGAAATTAGTGGGTCACGGCATACTGATCCACTTTGGTTCGGTCGACGGATGCGTCAACCGAGCCAACGTGAAAACAAGCACAGATTCCAACGAGAGTCTAGTAGTATACGTAGAGCAACGAAGTCGCGTTTAAGAAATAGTGTAAAGTAGTGTTAAGTCGCGATTAAGGAAACTGTTTTAGTTTAAAATAGTGTAACTTAAAAGTAGTGAAAAGACCAAATAGTGTTACCAAATAGTTAAATAAAGTAATAAAATCCTAACTCGATAGTTTTTCATTTAAGTCGAAGTTCGCGATCAGAAGACCACCCCGAGAACACCACAACAATGGCATCCTAGGTTTACCAACGCAACCCTCTCATGTCTTTACTTCAATGTCATGCATTGCTTTTTTTATCTCTATTGAGAATATTTCTTTTCTCAAACACATATTTACAAACCCATCGATCATTAACTAATAAACCGGATCAAACAATATCTCTTTCTCCTAAAACCAATAATAATTAGCGGCCTAATTTAAAAGGCTTTCCTACGCAAGCCTCTACACTTCAATATCAATAACATGCGTCTCTCAATATCTCTTTTCTCAAACATATTCACAAACCCATCGCTGATTGATTAATCAAACCATATCAAACAAATCTCTTCACCTAAAAGCAATAATAATTAACATTAAAGAAATATTATTTAAAACACTGAAATTCGAAAATATATTACAAGAACAAATTATAACAAAAATCATGTCATCAAATTTTCCTTAATCCATATAGTCATACTGAAATTGATGAACATAACATGTTTAAAATCTAATCATAGCATTTTCTAAATGTCTCAGTATAAAAAAAGAGAAAAAAAAAAATAATAAGCGATTAAAATATGTGTGTCTTTATTCTATAAAAAGAAAAGAAGAAGTAAATAAGAATACTATTAGAACATATACTAGATTTAATTACTTAATTAATTAAGCAATTGCGACGCACTGAAGGGCTGATTTTTTCTAAATCAGGTAAAATTTCTCCTCATTTTTTTGGTGCAGTAGACGAGAGAAGTATCTACAATTTCCTATATAATTCATTGAAATTGAATAAACTCTACACGCGCTAGAGGGAGGCAATGCTTTTATTGTGGCGTATTTATACAATATATGGAGATTTACATTCGAATTCAAAATTAATAAGTTTATTATATATAGGGTCTGCCAAATAACTTTTTTTTTCGAAAATGCGAGTGTAGCTTCGGCTGTGTGGCACGTAGCGCCGTCCTGTTGAAACCAAATGTTACCAATATCCTCCTCTTCAACATGGCCCGATAACGATCGCCATTGACTGTAACGGCCACTCCTTGCTCATTTTCGAAGAAAAATGGCCCAATTATGCCTCTGGACCAAAATCCGCACCAAACAGTGACTCGTTTTGGCTGCACCGGCTTTTCAATGTATGCGTGCGGGTTTTCTGTCCCCCAAATGCGACAATTTTGCTTGTTTACATACATGCCAAGATCAAAATGAGCTTCATCTGAAAAGATGATTTTTTTGGCAAATACATACACGCCAAGATCAAAATGAGCTTCATCTGAAAAGATGATTTTTTTGGCAAAATCGGCATCGGATTTTTAAAGTAATGTCGCAATATTTCCCAGCGTTGTTCAAGCGTATACGCAACCATATTCGTTCAGCGGAAGGATAAAACTAATTATCTGTCAAATCAGACATGAGCTAAGTGATACCATTCACGACATAAGCACTAGCTGAAAAAAAAATGTTAGATAGCGGACCCTTTATATGAAACCGAAATTTAAGTTCGTATATTATTTTAAATATAAATTTATATAGGTAAATACTATATGTGTTTCTAAATATTAGACCATACTTTCAAAAACCATGCTGATAATCTTGATAAAAAACAAAAATATTAGAATTAAAATGAATTATATTACATGAACGGATGTCACCGCTACCATCCTGGAGGCCACCACTGCTAGCTACGCCACAGCTGCGGATTGCCCCATTGAATTTCAGGCGCGGAGATTGATGTACCTAAGGATCGGCGGTCTTCCACGTGGTTCATTTGCTAGTCTAAAAACACCAGAACGAAATTTATCAAACCAGCGACGTAAGGTTCGATGATTAGCTACACCTTCCCGAAACACTTCATTGATGTTTCGAGCTGCCTGCGATGCATTGGTTCCGCGACGAAACTCATATTCGAAAATTACCCGCATTTTTATCTTTGCATTGTCTTATGAAAGCTACTCTATATGAGAAGATTCAAAAAGGAAGTACGATTTGCACTATGAGTTTGAAAGAGTAATGATGCACCTTCATGATAAGAAAAAGCATAAAAACCGTTATAGTCAAGTGTCAGGGATATCAACTCTCAAACTCAGCTCTTATGAAAATCGGACATTTCATACTTAATGACCTAATATACTATAACTGACCTAAACTGTAAGGAGGAAACAAAACTTTCAAATACGAACACAAAATAAAAATTTTTTGTGTACTTCCGCGTTCTTCGCGTCTTCCCAAGTCGAATGAATAACCTTCCATTCGATTTAAAAATAAGATTGGTTTTTCTTATTGCCTACGACTCGAGTTTAAATTTACTTTATTTTAATTTACTTTACTTTAAAAATTGATATTAAAATTAAATTGTCTTAAAATTGTTATTGAACTTGAATTTATAATCTACATATGCATAAATCTCAGTATCGACCGATAAATTTACTGACTTTTATTATTGTATCCCTTTAATACATTATCTGGACACAAACTATAACTTACTTACAAACCTGTACATGCGGTAACACGCAAATGTAAGATGTAGAAATGTAACGATGAAAAAATGCAGAAACTGCCTCAAGGGAGTGCAAAAGTGTTCGGACCGCTCCCAGTTTTGCTGTTATAATGTTTTACTATAAAATAAATTGTTATACAGTACAATACGCATATAAGAAAGTCTGAAAATGTAAAGATTTTGTTTCTTATATGCGTGCTTTCTTATAAAGAGAACACGCATATAAGAAATATATTTTCTTATATATGTAACACGCATATAGGAAAGATATTTTCTTATATGCGTCAGAAACAAAATTTAAAAAATTTCCTATGGAGTATGCAGATATATATTTGAAATAAAATGAATACACATTTAATTGACAAAACATTTCTTTTGTTCGACGACATTTTACACAAAATAAATAAAAACAACGAAGCCGGCTGATTTCACAAAAATCAACGACTTCATTTGACATTTGGACCAGTGTTCACAGATGTAAATCATAAAATCCCCAAATTGAAAAAATTCATTGTGAGAATACTTTCTTATACACGTACAATTTTCTATGGAAGGAATATAATTTTTCATAAAAATTTGTTTCTTATAGCATAGTTTTTCTTATAAGCGATTTTCTTATATAAGGATTATTTAGCACGTAGTTATATGGAAATGTACATGGTGTCTGGAAAAGTGTTTCTTATAGCCGAGTTCTTCTTATAAACGAGTTTCTTATATGCGTATTGTACTGTATAAAGTTTTATTCAGGAAATTTATATGTTTAATAATATAACCATTAAAGACCATAACCATTTAACTCTCTTAAAAGTGGTCAGATCACGCCCATATTTAGCATATTAATGGATAATACATATCTATTCTATACCCAGGAATGAAATTTTGTTGTCATAACTCAAAAACGAACGCTAATATCACATTTCTAATAAAAAATAGGCGTGGTTGTTGAGCGACTTTTCCCATTCAATACCAACCTGCAGACCATAAAAAAGAATATTTCTGCAAAATTTCATTATGATATCTTCACCGGTTCTCCTGTAATCGTGATTTCAACAGACAGACGGACGGACATGGCTAAATCGACTCAGGGGGTGACGCTGATATATTAGGTCATTAAGTATGAAATGTCCGATTTTTATAAGAGCTGAGTTTGAGAGTTGATATCTCTGACACTTGACTATAACGGTTTTTATGTTTTTTCTTATCATGAAGGTCCATCATTACTCTTTCAAACTCATAGTGCAAATCGTAGTTCCTTTTTGATTCTTCTGATATAGAGTAGCTTTCATAAGACAATGGAAAGGTAAACTAGTAAGAAAGCTATATTCGGCCTGGCCGAATCTTAGATACCCTACACCTAAAAGTTTTGAAAAAAATGTAAAAGGGGGGCGTAGTAAGGGGGGCGGGCGTGGCGGTCCACTCTGGGCGGCACGATGTCGGGGGTGGCAGTTGTGGAATTCAAGTAGTGACTTATTGAATTCTAGGAATTTTTGGGGCTGCAAGTTGATTGACCGTCGCGGGCTCCATGAGACCTAGCTACGCCTCTGTATAAATAGTAGGCGTGGTCATTACCTTTTTCAAAACAAAATAACTAGTTTAGTTATTTTATTATTGTGTTCAAATTTAAACTTTATTTCCGTGGTAATAAACTTGTTTTCATGAGCTATTCTGTATACATAAGTAGTGTAAAAGTGGGCGGACCGCACCCAGTTTTGATGTAATAATGTTTTTTTGGTAAACAAGTTGTTATCTAAAGTTTTATTCAGGAAGTTCATATATTTAACAATATAACCCTCTTTTGCCTGTGTAACCTAAAAGTGGGCGGATCACGCCCATATTTGGGTTATTAACGGATAATGCTACTCTATACTCAGGAATGAAATTTTGTTGTCATAACTCAAAAACGAACGCTGATATCACATTTTTACTAAAAAATAGGCGTGGTCGTGGACCGATTTTGCCCATTTTCAATATCAACCTGCACACCACAAGAAACAATATTTCTGCAAAATTTCATTACGATATCTTTACCGGTTCTCCTGTCATCGTGATGTCAACAGACAGACAGACAGACAGACAGACAGACAGACAGACAGACAGACGGACGGACATGGCTAAATCGACTCAGGAGGTCACGCTGATCAAGAATATATATACTTTTTTATACCTATCGTCTCTATTTCTATGCGTTACACATTTCGTGACAAAGTGAATATACCCTTAACCTTAAGGTGTAGGGTATAAAAATGCGGTTAATGTACGAATATGAGTTTCGTCTCGGAACCAATGCATCGCAGGCAGCTCGAAACTTCAATGAAGTGTTTGGGCAAGGTGCAGCTAATCATCGGACCTTACGTCGTTGCTTTGATATGTTTCGTTCTGGTGATTTTGGCCTTGTAAATGATCCACGTGGAAGACCGGCGATATGGAATGGAAATCCTATGGATGGAAATCCTTCAAACGGGCGGCCAATTACCTGTTTACCTACTATTTATATAATTATGACGGCTTGCTCAGCTTCCTAATAAACAATCACCTAACACAAAATAATATCCTTTGTGAAGAACAAGAAGCATGCAGTAAGCATGCTAAAGGGTGCAAGGAGCAATTAACCATTGATCAAACCATTTTAAATAGAACACACGGTCAGCAAATCAAGGAATTTAAATGCATGCTATATAGATTACCAAAAGTCATTTGATAGTGTACCGCACAGCTGGCTAATAGTGGTTCTGAAAATTTATAAAATAAACTCGAATATAATTGAATTTTTAAACTACAATATGAAACATTGGCGAACCAACATCCAAAACGGGGATGGTAAAAACGTCAGAGATCAACATAAAATGTGGAATTTTCAAGGTGACTGTTTATCTGCTCTCTGGTTCTGCATTGCAATCAATCCACTTAGTAATCTTCTAAAAAATAGTAAATATGGATATAAAATAAAGAGCGGTTCTAACCAAGAAATACTAAGTCACCTTCTTTAGGGTTTTCCAATAAGAGGTGTAATTTTGACTAGCTATGGTCCTGTAAGCGTGGTCGTGGTTGCCATTTGGCTGATGTTGTTTTTCATTATTAACGGCATACCATCCTCTTTATTGCGAAATAAACATGCGATAATTTATCTAAAAAAATGGCATTTTTCTTTGAATATCAAAATTACACCTCTTATTGGAAAACCCTTTATATATGGATGACCTGAAAATGGACGCGTCGACGGCTAAAACTTTGGACCTGCTAATACAAATTGTCTCAGTCTGAACATTGTCTTAATGTTCAGTAAAGACATTATTATGAAATTTGGCCTGGAAAAGTGCAAACGAATATCCATTAATAGAGGAAAAGAATCGAAAAGTGAGGGCCAAGATGTAGATACTCAACATATAGAACAAATGGACGAAAAAGATGTATACAAATATCTCGGCATGGCCCAAAATAATCGCATCGACAAGAAAACAGTCAAAACCAAACTAACAAAGGAGTTTAAGTTACGTATACACAAAATATATTAGCTGAGGCGAATCTTAATGGTAAGAACTTAATTATAGCCATAAATACATACGCAGTACCAGTTCTTTCATATATTTTGGGTATTATTAAATGGACAGGGACTGAAATTCAATCACTGCAACGAAAAATCAGAACAATGCTGACAGATTATAAATTCCATCATCCCAAATCATGTTGTGAGAGAATGGAAAGACGGTGGAAGAGGGCTAGTCGATCTCCAAACACTCCATAATAACCAAATAGAGTCCCTCCGTCGATACTCCCAGCTAAAGTCAGAAAACTCTGAGCTTATAAAAATAATAACTAAAGCGGATACAAATCTAACACCTCTTAACCTCAACAGAAGCTTCAATCGACATGCAAAAGACAGAAATACAAGGGAACAGAACTGGTCAATAAAATCTATCCACGCCCGATATTACAGATGCATTAATGCTGAAAATGTTGATAAAATAATGTCAAACAAATGGTCATTGAATGGAACTTTGTTTGCTGAGACCGAGGCTTTCTTGGTTGCTATACAAGACCAAATAATCCCAACGAAAAACTACAGAAAGAATATCATAAAAGATCAAGCCATTGTTAATGACCTGTACCTGTAGAAAATGCATGAGTCAAAGTGAAACAATTGACCTTTTAATATCAGGATGCACGAACCTAACCCAAACGAAATACACACGAAGACATAACAACGTCGCAAAGATCCTCCATAAGAATCTCCTGACCAAATATCATTTTCAAGATAATGAAGGACCATACTATAGATACACTCCACAACCAATTATGGAAAACGAACACTCAAAAATTTATTACGATCAAACAATATACTCAGACCACACGAGACTCCATAACCGACCTGATATCACGATCCTTCATAAAAAGGAATGTAAAGGCTTCTTCATTGATGTTGCAGTTCCAGCTACTAGAAATATTAGTCGTACATACATCGGAAAAATTAGCAGGTATGGTGAGCTAGCAGTTGAAACGAAACGAAACTGGAACGTTAAGGAAATTAAGATCATTCCAATAATAATAAGCTGAAAATGTAATTGAAAAACTCACTACGAATATTAACATCCTTCGACTGCGACAAAATCTCATTGATACCATGCAGAAGTCTCTCATCATCGATACCTGTCATATCACCAGAAATTTGTTGTATTAAATCTATGTATATACTGAAAAGAAATGTAATATATTTTGTTCTAGTCTAAGGCTTCCAAAATGTATTGTTGTATGTTGTACCCATTAAGGAGAATACTTAAATAAAGTAATAACAATAATAATAATAATAAACCGACAAGAATAAGCCTTGTCGCGGCGGGGGGCTTAAGCGCGTATTCAGAGAAATCAGAAAGAAAGCTATGCGCATGACGCATGACGCATGGCCACTCATATCAGATCGGTCGAAGTGGAGAATACATTGCAACTAATTACCCAAAAACCCATACATATGGAATAAACCCAAATAAACAAACAACCAAACCCTGGTACGCATGTTTTGAGTGTAGAATCTATAGCAACCATGAACGCAGAATACCCAAGACGACGCATTAAATGGACTACTGAAATTAATAGAAGTATAATGCGCGCTGAAGATATAATTGGAGAAATTCAAAAGGCACTCATACTAGGGGCGTATAACACTGTTAGAAGATTCCTGCAGCAGTCAACATAAATTCAACTTCAAACATTAAAGTTTAAATCAATTATTAAAATCAAATAAAAATAGAAAATCATGAAGACTCATAAGCTGGAGAGAATCCCTTCATGACCTCGAGCCGAACCTATGGGTGGATAAAATTTTTCCAGATAATAGCTGAGAAAGTGAAATAATTTGAATAAAAATAATAATAATAAATATAATAAGAAATAATAAAAATACGTTGTCCAACTAACTCTGGACACTAGTATGCGTTATACGCATTGCGTATACATTACCTAGTGATAAACATAATGTAGCCATATAAACTTAATAATACGTACGTGTTTTTATGTTACCTATGGTTTGCGAGTGTTAGCCAGCTACTCGTAACTTTACTACCTGGTGTTAGCACGATAATAAATATAAGTTTACTTTTATTGTGTAGACCTAATCATTGGACTGGCTTAAGGTTGTACATTCGGTTTCTCCCTTTAACTTGTTGGAGAGTTTCTGTATAAATCTTGCTGTTATTTTGAATACTTTCAATAACGTAGAAAATATTCAAACATACTTTTATATAATAACTACGGGCAAGTAACGTGTGTCTCAAGGGCTTCCAAACGAGCCGTCCTGTCCACGGCACACGGGGGTACGTTCTTTCCTAAAATGGCAGACGGACATTGGGCTCTTTGCCGACCGTCTATAAAGACAGACCGTTCTGCGCGTGGGGATTTACGCATAGAAGTAGATCCGAACAGTTCGATTGTGTCGTATTAATAACGAAAGAACAACTCGCTGAGCTAAGGCCAACTTCCTGGATCCCCTGAAAGAGGTTTAGGCCATTGCACTGAGTGCCTTGCTCAGACCATCTCCCGATATTTTCGACCCGGACAGACAAAAGCGGACCCCTTCACCAGCCAGCGGTGGCTAGTGAGTGAACGATGAACGACGAGAGTCGCCCCGGATGCAGGGGGGGTACGTGTCGTTTGTGCATACTCAGTGGCAGGTCACACTTACGTGGCGATAATTATTTCAAATAATTTCTGAAATAAAAAAATTGAAATAACTTTCTTATTTGAAAAACAAAATGGCATTTGAAAATGGCAATTCTGGGCAGAATGGTGAAAACTGCATCGATATCGGTGCAGCCGTTTAAAAGTTAAACTAACTTTAAATTGGCGGGTGACTATTTCGATCGAACTAATAATTTTTCTATCTATCTAAATCCATCTGCTTAAAGTCTTTTATAGCCCTTTAAAGTAAACAATCAACAATAACAACACAGGCATTTACACAAGCAGATTCCCTTCGCAGAACAATGAGTTCTTATTTTTGTAAAACACAATATACATACATTAATTTTTCCCAAACCTGCTTAGATCATGAATATTGTAATGTATCATTTATTTATTAATAAATGTAAATGTTTTGTACAAACTATTTCCAAAATTGAAAATTAGTGATTAATCATTAGCTTATCTGAAACTAAAGCTGATTTAATTTTCCAGAAATAAATAAATAAATTTAAATAGTTCCAGAGTTTCTTGTCATTCGCTTAAAAACTAGCTTCTCCAAATCTAGCCACTCGAAATAATTATCGAATCTGCGTGATCAATTCAAATGATCATTTTATTTCAAAAAAGAATGTTATTTCAATTTTTTTATTTCAGAAATTATTTGAAATAATTATCACATCTGCAAGATTATTTCAAATAACGATGCTGTTTCATTTTTGAAATAGCGAATTATTTGAGTTATTTTAATTAATTATTTCAGAACTTACTTGAAATAATTATCGCATCCGCAAGATTATTTCAAATAACCATGTTATTTCATTTTGAAACATATCATATAGATATCAGTATTTGAGATAAGGACTTATTTCATTTTAAAATAAAATCCTTTTTTGAGTTAACAAAATATTGCCCAGGCCTGATTTGTACGCACCTAAGTTGTCCACTGGGTCCCCTTCTTTTGTGCTGGTTGGTAATATTGCTACCTGTAGACAAACCTCACGCCTAACAACCGCTCGTTACCTGACGAATACATACCTGAAAACTAATTTTTACCACAGGGACCACAACATCTTAATAAATACGAACTAACAAGAACAGACAGAAAGAAAAAGACACTGAAGATAGCACAACGGCGAAACTGGCCTCAAAACCAAACTGACACGTGATGACGAAAAATCGTTCCACAATACATCATTTATGATGACCGTTCCGTGAGTTTAATTCTGATGACTTTATGAAGGTTATAAACAACCCTTCACTTCAGATTGACCGAAGTAAGCTACACTGAAATTTTATTGAGAAAAACACGCTAACAAAATACATCTTTGAACAATAAGTAACACATACAAAATTAAAAATTGTAAAAATAAATTTAGTATCGTACAAGTATGTAACCAAATGAAATATTACATATTAACATACAAGTTACTACCATTCGAAAACAGTAAAATAATCAAGAAAGAGAAGATTTGACTTTAATTTATAATAGCTGCGTTTTATTTACATATTATATATTACAGAAGTTGCAGAATTTAAACTTATTATTGTTATTTCAGATACCTTTCGGAGCATGTTATGCGAACCTTGCAAAAAATTTGGTGATGACATTACGGTTTCTATTTGCACTATATCCATGCAAAGAATACATTTGACACAAAATATTAAATTTCATAGTGGAAATGTTGCAAGATGTTGCTCCAGGATCATATCCTAATTTTATTTTCTATTATTTCTGTTGCTAATTCCATTATTAGTATTTTTAGTGTTTATTATTAATATAAAAAATATTGTTACATTTCATATTAATATTAATAAACTTCAAATGACAATTTTTATTACATTTATTTTCAAATATTTTGCTTCTTATAATAGATTATTTGCATATAAATTTTATATATACTCACTTATGTGCGTATATACTATACCAAGGTTAATAAAAAGAAAGTTGCGCCACGCGCAGGTCCGTTATTTTTTTAGTATTTTAGTGGTAAGAGTTTTTTCTACTTTCCATCAGATGTTCGGTTACTAAAAATTTGGTCGGAGTTTTGCCAGCGAAAAAAGAATTCAAAACCAAACATGCAGGCATCTGTGAGGATCATTTTAATGTAAATTGCTTTGAAAACGAGTTGCAAATTAATATGGGTAAGTCAATTTATTATAGTTTTTTTAACATTTATTTATTTATTTAAATAACGTTAAATTTATTTAAATAAAATCAGGTTATGCTAAACGTAAAGTACTGAAGCATGGGAGCATTCCAAAGATAATCTCCAAACAACAGGAATCTTGTACAGAGGACGAAGACAAGGAAAATGCAATTGTTGACCTCGGCATTATTGACGAACAACGCAAAAATTTTGGGACTGAGTTAAGATAGCCATTTCAAAATGTACCAGTTGCATCAAGTAAACAAGCGAATAATATACAAAAAAATGATAGTATATTTAGTTCTAAAATGTATACACTAACTAGTGATTATTTGATATAATAGTGAACTCCTAAGGAAAGACAATAGATTATTACGAAGATTATTGCGAGCTAAAGAAGGTCTGTATGATCATCCAGGTCGACAGGCATTCAAGTACCGCCTCAGAGCTTATATCCTAGGACGCTGTTTAATGCAGAAAGATGTTAAATGAGGGTTGAGGTTTGTTGAGTATTAAATTGTTTATTTGAAGAGGTCACTCTGATTGAATATTAAGTATGTAGTTAAGTGTAGATGAAGTATGTGTACTGAACTGTGTGTGAATATGAATATGATGCGCTAGAGAATATCGCGGGGTATAAATGTCACAAGTTGCCGGAGGAAATTGCCCATTTAACTGAGAGACAAGGCCCGGAACAGACATTTTCTTGGGTGCCTCACTTAAGTGAAGGTGGCTTATCCAAGCTATGTACAGAAATGACTGACATGGCTGAACTCCATAAAATTATTAATAAAGTGAATAAAAATGGCATAAAAAGTGAATAAACATGTACAATGTAGCACAAAAATAAAAATTTATGTTTTCGGGCAACAACAAAACAACAACAACAAAATCGGAGCGTTCGAGTAACATTTAATTTATTCCAACTATTCTTCGTATCACTTTTGAAGTTTGGCATTTTTACCTTGTGTTGTGACCCTAGTGATTTTAAAAATACTTTCTGACGTACATGAGCAGTACGAGACCATGTTTTTTGTTTACTGGCCAGAGATAATGAGATGAGGAAACTTCTAAAAAGTGCAACTCTGGTTGTCAAATCGTATGTTGGTGGTTTTTGTATGGTAGTGTTTGTGAAAACTCGATAAGTTATGACGTTTTAGTGCAGAAACTCACCAGACTCGTGCCCCTTAGTCGTTACTTTTTGAGAAACTTGCCAGACTCGCCTCCCGGAATATGTACCAATTTTATTTTATACACATTTATCAGAACCCTTTGTTTTAAGATACCAACTTGGTGCAATGAATGAATGAATGGATGTCAATTATTTACAGATACCCTATATAACAACCACAAGAACTTACTAACTGCAATTTCAATTTACGCTATACTTTTTTTCATTCAGATATTTTGTTATCTCAGGAAGACAAACCGTCAAATAATCTTCAATGTGGAATTAACATTAACTGTGGACAATGTAACTTCTGTTTTGGCCGGCACAGCAACAGATTTTCTTCAAACTTTTAAGGAAACGTTTTAATAAACTTTGCATTTAATCCAAATTTAAAACGTACCATTTATTATTTAACTCTCAAATACAAAGAATTAGTTTTGATTACAGAAGAAAGAATTTTCTTAAATTCTAGAAAATTAGAAAACTGAAGTAAGTTGTACATACATACTTATTGCAATAAGTTGGTTCTTTGAAATATTTCAACACATTTAAATTCTGTATACACAATAAATTTTAGAAAAACCCTGCACCTGCCCTTCCATCTATGAATGACCAATCCCTGAAGATGTTGAGGTCATGTTTGCTGCACTCATCATGGAGCCGGTGGTCTGCGATCAGAATGTCGTGCCACCTATCGATGATTTGCCTCCTGCACATACCATCCATAGGCATACAAACATCGCTGACCTTTGCACAGACAATGTCGATAATGCGACCATGTCCTGTCGCTGGTAAGCCAGCCCCACGGTAAACAGCGTTCCTATGCATGCGGCCAGCGCCGCCGTCGTGTTAATAAATAAGTCTAATTGCAGCAGCCCGGGGTCCCCTCCCTGGGGTCATCGTCTCGTCACTATTGCTCTTAGACTATGACTCCCACATTGCAGATTTACAGCCTTGTGGCGCAGCATGGATTCTGGGATATCCTCAGACAGGAATGCTATCGCCCATTCTTTCGAACATCACTGTTGCCTCCTTGCTTCAACGACTGGAGTCAAGGTGCATACATACAATTGGATATGCAGACGATATAACAGTGATGGTGAGAGGGAAGTATATTGACATAAGCATGGGGCGCTCTCCACGGTAGAGAAGACCACCATCAATGCTACTAAGACGGATATGATCCTCTTCACAAGGAAGAGGAAAATTCCGGACTTGACCCCTCTAAGGATTTTCGGATCCAAAATCTAGTTAGTTAAGACCGGGTCGAGCCCTCGGGCCTCTAGAGCAGCGATGTCCAAATGCACACTATCACATTTTGAGTGTGTATTGGACATTTTTTCACTTAGCACTGAGAAAAATATATGCGCTTAAACAAAAAGCATGAATATTTTTGGATTTTTGTTTGTTTGAACGCTACATATTTGGATTATTGCAGTACATTGCGAATGAAGCATAAGATCGGAAATTAACTGGTAATGAGTAATGTAAATGTAATATTTTATAAAATAAAGTACGTGTAGCAAAATCAAACAAGCGCAGCATACAACCCTACGTCGTCGCTGTCTCGGAAGCTACTGACGAGATTTCGTTAACGCTCTCAATGTATACATATTATGTGAGTCAAAAATTGAGTAGCCGAATGGCTGCTCTTGGGCACCGCTGCTCTAGAGCTAATCTCAGTCTTCCGAAACAGATCTTATCTATGTCCATAAAAGTGGTCATAGCAATGTCTCCATTGTTCAGTTCCCTTTCCACCACCCCGATCAAGTCGTTTTGGTAGAAAAACCACTCTTTGCTCCCTCCAAATACCAGGCATATAACCCGTTGCCAGACATGTCACGAATACTCCCCTCAATCGCTCGAGCAGCTGCTTCTGGCCCCACTGGAGCAACGCAGGTAATATCCCGTCCAGTCCCAGAGTCTTAAACGGGGAGAACGTCCTCAACGCACTTCTTATCCCGTTCCTCGTCATTATCCTTTACGCCTCGGTGATACCATCTACGCAATGCTGGCCAGGCCCTAGCGTGTCCACTGCTGTCAAGAAAGTGTCTGTCTACCATCTCCTGAATAGACTTTCCAGTGTCTCCAGCAGGACTCCATCTTTGTTGCGGATAAGTCCCATCATGGACACAGGATATCAGCTTCTGCAGTTTACATACATCAGAGATATCTTTCGTGACATCGAACCGAATGGCCCTTTGGTCAGACATGGTTAGCCTGTCCGAGACCCTCCAGTACGATAGTTTCTATATTATTTCAAAACTAGCTAGGGTTAGGTCATTAACTTCACTTCTGATTGCGTTTACAAAAGTCGGTTCAGACCCCCTGTTTACGATTTGCAGGTTAAATTTACCCACAAATTCGAGAATATTCTCGCCTCTGCGATTATCGTCGGAGCTACCCCACACTGTACTGTGAGCTTTAGCATCGCAACCTATAATCACATTCTCTTCCCTTTCCACACCGTATTTCACCAGCCTTTCCACCTCCAGAGCCGGTGGCGGCTCTGTTGAGTCATATGGTAGTCCCTTTACTAGATAGGCCCTTAATACTACCATGAAGTATGTCCAGGTTATCTTCCTCAAAGTGTCTCAGCATCATTGCTGACGCTGCCCTACTGTGGTGAATATTCTGCTGACACACCCGCAATATTTGTCCGCGCAGGCCCACCTCCCGCGGTCCGGTGTTACTTTCCCCAAGGAGTGAGCCACCGACTCCGCGGACTCGGTATTCGATTCAGGCTGGATCGTTCTGGAATATTACACAGTTTGGTCAAGACCGCAGTTGAGTTTCCCGCGGTCTTGATAGCCTCTGCCTCTTCCTTTAGGCACCAGACCGTCAACCTAACACCGACACTTGCTACTCTGCCGAACTTTTCTGCGAAGGTAACCCTCCATTTGGAGGTATCCCTTACGCAGCCGTTCTGAAGTTAAAGCCTCTTGAGGATGATCTCTTTGGTCTCGGTAGCACCGTGGACCACCAACGGTCCTTTCATCCTTCAAAGCATAAAGCCTGTCCGTATGCAGTTTGGAGCCCTGCTAGAGCAGGTTTCTTTTACAGCTTCTTGAGAACTGAAGGATTTTCCTTGTAAGAACTGGTCCAATGCCTGCAATACGTGGTAGTCCGTTGGTGGAAGGTCTGGTGAAAACGGTGAGTGACAGAGAGTTTCCAAGCCTAGCTCCTGTAATTTGAGTAGCGTTGTTCGAGCATAGATTGCATAGATTGACCAGGTCTCATAAAGCTGTTATGGATAATTCCGGCGCTGGACCACCAAACAGACACTATAAGCAAAGAATATACAATATATAGAAGGCGCATCTCATACGAATTTTTGAACAGCAAAATTTGTGCTGTGGACGTAGCTGCACGTCCATGTTGCGCAACATTAAGTAGTTTTTTGTGTTGCTACGCATTCTCTCTATTCTCCTCTCATTGTGTGATAACTTCGCTGCAATTTCGTGCTATTTGCTTCTCATTGCCATTGCTTTGTTTTTGTATAAATACAAATCGGGTTCACTTGTATTCCTTCATAAATGATTATGCGTAAGAAGAGTTGAGCGATGGAATCTTGTATATCAAAGGAGGTGAGAATGAAACTATGAAATTGTGGATAAAACCAGCGGTTGAGGGAAGAAGGGAATTTGACTTATTTTTGTTTTCTTTGCAATAACAATTCAGGTGCTTACGTCTGTCGGTCTTTTGATTTGGATTTTTTTTCGCTTAAGTAAGGGAAGTTAAGTTATTAAGTAAAGGAATTTTGTTTTTTGGAACATTTTGCCGACATAATAAACTGTTTAGTATTTTAAATTAGGTTTATTATTAAATTAGGTTATTGTTAATTGTTATTTTATATGTATAAAATTATAATTGTTGTACCAATATGTGTTATTGGTAATTCGATACATTGAGCTCAATGCAGGGTTGATTTCGTTTTATTGCCAGCCCATAGGCAATGCTTCCTTAATAAAACTAAAATCATGAATTTTAAAAATTTGGGTCTTTAATTTAATTTTAATAATGGTTTTGGACACTACAATAACAAGGCGGTCAGACAGTACAACAAATTCATGACAAGTCAAGACACTACAAATTCATAGACGGTCAGACAGAAGCACTTTGTTAGTACAAAATAACAAATACAAAGTCGATCTTCTGATTCCTTCGTACACGTGTTCAAAGTGTTTATATGCCGACTAAAGTATTTTTTTGCTTATACGAATTCTTCAACAGCACACTATGCTTGCAACGTAGATCGTACCAGCGCTTTACAAAGCTTGGACATCGAACAAGAAGCAGAACAAAGCTAGGAAACGTAAAATTTCTTCCAAAAACCTTAAAATGCAAAATTTAAAACAAATCCAGACGAATCGCACCGTTCTTCTCATCGCCCGCTGTACTCCAGAAATTGATCGTTTCTTTTTTTCACACTTTACTCGGCATGCGAGTGTTGGATCCATCTCTTCTTACGCAAATTCGCTTGCATTGTTAGTGCCAAATAACAGAAGCAAAGTCGATCTTCCGCTCCCTTCATACTCGTTAAAAAGATCTTCCGAACCCCTCACTCATTAGGAGATCATTCAATTTTGCTTTGTTATCAGCGCTGAGAAAACCGTGGCATGGCAAAGAGAGTAACTTCGCGAGTAGTGAAGCTGTTTTCACTCATTTGCTTACACCCGCTGCCTGCGACCGACCGCATCTGTTGAAAAATTTGAAATTTTGATTCATGCGTCTTCTATATTATTACATATTCTTTGCCATAAGCTTTTTCTGATGAACGTTTGGTATAGGGCTCTGTTTCGGAACCTGTTTTGTTATCCAACTATTGTGCCGAACGTTGTCGATTGTCGATTAATATCCATTCTTCATCAACCGTACCAATGTGGCGCACAGTGATCTGATTTTTTAAGAAGGCGGCCAAAAATCTTTTTTTTCACTATCACCGATTTTAAGATTGATTATTTCTTATGAAAGTAGATACTTGAGAACATAGTGGGCCAAAAAATTATGTCTCTATTTTAATGTTTTCACGAAAAACAGAGTAGTGTAAAAATCACTTTTCCGTCGTTTGTTAAAATTTGCTGATTTCATTGCACATTTTCAAACTTTAGGTATACATATCTCGATCATTTTTAATGATATTATGTTCTGGTTTTTTTTTACATAAAACCTTGCTATATTAGTATTTGAAGACAGTCGGGATAATGCTCCTATGTGCAACGGTTTTTTTAATATAATTTCTTAAAGAAAAGACCAAAATATAAGAAAATCTTAGATTTTTTAGAGTATAACTTCTAAACATCAAGCAACGTCAGAACGAAATTTAGATTTTCAGATAGAGGGAACTTTTCTATAAAAACCATACCAAACTTGGCTGCGTCAAGTTGCGTCTGTGGGAGACAGGCCATTTTATACTAGCTACAACACTAGCCTACAAATTAACATTTTTTTTGTAACGGGTTGTTTGACAACATATTCTAAAGGATTTTGGTCCGCTGATTCCAAAAATGATAAAATAAAATAATAAAATAAAAAAAATAAAAATGAAACTAGCCGTTTTCGAGATAATCGTTTTTGAAATTTTTGGCCACTTTACGTTAAGGTCCATCCACTTGAAGAGCTACTACAGCTGACATATGTAACCGATTCGATTGCAACTAAGATTAAATTAAAGAGGAAGGATGCATAAGGAAGGCGCATAATTTTTGTCTAACATCTAACATTACTTTGAAATCGGAAAAATAGTTTAAAACCTATTGTTGAAATCGTAACTTCAAAAGAGGAATTTTTTAGAAAAAAGACAAAAAACTGCTATATATCTGTATATAAAAATATGTTCCCGAAACTTTTTTACCCTTTTTATTTTTTATATCGATAGGTTGGATATTTGTGCGCCTTTTAAGCCTAATATTTTAGATGTAGATCATCATCATCATTCAATCATTCATCAATCATTCATTTTAAATTTCTTTATAACATTTTCAATATAAGCGGACTGTCTTAGAATTATTGTATTATCACTTCTATCGAATTTTATTCCAATAAAATATTTAATTTCAAATAAATCAGTCATTCTGAATTTGCTCATTAAATATCTTTTGAAATCCGTCATTGTTGCAATACCTGCTGTGCGATTACTAAATCATCTACATATAATAACACATATAAATTTTTAAGTATATTACCTTTATCAAGAATGTAAGTGCAACGATCTACCGCTGAGTTTACAAAACCTATTTCTTTTAAAAGGTAGTAGTAGTAGTGATGTTTTATTAGTATTACAATACTTTACAATACATTACTTATACAATAAACATTTATACAATATTAAATTTAATAGAATATAAAATATAAAAAAATTTTAAACAGATTTAACATTTTAAATATCTCACACATAGTGTTTTAAAGACATACAGGTTTCTCTCGGATTTTATATTGCTTGGTAGTTTATTAAATAATTGAAGACCCTTATAAAAAATGGAATTTCTCGCTGCTGCTGTGCTTTGATACTTTATCCTGAAGTCTCTTGCATTTCTTAGTTGGTATGGTTGTTCATCACCTACGAAATTAACTTTTTCTACTAGATATGTTGGTCCGTTTTTAATTTTATGTATAAACATTAGAGTATTTAACTGTAGTCTTTGGTTAACATCTAGCCATTTTAAGGTATCTAACATTGTTTTAACATTCGTATACCTGTTACATTTAAGTATGCATCTCATTGCTTTATTTTGAAACTTTTGTAATCTTCCCATTTGACCCATATTGCAACATGTATACAGCATGGAAGAACAATATTCTAAATGCGGCTTTATCATCACATTATAGATTTTTATTGCTGTCATATTGTTAATTTTACTTCGTATTCTTTTAAAAAATCCAATTTTTTCCCCAATTTTTTTACATACATATATACTCAACGTGTTCTTTCAATTTTAGCTCTTTGTCTATTATTATCCCAAGATACTTAATTTTATCTACCTCCTCTATGACTTGTCCATTTATTTTAATGTTTTCTTCACCGTTCATATTAATTTTCATTACTTTTGTTTTTTGTTCATTCAGCTTAAGTTTGTTCATTTTTAACCACACATTAACTTTTTCAATGTCTTGTACTAGTTTCTCAATACATTCCTTTTCATATCTACCTACAGAATATAATAAAGTATTATCTGCGTACAATATTATTTTACAATTTTCTATAACTGAGCACATATCATTAATATAAATAATAAATAATAGTGCGCCCAAGATTGACCCTTGCGGGACGCCATTTTCCACTTCTAAAAATTCAGATTTTTCATCATTCACCTTTGTTCTCTGCGTCCTTTGTGATAGATACGATTCAAACCATCTAAGTTCGGTACTTTCAACACCATACATGTAGAGCTTTTCTAGTAATAATTGTCTATCAATTGTCTCAAATGCTCTTTTAAAATCAAGGAATAGCGCCATTATTTTTATCTGATTTTCCACACTTTTCCAATCGCTAATAACATAGTTAACAGCAGTTTCGCATGAGTATTTTTTCCGAAATCCAGATTGATATTTTACAAAATGGTTATTATTTTCCATATATTGTTCTATCTGCTGTTTGACAACTTTCTCTAAAATTTTTTCCATAGTCTTTGAGGAGTTGATTGGTCTAAATTCTTCGCATTTTTTTGTTTTTGATACCTTTTCTACAGGCGTTATCATCGAGTCTTTCCACGATCGTGGAAACTCTCCGTTTTTTAATGACATATTAATTATTTTCAAGATCGTTTGCCCGAGTACATCCCAATTATCCAATATCATCTTTGTGTTAATTCTTTCAAAGTCTGATTTATTCTTTAAGTTTCTAATGATTAGTTTTAATTCATGATTCGTCACTTGTTTAAATTTAAATAAATTGGTCTTTTTTACTATGTAGTTAACATAGCTTATATTTTCAATAGAGTCTGTGATAGTTTTAACACTGTTGATAAAATATTCATTGAATCTAGTTGCTATTTCATAGTCTCTCGTGTATAAAATTCCGTTAAAGTTTATGTTCTCGATTTTTCTTTTGTCTTGCTTTAGTACCAAATTTTTTATTGCAGCCCACATTTGTTTCTGCGTATTGGCTCGTTCAATTTTATTATAAATGAAATTATTTTTGGCGTTAATTATACTAACTTTGTACACATTTCTAATATGTTTGTATTTATTCCAACTTTCATGCGTTTTTAACACCCGAGCTTTATGATATGCTTTAATTTTTTGGTTTTTTAATGATTTCAAATTTTCATTGAACCACTGACTCGAATTGTTGTCATTATATACATATTACTATTGTACTTGTAAAGTGATTTATTGTATTTTTTAACACATTTTCAAAGTTCATTGCATTATAATGAATATCTTTACTTGGGATATATAGTGTATCTGAATCTTGAATTTTGTTTAAGAAACTTTCTTTATTGTATTTAAAAACTTTAGTTTCACTATAGTTTGCATTATACTTGTAATTTTTTACGGTTATTTCCATATTAACGATTTCATGATCAGATATTTTGTTGTTTAGATTAATATTCACTTTCAGATCATACATATTTGTTATCACGTAGTCAATTAAAGTCTTCGTATATTTGGTAACTCTAGTGTAATCTTTAACTATTTGCATTAGACAATTGTCATTTGTTATACGTCCAATTTCTTGTTTGTATATGTCATTTTTTAACCAATCAATATTAAAGTCGCCTGCAACAATGATATTTTTGGGTAACTCGGTTAAATATTCAATTTGTTCTTGAAAAAAGTCACAAAATTCTCTTTCGGAACCACTCGGTGATCTATACACCGCCACAAGTATAATATCTTGATTGGAGTATTTGCATTCACATGCAACTAACCACATTTTGGATTCAATCGACTTTTCTATTGTGTTAATTATTTTCCAATTATCTTTTATATATATAATTACTTAATTATAATTATATATAATTCCGTTCTTGTTGAGTTTGAATTACATGTTACATGGTTATAGTTTTTAAGTTCAATTTCTCTTTCATGAGTATCATCGGTCATGTGTGTTTCAGTTAAAATCAGAAGATCTATTTTGTTGTTGTCCACCATTAACTCTAGTTGCTCGAAATTATTAGTAAGACCCTGAATATTCGTATATAACCCAGTTATTTTGTTTGATTGCTAATAACCAATCTGTTTTCTTTTAATTTCAAGTTTATTTTGATATACCACGCTCTACTTAATGTATCATCTATCACCTTAATGTATCATCTATCACCTTCGGAAAAGAATCTTTATCGGTTTCAATTATTGCATTGTAGTACACCCGATTGTTTTTATTTACTTCATAATACTTCACTAATTTTAACAAACTATTTCCAATAACACAGTTTTGTTTTTTTAATTTTTCAAGAATACTTTTATTATCATGTTTAAATTCCATGTTTGTTATTATAAATCTCGGATTAATTGCATTTGGTACTTTAATTTGATAGTTTTCACTCATTGTTTTTTCTATAGCGTCTTTTAATTTTTCTCGATCTTCGTTATTTTCACTTTCAATAACTATCACTCCATTATTTCTATTTTCAATGTTCAAACATGCTCAAAAACTTCAAACCAACTTGACTTTATTTAATTTGCAGACTTTATCACTACCACAGGAGGAGCTATCATATAAATTTCCTCTTTCAACATGCTATTTAAGAAGGAAGTTTTAACATCATATGGTGAACTTTTAAATTAAATTGGTTTGCAACCGATAATATAAACCGGAAACTAGAAATTCTTGCTACTGGAGCAAACGTTTCATCATAATCAATTAAATATTCTTGTGTGAAACCACGTGCAATGAGCCTAGCTTTATACCTAATTGGGTTGCCTAATTTATCATATTTAATTGTAAAAACCCACCTACAACCAACTATATTTTTATTTTCTGGCTTTGGTACAAGAGACCAAGTTTGGTTATAATAATGCGAACTAAGCTCTTCTTTAGTTGCTTCTTCCCAATATACCCTATCGTTTCTGCATTTAATTGCATCAAAAGAATTTGGAGTACTATTTATGAAATTCTGTGCATTCATTCAACACTTTTAAAATTTGAAAAAACATCAGATTTATAAGTTATTAAGGGCCAGTTTTTCAGTGCTCGGTTATCGTCGTTTCTCAGTTAACCTTCGTTTAAACGACACATTGTGTTTTTCAGTGCTCGTTTAAACGGAGGTTAACTGACCAATATTGGTGAGTTAAACTCCGGTAAATTTATCTTTTTAATAGATAAAGAAACAGTTGTTTCTTCGAGTACAGACATTTACCTTTGTTCAAAACTATGCTAATAATTTTGTTTATTTGCACCAGAACAGCTGTTCTCTTTGTAAAAATGAAAATATTGACAAGTGCTACCAAAAAAGGTTTAGGTATACGCTAAATATTCATTGAATTTATATAAATTCTGTATGAAATATAGGTAAGATACGTTTAACATAGATAAGTTAAACTCGCACTGTAAAACTCAAATCTCAGTTAACTTTTGTTTGGCGTTTAACTAATCGCCGTTTAAACGCCTTTTAAACGAGCACTGAAAAACTGGGCCTAAATAAGCTACACAGTAGTGCGTATATTGATTACGTAATAATTACATAATAATTTTTGCCATCAATTGTTGAAGGTGTTATCGGACCACAGACATCTGAATGAAACACAAATAATGGTCTTTTAATATAGTCCTTATTTTTAAATCTATTAAAACTTAGTCTAGCTTGTTTCCCGTTTATACATGCCTCACATAATTCATTATTAGGCTGCACATTCCTTAAAGGGTTAATATAGCTAAACATATTTTTGCCTTTTATATCTAAAAATTTTCCATTACTAATATGCCCTCATCTTTCATGCCACAATAGATAATCATTACTTTTAATTGCATTTGACGCATATAATGTTCTACTCAAAACAAAGTCAATAATTGGTACATTATTCATACATACCAATTTACCATCAATAATTACATGTCCATCCTTACTAACTTTTACACTGTTTATCTTTTACTCCTGTATTAAATTCAATAGCCATTCCAGCATCTTGCGTCCTTTTAACGGAAAGTAAATTTTGTGAAACATCTTTACAGAATAAAACATATTCCAGTGTAATTTCATTTTTAAAATTACTGCAAAGTCTCACTATGCCTTTTTTCGTGGCATAAATATATTCTCCACACTTTGCAACTGCTATTTTTATTGGCGACTCCAAGTTGATATAATCAGCAAACAGATTTTCTTCAGAATCCAAAGCTCAGAAGCTCCAAAGAATCAGAAGCTCCTGAATCCAAAAGGAATGACACGTTTACATCATTAGGAATTGTAACCTTACGTCTCATCATAAATGCAAAACCATTTTGTAGATCAGCTGTTGCAATTTGTGCAGTTTTAGCATGTTCACTATTTTTGTTGTTTATAAGTTTTTTATATGCATAGCAATCATTTTTAATGTGCCCTTTTTTACCACAGTTCATTTCTTTCACTTTTGTTCCAATCTCTAATTTGTTCCGGAACATCAAAAGGCTTAATATTTCTTTTCACTTTTTCCATTTTTTAATATTTTATTTTTATTCTTATATTTTAATAGTTCAATTTTTTTTTTTTTATTTTTATACTTCACAAAAAATGTAATAATATTTTTTTTATATTAATCACAATCAATGGACCGTATCTGGGCCCATAACCTTTTAGATGTAAATAATAAAACACAAGTTCAATTTTAATTACGAATGTCTAAGTCCTTATTTAAAATAACTTTTAAGATACGATCTTGTCACTATTAGAGACCACAAAGGAATGAATAAAAGAACTCTTCGTTTCTATAAAGTAAACTACTAGTACGTATCCTTTTAAAAACGGACATAGATAACATGCGACCACTCTTATCTTCTTAGAAAAACAATCAAAGTATGTTTACTTTGACCTAACGGAATAACCTATTTCCGATCAACGTATTTTTGCTTCGTGTCACAGAATTTCACAAGAATGTGTTATTGCGTATTTCTTTAAAAAGTGTTATTGCGTATTTCTTGACACAACTGAAATTCTTGTGAATTCAACATAATATAACAAAAATCTGCACAGAAATGCTTCTTTCCCGAAGCAATTAAAATAACCCCAAATTCAGCCGAGGTAAAAAAAAAAAATTTTAGATAATTAATTTAATTTAATGAAAGTTTTTAAATAAAGTGTTCTTCAAATGAAATATATCCATAATTATTTTATTTGCAAAGATTTCGTTGGATTAAAAGCATTTACGGTACTTCAATTATGCAGAATTCGATAAAAACTGGCGGTACTCGTGCTCAAACCTTATTTATTCTTGTCATTATCACTCAATTTTTATCATCAAGGTGTCAGCTAAAAAGCTAAGTAATTAATTAATAAAAAGCTAAACGTTAGATCTATTTAACAAAAAACCTCGTTGAAATATTCCCACGCGTTCAAAAGTTATAGATTTTTGGCCGCCTTCTGCAAAAATCAGCCCACTGTGCGGCGTAGAAAAGGTTAGATTTTATACTGTAACAGAAAAGAGAGGCAAGCTTCGAAATGATTTCTTTTTTGATGCTCGTTTAACTCATACGGAACTTATCGATAGAGACATTTCTACGATCTAACCAAAAATATGTTTTTTTGGTTGAAAAATACACGAGTATACTTAAATATGCCTTATTTATTAACCATTATTGTAATTAATTTTTCCTTTTCATGACTAACAAATTTTTCATTTTATTTCAGTACACTTTTTCCAACTTACACTTTTACACAATTTCTTTATACTTATTTTATTATATTAATTAATTAATTAATTATAATTACTTTTGGTAACTTAACCAGAACGCTGTTTCTTGACGTCATTAAAATTTTCACCTCAATTGAATTTTTCAATACAAGTTAACACACAAACTATACAATTTGCTTAAATTTAATATTGGTGGATGATCAACTCAACTAATTTATTGGACTTCGTATCCAAAACTATTAACAACTTTAAATCTGGCTTGCAAACTGACGTCACTTACACTGATTTCAGTCAAGCTTTCGATGTGGTGAACCATAAGCTGATGCTCTTAAAACTGACTCTCTTCTGATTTCCTCCTGCTCTTGTAAGCTGGATAGCCTCCTAACTAAATAACCGAACTGAAGCTGTACGGTTCAAAAATTCATTATCTTTTAGGTTATTTTTCCTAATTGTAAGAAAACGCCGTTCTTTTTTTGGTTTTTTAACCACCTCGGTTAAGTATTTTAATATGTAACTACATTTGTATATATGATATACTTAATATAATAGTATTATAGTAAAGGGTCCACAATCTAACGTTTTTTTTTTTCAACTAGTGCTTATTTCGTGAATGGTAACACTTAGCTCATGTCTGATTTGACAGATAATTAGTTTTATCCTTCCGCTGAACGAATATGGTTGTGTATACGCTTGAACAACGCTGGGAAATATTTTATTTATTTATTTATTTATTTATTTAAACACTTTTACAGGAGGTGCCCTAAGAATGAATTCTTTTGTAGCACAGAAGGTAACAAAGATATAAAAAACAATAACAAATAAATTCAAAACTTAACTTAACTTAATACTTATAACAAATTAACTAATATTTTAGGGGGTGGAGAAGAGGAGAAGGGTACAGAAGGAACAGAAGAAGTAAGAAGAAGAAGAAGAAGTAAGCTCTTGAATGTAGTGATTATTTAGGTGCTGAAGAAATGTTCCCAAGCAAGTCGCCGGAAGGCTTTCTCTTCCACAATAGTTTTCAGTCTGTTTGGTAAATTATTCCATAACTTGATAGTGCTGACAAAGAATAATCTCCCCGTGCTGAGGTAGTTGAACTGCGGAATTATTAGATTACGTGAACGATTGGAGCTACCGAAGCATAATTTTATAAACAAATAGGTAGGTAGCCCCGTGTAAATTAGCCTGTGCAGGAAAACACAGTTACGAAAATTAATAAGGTCGAAGAGATCACCACCTATGATAGAGTATCTCCGACCACCAAGTTGATCAAAGCGTCGTAGACCACAAACAAATCTTGTCAAGTTGTTGAATAAGACCCTTAATTTGTTCGTCGATACAGAATCAAAGTTACAATACACCAATTCGCTATACGTTATGATGGGCAGAATGAGCTGTCGCACAATCCTTCTTCTGGTTTCTACAGGGAGACAATTAGCCGCATAACGAAAATTACGCAAAACAGCGTACACTTTACTTACAACCACATTGACATGATCAGTACAAGTTAAAGTTGAGTTTATGCAAAAACCCAGATTTGTAATTTTAGATACAGTCGTGAGCGCCTTATTCTCTATATAAAATGGTGGAATATTGGTCAAATTAGCAGCATTACGAAAAACAGGTAAGACAAATGATTTGGAAACATTGAGTTGAAGACAGTTTTCACTACACCAGCGAGAAATATTCTGGAGATCGCTGTTGATTTTTGAGCACAGGTTGTCAATGAGTTCAACACTACTAGACAGGTATAGCTGCACATCGTCTGCATAGGCATGCATAGTCACATATTGAACAGTAGTGAATATGTCATTCAAAAACATTGTAAATAAAAGAGGTCCCAAGACGGAGCCCTGAGGAACCCCAGCCTCAACTGGCTTGAATTCTGAGTAAGCCGTATTAACTTGAACTCTTTGAAATCGTTCACATAAGAAGCTGCGTATAAGCTCAGTCGCATTAGGTGAAAATAGAAAGTACTTCCTCAACTAATGGCATAAGAGCGTATGATCAACAATGTCAAATGCTTTAGAAAAATCGAGCAGACAAAGAAGAGTCACATTCTGCCGATCAAATTCTACTCTTATGTCATCGGTGATTTTGAGCATAGCTGTAGAGCAACTATGCTTTGAGCGAAAGCCGGACTGAAAAGGGTTAAGTAAGTTTTTGTTAGAAATGTAACAATTAATTTGAGACACCATTAATGATTCACAAACTTTGGAAAGAGCAGGTAAGATACTTATGGGTCGAAAATCAGACAGTAGAGTAGCAACAGATTTTTTCGGTACTGGGATAAGTGTGGCTAATTTCCACAAGGAAGGAAAAGAGGAAGTAAGGAGAATATGATTGATAATGGCTGTGAGGGGTGAAATTAAGTAAGGTAGAATTAACTTGACAAATTTTATTGAAATTCTATCAAGACCCACCGAAGGCGATTTTATAGATAAGACTTCTTTGATAACATCAGATTCCGAGACATTTGAGAAATGAAATAACTCGTCTTCATTATCATTGTAAGTTAATTCATCTATATGGGGGCCATTAGTATAATTGGTCGAAAGGAATTCGCTAAAGTCGTTGGGATTTAGGTTAACATTTCTAGACCTTTGACGCCCAAGTCCAATATTTTTTAATCGTCTCCAGAGCTGTTTAGAGCTCAGATTAGGTTTAAATCTAGATACAAAGTACCTTTCTTTTGATTTCTTGACCATTAGAGTGGCAAGGTTACGCGCTCGTTTGTACAATTCCCAACTCGTTTGTGTAGGATTTCTTTTGAATCTTGTATGGAGCAAATTTTTTTGTCTGATAGCAGCTTTAACCTGTGACGAGAACCACGGACATGAATTAGGACTAACATTTATTGTACGAACAGGCACAAAAGAGTCAAACAGAGATTGAACCACATTAACAAAAAACGTGATCTTATCATTAACCAGGAGGGCTGACCAAAGGGGTGCCCAGTCAATAAGCGCACTTGTCCGAAATAGTTCGTCAGTATTGATAGATTTGTAGTCAAAGAAAGAAAACGAAGTGGGTAGGGAATTATTGCCGAAGCTAATATCAAAAGAGCAGAAAAGTAAGTCATGGTCAGAGATGAAACCAATCTGGGTACATAGTAAAGCTAAAGCGGGCTCAGAGACTGCAAAATAATCAAGTAAGCTAGGTTGGACGTTATTACCAAATCGGGTAGGAAGTGATTCGTTCACGATGGAAAGGCCAGCTGTAGAGAACAATTCCCGAATAGATGAGGAATAACAGTCAGTCTGTAAAAGATTGATATTAAAATCGCCACATATTATTAAATGATTAACTCTTAGTGAGTAGTCAGCTAGAGTGTCAAAAAAATTACGTAAATTGGTATGTTTGTTAGGGTTGTACACACATGAAATAAGTACTTTTGAGACTGAATCGGACACAGAAATAGACAAATACTCGGTATCAGACTCACCAGACATGAATTCTAACTGTGAACGATAAATAGATTTAACATAGATGGCGACTCCACCTCCGCGTCGACCAGATCTGTCGCAGCGAAAGAGTGTATAGTTGTTTATTTTAAGTACAGATTCCTTTAATTCGGGTCGGAACCAGGTTTCAGTCACACAGATAATATCGACGGACGAGAACTCGAATAGGCTCCTAACATAATCTAATTTGTGGCCGCTGAGGCTACGAGCATTAAAGTTAACAATATTGAACGCGTTATTTTGTTTACAGAAAATATCGATCAGTAATCTGTTATCATAATCAACACTACCAGCCGTAGGGGAGACAATCATTTAAGCACCATATAGGAAGAGAGGTCAGACAACAAGCCAGGAGAACACAAAACACAATTTACCAAGCATCCAAGAGAATTACTAACAACGACAGTGAAGCTAGGAAGTGAGCAGACAACACAAAAGAATAGATGAAAATGAACAGGAATGGTAATTAAATGAGAGCAACTGAGAAAAGTAGGTGTAAGAGAAGAGTGTAAAAAGTAGGTGAGGAAAAAATATTGATGCAGTCGTATAACAGTTTAGAGTAAAAATGAAGCATTTTAAGAATTTTTGATTTTAAGAGCTAACAATTTGAAAAATGATTTAAGTCGTTAACAATAGTTGGAGAGCTGTTTGAGTCATACTTGACATATATATTTCCTCCTCTGGAATACGCTGCCACGAGTTTTTTTTTCACGTTTCAGCTTCAGCGCATATTGAAGAAGTTTCAGTTTTGATTTCCCCAAACTTTCGTGCACATGTATTCTTTTAGCTCCCTCTATGCCCAAATCGTCAGTACTGAGCGGAAGTCGATTTTTTCGACAAAATGAAGAGAGAGAGCGCATAAGTCTGGACCGGTCGCGACTCGATCTGAGCTTGACAACAACGGGACCATCAGACGCTTTGTTTTTGTCCTTACGAGTTCGGAAAATATCACACACAGCTAGCGAGTTTTTGTCAACGCCAACAGTGTTGCACACACTACCAAATAGTGGTTCAAGATCATCACTCACAGACGAAGGAATGCCTGTTATTAAAATGTCAGCAGCCACGGCATCGTCCTCGAGCTTATTAACTCTGCTAGACAGACAATCAGTATCAGCTTTTGTCTCGGCGATCTTCCTTTCTTTTTCTAGCAGCTCAACACGCGAGATTACATTGTGCAGCTCAGCCTTCAAGTTAGCGACCGTAGCAACTAATTCCCCAACTCTGTCTAAGATTCGGTTTTCAGATTTAGAGATGCTCTCACTAATTTGGTTGACAACACTTTCGCGGAGCTCTAGTAGTTTAGCATCGAACGAGGCTGGGGAGTTGCCAGTTGTGCTGAGAGAAACATGAAATGAAACATTGAGACGTACTTGTTATTATTGTTGTTATTATTACGAAGTACTCGTTTCTCCGCTCCAGCGATGACCTTGTTTGCCGAAGCAGCAGCCCTTTCTCGTGTGTTCAACATTTTAGAAATATAACTTTAATTATTACAATTCGAAGCCAAAATAACAACCGATTTATAACAGAACGAAACAACGACAATAACTTGAACAAAATTCTAGCCTCAAGGCAATTTTAGCGTTCAAAATTCAACATAAACGAGCTTAAATTGTTAGCACTTGAATATACACGTCTACTCTCCACGAATGTATATTTCAAAGAAATATTGTGACATTACTTTGAAAATCCGATCCCGATTTTGCCAAAAAATCATCTTTTCAGATGAAGCTCATTTTGATCTTGGCGGGTATGTAAACAAGCAAAATTGTCGCATTTGGGGCACAGAAAACCCGCACGCATACATTGAAAAGCCGGTGCACCCAAAACGAGTCACTGTTTGGTGCGGATTTTGGTCCAGAGGCATAATTGGGCCATTTTTCTTCGAAAATGAGCAAGGAGTGGCCGTTACAGTCAATGGCGATCGTTATCGAGCCATGTTGAAGAGGAGGATATTGGCAACATTTGATTTTAACAGGACGGCACTACGTGCTACACAGCCGAAGCTACACTCGCATTTTCAAAAAAAAAAAGTTATTTGGCGGACCCTATAGTAACGAGTCAAGTTTGAGGAGCGACCGTGGCGTATCGTGCAAGCGTTCGAACACTCTGAATTTTTATGGCCATGGCAACATATCCCACCATAGCCACTTGAGCAAACTCTTTACCGCGACGCGATGAACAGGCGTAGATAGCAAATGATATCGGAAGACCAGAAGCATCCTTTGAAGACTGTTCCGATCGGACAAAAAGAAGAAAAATAAAGGAAATAACTACAACTTTTGGAGCGGAAATGGTATCAAGAGCATATCTTCAGTAACTCAGAGGAGAAAAGAAATATGTGGAAGCTTCCATAGTCGAAAGAGCTTCACATGCTAGTCCAAATCGACTGAGAAGGGTTCTCAATTCCTTCCCAACTCCTAACCAAGTGCAAGATGATAACAACGAAGCTAATCGATTCTCTTCTGATGCAGCTTTGGCTATTTATATTGAAGCAAAAATGACAAAACACCAATATAAATTAATAAGGGCCAGTGCTGTGGAAATTGGAGTGAAATGCTATCCAGCTTACGAACATATTCTTACTGCGAAGGATCGATGTATACCACATCTAAATGAAGGCAGCATAACAACAATATCAGCAGAAGTCAGTTTACAAACATTATTGGATCACACTTCAGAGCGTATTTTGGAGACCCTTTCAGAAGATTTTGTTAAGTAGAGCAGCGGAAAACTAGTGATGCTGTCTAAATGGGGTTGTGATGGGTCATCTGGACAAAGTGAATACAAGCAAGGCATTGATGAATGCATTACTGACGCCGATGTGTTTATGGTCTCTCTTGTACCTTTGCGATTATACGACACTTCTCCTGCAATAGTCGACAAGCCATCCACATCTTCAGCAAATGTGTTACAACTATCGGAGAATTTGTAGAAAAACCCATCGCCATCGATAAAAATGAAAAAATACCTGGTGTTCTTATTTTAGCAATGTTTACATACGACTATGTTTCTTTTTCATACTAAAGGCACACAATTTTAAGTATTGTGACATTTTTTTTTGTGGAAATTGAGTATCTCAAACATTTAAATTGTTATACTGAAACAATAAGCTTTTAATATTGCATGAATAATACTTAATAATAAAAAAAACAAATAAGATAAAAAGGTTATTTTTTTGACGCGACTTTGATTGAACGCGACTGACGTATCGAAATGGTTTAAAAATATAAAAAAAATATCTAGATATTTCGTACTTAGATTAGCGTAAAGATACATGTTTATTCTTTCATTTGCAAAAAACCGCATTCAAATACCTTAATCTGATCAAAAGTTACAGAATTTTGACCGCCACTAAGTCGAAAACTGCAATTCTAGTCCACTGTGCGACTGTCAAAACACAATCAGGTCTAATAATAATATAATAATCTAATAATATCTGGCGGTATGTACCGCAGAAACGCTAACTAATAACCTTGCAAGACGGGACATCAAAAATTCAGGAGGGAACGTACCTCAGGAGGAAGCGTATATATAATAGCAATAGTACGCATCAGCACAAGTTAAATATTCAAAGTTAGGTTAGGTTAGGTTAGGTTGAAAGGGCGTGTGGCCGCAAAGCGGCCACTTCCACCGAGGCCTTAAGGCCCATTGTGAGTGCCCTCGTTTTGGTTCTACGGGAACCTCACTGTTCCGGACGGCTACTCAGGCCGAGCCCCATCGAGTGGGTGGGGCAATGGCCGGGTGTAGGCCGATCTGGTGCTCTTGATTAGCTTTATGAGACTAGTCACCGGGCGCTCTGCCAACTCTGTCAGCCTCTCGAGGTACTCCGCCCCCACACTGCAGAGGCGGAGGTATGCGAGGGCTGGGCATTGGCAGAGCAGGTGGTGAATAGTCTCCTCCTCATCCGCGTCGTCACAACATCTACAGTGATCCACTCTGGTGCCTGGCTTCCACCTGGTCACCATAGTCCCTATGGGGCAATGCTCTGTGATCACTCCTGCTATTACCTAAATTGGTCTCTGAGCATTGAGAGTATCGTCTTAGAGTTCTTTCGGTTGAGCTCTGGCCATAGTGAGCGGCTGATAACACAGTCTGACCTGGTCTTCCAGGTGTGATTGGTTATGTTTGTCACTATGGTGTCAATTGAATTCATCTGGTTAGAGATAGGTGTCTTGACAGAGGAGTCCGCCTCCTCAGCCCCCAGTGAGGAACCCGTTCTAGGCACGAGATCTGCTCGCTCATTGCCTTCGATATCCGAGTGGCCTGGGACCCAGCAGGTCCTGACGATGTGTGTTCTCATTAGGTCCCGCAGTTTGCCTCTGCATTTCAAGACAATCTCTGAATTTATGGCAGCCTGGCTGTCTATGAAGAAATTTATATCTGTTTCAGATACCCTTTCTTCCAGGACATAGTTTGCTGCTCGCTCGATCGCGAAAATCTCTGCCTGGAACACACTGTACTCATCTGGCAATCTGTATGATCGCTGTGCTTGCAGCGTGTCAGAGTAGAAACCGGCTCCTGTCCCTTCACTGGTCTTTGAGCCGTCCGTGTAAATTGAAATACCCTTGAGCCGTACCTGCTCTGCAGCCGACCACTCCTCCCTGCTGGGAAGGAGGATCTTAGGTATTCCATTAAATTCGGTCCTCGGAAGAATGTAGTCCGTTTCCGCCGTAGTCCGTAGTCCGCCATCCACATCTTCAGCAAATGTGTTACAACTATCGGAGAATTTGTAGAAAAACCCATCGCCATCGATAAAAATGAAAAAATACCTGGTGTTCTTATTTTAGCAATGTTTACATACGACTATGTTTCTTTTTCATACTAAAGGCACACAATTTTAAGTATTGTGAAATTTTTTTTTTGTCGAAATTGAGTATCCCAAACATTTGAATTGTTATACTGAAACAATAAGCTTTTAATATTGCATGAATAATACTTAATAATAAAAAAAACAAATAAGATAAAAAGGTTATTTTTTTGACGCGACTTTGATTGAACGCGACTGACGTATCGAAATGGTTTAAAAATATAAAAAAAATATCTAGATATTTCGTACTTAGATTAGCGTAAAGATACATGTTTATTCCTTCATTTGCAAAAAACCGCATTCAAATACCTTAATCTGATCAAAAGTTACAGAATTTTGACCGCCACTAAGTCGAAAACTGCAATTCTAGTCCACTGTGCGTCGATCATCAAATCTACACGTACGCAGAAGCATCTTACAACAAACCCGCCATCCTACAAGCCGATATCCCATCAACATCAATTAAAGAAGTACTTAGCTTAGAAATGCTAAAGGATCTTCACCTTTCAAACACAAAAAGGTATGACTACTGAAAATGGGACACTTTTAAAGAACTGTTTGAACAGCTTATCATCTCCAAGGACAAAGCTAATGTTGAAAAGATTTGCATTTTGAAATCCAAGCTTAAAGGAGATGCGGCTCGTCACATAGCAAATTTACCGTAGTACTAATTTTTCAGTAGCGTGGGATATACTCGAATATCAGTATACTAATAAAAGGTCGATAGCAAATGCATATTTTACGAAGCTAGTAGATGCATCCTTCATTTTTGTATCGGCTTGGAATGTCAAGACATTTCATAGGACAATAAATGAGTCTCTTCAAGCACTCAATAATTTAAGACTAACGTCTGACCAGCTATTACAAGCTTTTGTGAATTTTATTTTATTGTGAAAGCTTGATGATAATTTGAAATTAAAATATGAAATGACCTTAAAAGATTCAGAAATGATTCCACAGATGGACTCACTACTTAAATTTCTGAAAAATGAATGCAAGTAGTTTTAATAAGGTAATTGCAAATAAAGTAACTACCTTTACTCATGAGAAATGTATCATGAAGTGGCGAAGTGTTTCACCCATTAACTCAATGTTTAAAGTTCAGAGCTTTATCTGCAAATGAAAGATGGAATAAAGCTCTGGCATATAAATTATGCTTTAAATGCTTAAAAACTGCGCATAACAGTAAAGAATGTAATCTAATGAATTGCAAAACTTGCAATGGTTCCCATCATTATCTCCTTCACAAAGAAAAACCGAACTCAAAAAGTGCCGTGTTAAAATCTAAAGAAAAGAGTGTTTTATAGGTGGAAATAGCAAATACATTATTTTATCCACAGCTCTTGTACTAGTACAAGATGTTCACGGAGAATTTATAGAAGCAAAAGCGTTGCTAGATAGTGAGTCACAGGTAAGCTTGATTTCAAGTAGTTTAAAGTATAGATTGGGGGTTAATTCGAAAAAAGATAGTTCAGTTATCGAAGGGATTGGAGAAACCAAATCCAATATTAATGAGCGAATAATAATATTGTACAAATAATAATAATATTTTACAAATATTGATTTGTTGGTAGTGAAAGAAATATTCTCTGATCTCCCTTCACAAAAGATATTGAGAGTAGAAATTTCAAATAATATTCAGCTTGCAGATCCTCAGTTTCACATCTCCAGTAAGATTGATCTTTTATTAGGTGCCGAAATATTTTACACTCTAATAAAACAAGGTCAAATATAGAGAGAATCTGCAAATGTAGAGAGAAATTCCTTGTTCTGTGGGATTGTCTCACATAACGAAAATAATTTAGATTTTAATTTAAAATAATTTAATTTAAACCAATTGAGAAAGTTTTGGGAGTTGGAAGAGATTCAACATCAAAATGAGCATCAAACCGCTGGCGAAAAAAGAGGTGACAAAATTTGAAAGTAGGTTCTGATGGTAAATTTATAGTCTATATATTAGACTAAATTTATAGTCTATAGAAAGGCAGCGCCTTTCAATAAATCCTTAAAGGATATAGGTGAATCAACACTGCAGGCTAAGAGACGCTTTTATAACTTACAACGAAGGCTTAATAAAGACAAAAATCTTAAAGAACAATACATGCAATGTATGAAATAATATTTACACTATTTGAAACACATGAAACTTATAAAAGATAGTACAAAATTCGATAGTACAAAACATCAAAAAATATCTACTTAAATGAAATTTTGTACACTGGTACCAGACTACAAGAAGACTTATTTAATTTCCTGCATAGATTCAGAAAATTCACCTTTTTTCAGCGGATATTGAGAAAATGTATAGGTAGATCTGGGTAGAAGAAAATGATCAAAAGTTTCAATTAGCGCTGGAGTGCTCAGCGCTAAAACATATGCTTAAAAACATACCTTTAAAAACATATGCTCTAAAAACAGTAACATATGGAACTTCTTGTGTACCTTATTTAGCTGTTAAATGTCTCCAAGAAACCGCTGAAAGGGAAAAATTCAAATTCCCAAAAACAGCAAAAATCCTAAAATCAGACTTTTATATGGATTATTTAATGACAGGTGGAGACAGTTTACGGGAGATAGAAACTCTGCAAAAAGAGGTAAATATTATTTTAAATAAGTATGGGTTTCGATAACGAAAATGGTGCGCAATTGCTAATGAAGATAGGGAGGTAGAATTTAATATCAAAATGGATCAGACTAATATATAGTAAAAGCTTTAGGTGTGACTTGGAGACCAAGCACAGATCCGTTTTAAATTCAACCCATCCTCCTTTCTGATGATTTCAATGATTTTCAAGTGTTAACGTCTGGCCGTTTTGTGTCTGGAGAAGCTCTGTCAATTATTGTTGACCGTAGTGATAATAATTGTTATAACGGGCTGCGGGTTCGCTGGAAGGCAGTAGAGAAAAATTCCAAAGAATTTTGGAAGCAATGGTCGTCTGAAGAACTTGATAGAGCCTCAAAAGAGATTCAAGTGGAAGCATTCATTATCTAACATAAAACAAGGCGAATTGGTTCTTTTGAAAGAAGATAATTTTCCTCCAATGAATTTGAGAAGGGGGAGGATAATAAAAACTATTATTGGTAATGATGGGAAGTAGAATGGTAGACGTAAGGACTAGCACTGGTGAGACGAAACGGTTTATTAAAAATATTTGTCCTTTTCCTACCACAGATACAAATGATAATAAGAAAGAAATATGTGATTGAAATATGTGAAAATGTGATTAAAAAACAAAACGAGGTAATCTGGAGGAACTCTGATGACATCAACAATTATTGGTTTTCCAATAAGAGGTGTAATTTTAAATAGCTATGGTCCTGTAAGCGTGGTCGTGGTGGCCATTTGGCTGATGTTGTTTTTCATTATTAACGGCATACCTTCCTCTTTATTACGAAATAAACATGCGATAATTTATCTCAAAAAATGGCATTTTTCTTTGAATATCAAATTTACACCTCTTATTGGAAAACCTTTTATAATCTCTCCGAAGTGATCAATAACCAATTGAATGAAGACATGCTATATACTATAAATAGCTATATGGTAGCAATAGAATCATTTGAGTTGATGCCGCATGATGATATTGAGCCCTTATGGAATGTCAATGGAAATTTTATAGAAAGACTTCACTGCAGAAATTTCAAGTTAAAATTCATGCAAGGTCATCCTGGTCGTCCTGAATTTAGGCGAGAATCTCCAGCTTCCAGATATTGATCCGCTGGAGCTTGGACGCGTCGCTACGGTCACAGGTCGAACAATGAATCAGTCCGTTTTATTCAAAATAAAAATGCCTGTAATATACAAGGAAAAACTCAATGCATATTCAATTTACTCATGTCCGACACCCCACGATGGGTATTTCGTTAGTGTGAAAACATTCTAATAGATGGAAGAAAATCTAATTCATTGCCAACAGCTGAAGAAGTTAATGCTGTGTCCACAAACTCATCCTCTATACAACGTGAACGGAGCTGAGGAATGCGAAATCCAATTACTTCTTAGAAGACAAACGCTCCCTAAAACTTGTGAGATAAACATCATGCTACCACGTAGCTTTTGGATGCAGTTGCATACAGCGAATTCTTGGATATATTCAGTCTATAAAGAAGAGTGTCTACAAATAACTTGTGATGAGATCCCGAAGTTAATCACAATAAGGGAGCAAGGTGTTTTACAATTGAGACCAGGCTGCCAAGCAAAAGCTATAGGAATTAATCTATGGGCTTACGACGACTATACACCAGAGGTTAACTTCCATGTTCCGCAGATAAATTTATCCGAGCAACTGCCTTCGTTAAAATATGTCCGGATAAATGGGGATTTACAAAGCTTCAAAATTCCGGAATTTCCAAAGCCGAGTGTTGAATCTTACATAACTGTACTAACTGCCAGGTTTCTTATTAGAAGACTTGTTTGAGGTACTATGGAAAAGTACCATAAGATAAAGAAACACATGTTCACATAGAGCATGGGATAAGAGAACAGCATTTAGTACAGTTTGTTTAGGATACCTTTCTCGAGACTATCGATTTATGTCTTATCACTTACGAGAGCGTATGCATGACTAGAAGCCTGGCTTAATTTATCTATTGTAAAGAAAATGTAATCAGCCATGGCGACATACACATTATAGACACGACACAATATGACAAACTGACAGAATATGAAATATGACAGAGGAACTCGAAAGGACAATTGCACAAAACATTTCACACACTCATCCACTATATCCTTTCCTCGTCCACGAAATAACCCAAATCCGCACATTCCTCTCAAAACTAACTCCCAAACAAAGAAAGAAACGTTCACTGGACTTCATCGGCACTGCATGGAAATGGATTGCTGGTAGCCCAGACCACCATGACCTAGAAATAATAAACCAGAACACAAAAAATTTACTAGAAAATAACGACAGGCAAATAATAAGAAATAAAAAATTTTTAGGCAGAATTAATGAAAGAACCAAATTAAATAATGTAATACTAAAAAATTTTAAAGATAATGAAAGTATAAAATTACAATTAAGCCTTAAAATAAAATATAAATTACAATTAATTAAGGAAGAACTTGTAAACATATGTAGAATATGTCTTACACTGGGCCAAATCAAACATTGTGAATTCATTTATACTATCTAATCTAGAAATAAATACTATTGAAAATATTATTAAAAACGAGGAAATCCCGTATATTAATATTCAGGAGGAACTAGAATTTACTGACGCATAGCCGCAAACGGCACATCTATTATTTATATTTTAAGTCTGCCTACCACAAAGAAAGAAATGTGTGAAAAAATAATACTCAAAGGAGTAAAAAAAGATAATAAAATAAATAAAATAGATTTCGAAGCAATAATAAAATGTAAAAACAATGATTATGGTTTAAAAAATAAATGCAAAGAATATAATAAAATAACAATTTGTAATAATAACAATATCATAGAAATTAGTAATAATAGTTGTATAGGTAATCTTATGAATAGTAAAAGCCCAAACAACTGCACACGAATCAACGCCGACCACATCACCACAATAGAAGAAATACAACCAGGAAATACAACCACTAGAACTAAGCGGATCCTTTATAACTAAGCACAAAAACTCCACTATCAAGATAGGAAACCAGACATTCTTCGTACACGAGATGAGCAACTTACAACAAAACCCAGAAACTCCGTTGGAAGAAGTACTATCCTTACAGATGATGAAGGACCTCCAAATACAAAATACAAAAAAGCTAAAATCCATAAATCAAATTAGCCTAACATGCAACATTACCCTGATCACATCAATAGCAATAATAATCACCATACTCGCCATCAGAACCGCAAGGAAGGACTCAGAAAATCAAGGACTCGATGAACATACAAAACCCCCTACCACTTCAGAGACAAGCGAAAGGCGAACGGGGACGTCCGCACTTGAGGAGGGAGGAGTTAACACACTAGATCACACCACCACCAACTACGGTAACCCAACACCCCACACGTGCAACCCAAAGATTCCATTAGCTCAGCGTTTGGCTTTCCCGTGGGAATCGCTGAAGCAGCAATCTCCCGTTGAGTGCATCGACAGTTAGCCGAGGGTTTTAGTCGTTAAGTTAAGCGATTTTATAATTTTAGTCTTAAAAATACGGTGAAATAATAAAGACCTAAAAGGTTCCAAAAAACTATTTTTTTTAGTTTAAAATACACATAAAAGTTTAACTTACAGCCTTTAGAAAACAATTTACACTATAACACCTTACACAAAACTACTGCAAGTAATCACACACTAAAATTATCTTCCAATTCGCTCGTTGGTGTTTTATATGAAAGATATTAGTTTTTTTTTTGTTTTTAACTTTGAATATTTGCTGCGCCACCATGAGCATCACCGGAGCTGCAAGAAGCACACCGCAGGCTGGGCTGGAGATGATGATGCATCTCCTTCCCTTGGACCTCTTCATTATGAGCTCAGCAGGGAAAAGTTTCCTTAGAATACGAGGTCTCAATCTCTGCAAGGAAGCTCATTTTGTACACGCCAATGTGCTACATACGCTTCAACAACGAAACACAAATACTCGGACGAAGCTGACCGCGGAAACGGACTACATTCTTCCGAGGACCGAATTTAATGGAATACCTAAGATCCTCCTTCCCAGCAGGGAGGAGTGGTCGGCTGCAGAGCAGGTACGGCTCAAGGGTATTTCAATTTACACGGACGGCTCAAAGACCAGTGAAGGGACAGGAGCCGGTTTCTACTCTGACACGCTGCAAGCACAGCGATCATACAGATTGCCAGATGAGTACAGTGTGTTCCAGGCCGAGATTTTCGCGATCGAGCGAGCAGCAAACTATGTCCTGGAAGAAAGGGTATCTGAAACAGATATAAATTTCTTCATAGACAGCCAGGCTGCCATAAATTCAGAGATTGTCTTGAAATGCAGAGGCAAACTGCGGGACCTAATGAGAACACACATCGTCAGGACCTGCTGGGTCCCAGGCCACTCGGATATCGAAGGCAATGAGCGAGCAGATCTCGTGCCTAGAACGGGTTCCTCACTGGGGGCTGAGGAGGCGGACTCCTCTGTCAAGACACCTATCTCTAACCAGATGAATTCAATTGACACCATAGTGACAAACATAACCAATCACACCTGGAAGACCAGGTCAGACTGTGTTATCAGCCGCTCACTATGGCCAGAGCTCAACCGAAAGAACTCTAAGACGATACTCTCAATGCTCAGAGACCAATTTAGGTAATAGCAGGAGTGATCACAGAGCATTGCCCCATAGGGACTATGGTGACCAGGTGGAAGCCAGGCACCAGAGTGGATCACTGTAGATGTTGTGACGACGCGGATGAGGAGGAGACTATTCACCACCTGCTCTGCCAATGCCCAGCCCTCGCATACCTCCGCCTCTGCAGTGTGGGGGCGGAGTACCTCGAGAGGCTGACAGAGTTGGCAGAGCGCCCGGTGACTAGTCTCATAAAGCTAATCAAGAGCACCAGATCGGCCTACACCCGGCCATTGCCCCACCCACTCGATGGGGCTCGGCCTGAGTAGCCGTCCGGAACAGTGAGGTTCCCGTAGAACCAAAACGAGGGCACTCACAATGGGCCTTAAGGCCTCGGTGGAAGTGGCCGCTTTGCGGCCACACGCCCTTTCAACCTAACCTAACCTAACCTAACTTTGAATATTTAACTTGTGCTGATGCGTACTATTGCTATTATATATACGCTTCCTCCTGAGGTACGTTCCCTCCTGAATTTTTGATGTCCCGTCTTGCAAGGTTATTAGTTAGCGTTTCTGCGGTACATACCGCCAGATATTATTAGATTATTATATTATTATTAGACCTGATTGTGTTTTGACAGTCGCACAGTGGACTAGAATTGCAGTTTTCGACTTAGTGGCGGTCAAAATTCTGTAACTTTTGATCAGATTAAGGTATTTGAATGCGGTTTTTTGCAAATGAAAGAATAAACATGTATCTTTACGCTAATCTAAGTACGAAATATCTAGATATTTTTTTTATATTTTTAAACCATTTCGATACGTCAGTCGCGTTCAATCAAAGTCGCGTCAAAAAAATAACCTTTTTATCTTATTTGTTTTTTTTATTATTAAGTATTATTCATGCAATATTAAAAGCTTATTGTTTCAGTATAACAATTTAAATGTTTGAGATACTCAATTTCCACAAAAAAAAATGTCACAATACTTAAAATTGTGTGCCTTTAGTATGAAAAAGAAACATAGTCGTATGTAAACATTGCTAAAATAAGAACACCAGGTATTTTTTCATTTTTATCGATGGCGATGGGTTTTTCTACAAATTCTCCGATAGTTGTAACACATTTGCTGAAGATGTGGATGGCTTGTCGACTATTGCAGGAGAAGTGTCGTATAATCGCAAAGGTACAAGAGAGACCATAAACACATCGGCGTCAGTAATGCATTCATCAATGCCTTGCTTGTATTCACTTTGTCCAGATGACCCATCACAACCCCATTTAGACAGCATCACTAGTTTTGCGCTGCTGTACTTAACAAAATCTTCTGAAAGGGTCTCCAAAATACGCTCTGAAGTGTGATCCAATAATCCTTGTAAACTGACTTCTGCTGATATTGTTGTTATGCTGCCTTCATTGGATCGATGTGGTATACATACAATTTCCATAGCACTGGCCCAATTATTAATTTATATTGGTGTTTTGTCATTTTTGCTTCAATATAAATAGCCAAAGCTGCATCAGAAGAGAATCGATTAGCTTCTTTGTTATCATCTTGCACTTGGTTAGGAGTTGGGAAAGAATTGAGAACCCTTCTCAGTCGATTTGGACTAGCATGTGAAGCTCTTTCGACTATGGAAGCTTCCACATATTTCTTTTCTCCTCTGAGTTACTGAAGATATGCTCTTGATACCATTTCCGCTCCAAAAGTTGTAGTTATTTCCTTTATTTTTCTTCTTTTCGTCCGATCGGAACAGTCTTCCAATGATTCTTCTGGTCTTCCGATATCATTTGCTATCTCCGCCTGTTCATCGTCACTGTATTCATATTCCATACATATATATGTATACATTTTACTTTTGGAGTAGGTGCAATTTTTATAATAACCTTTCAGGTTGTTTAGAAATGTTTGTATTCCATTTCTCAATTTCTTCATAGTGTTCCCACTCAAAATTTTGTCTCCAGTTATTTCTCCAATTATATCGCCACGTTTAATTCTTTTGTCAAGTGGAGATCAGCAAGAAAAGAGTAAGTAACAGATTTGTTCATATTTTTTTTTTTGCTGACGTCTCTATCAGAAATTGTTTTCAACAATGATACATGCAGACAGAAAACATACCTTTTATAGAACTTTGAGTCGATGAGATGATATTAAGGCTACCGGAATTTTATTAGTCCTCATACCTGAATGATGAACTTAAAGTGATGATTTATTTAATAGGTAAATAATAAAAAACGATTACTACATTAGAAACTTCACTATAATATAATTAAATAATTCAGATAAGGAAATAAACCCTATTCCATGAAAAAATCGATCAAACAGGTAAGAAAATACACTCCTTCCTAAAATCACAGGTACTCAGGAATATCCACAAAACAGGTAGGTAAAATTTTCAAAGGAAAAAAACGGTTCCGGCGGGTCCGGGCGGGTCATGTATGTTAGGGGCATTTGTTTATAACACTTCATAGTTTCAAAAACAATAAACTCCAGGATGAGCATTTATAAGCGCTGAGACTTATAATCTCCCAAAGTTAAAATATATATAAAAATTAACATTTTTTTCAAAAATTACCGAAAAATACTGAGATTCAAGGCACAAAGTTGTTGTTATATTTTTCCCATAGATAATTAAATGACCTTTCAGAAACTACTTAATTCATTTGAATTTTGGCAAAAAACTGAAATAATACAACTTTTTAGAGAATGAAAAAAGGTTCATATTTGATCGCCCACCAAAAGTATTCACGAAGGTTTCCGACCGAGATATTTTGGCTCATTAGGTATTGAACTATTATAAACAAAACATACATACAAACAAACATACCAAATTTTTCAAAAACTCGGCGCGACTTTTTGGACTTTTGGCCGCGGTTCCGAAGCGATAGTCCACTGTGAGTCGTCCTGTTATTTTCTGCTATTGTCTCTTTTTTATAAAGGGTGTAATAAGAGGTGTAATTTTGATATTCAAAGAAAAATGCCATTTTTTGAGATAAATTATCGCATGTTTATTTCGTAATAAAGAGGAAGGTATGCCGTTAATAATGAAAAACAACATCAGCCAAATGGCCACCACGACCACGCTTACAGGACCATATCCTTTTCAGGAAATTTTCCATAACCAAATCGCAAAGTGGCTGCCCTATGTCCTCGATAGCCTCACGAATTCCATCTTTGAGGTCTTGAATCGACGCTGGGCTGTTGGCGTAGACCTTATCTTTCACGTGGCCCCAAAGGAAGAAGTCGCAAGGTGTTAAATCACAAGATCTCGGTGGCCAATTGTTATCACCTCTTCGAGAGATAACACGGTCAGGAAACTTTTCCCGTAAAAGATCAATGGTTTCGTTGCTTGGGTGGCACGTAGCGCCGTCTTGTTGAAAGTAAACGTTGTCCAGATCAATACATCTAACTCCGGCCATAAAAAATCATTAATCATCTCTCGATAGCGCAATCCATTCACCGTAACTGTTGATCCAGCCTCATTTTCGAAAAAGTAAGGTCCAATGACCCCGTCGGACCATAAACCGCACCAAACAGTCACACGTTGAGGATGGAGAGGCTTCTCAACAATAACTCTTGGGTTTTCCGAGCCCCAGATGCGACAATTTTGCTTGCTGACGTAGCCAACGATGTGGAAATGGGCCTCATCAATCAAGATGATTTTTCGATGGAATTTCGGATAATTTTCATGCATTTCAAGGACCCAATCCGCAAAGACATGACGTTGTTGATGATCGGCCGGCTTGAGTTCTTGTGTTAACTGAATTTTATAAGCCTTAAGACCCAAGTCTTTATGCAAAATACGGTGTAATGACGTTTGTGGAATGCCCAATTCCAAAGAACGACGAGGAATGGACAAACCTGGGTTATCCTCAATACTTTGGGCTACAGCAGCAATATTCTCTGTTGTTCTTGAGCGACATGCACGGGTTTTATTCTTCACATCACTAACGGTATTGCGGTCCGACAAGGTGCTTCACGACGACCCAAAAATGCTTTAGTTTTGCGAACTCTGACTGCAAAATTTTCACCATTTTTGTAGTGAATTTTAATAATTTCAATGCGTTGTTGCAGCGTGTATCGTTCCATTTTTAGTAATGGCGTAGTTTCTACTTGTCACAATAATAGCCTCAAAAGTGACAGCTACCGAAATAGCGGGCTATTCACAATTACACCTCTTATTGGAAAACCCTTTATCTTGGTGATAGTTTCGTACCTAATCGTTTGTTTATTTTTACGAATATTTCGTCTCCTATAGAATAATCTTTTGCTTTTTGCCTATTCTTATTATGGTATTGAAGGTCCTGTTCTTGTTTTTTTTTCAGTAAATTTATATTCTGTTGCCTACGTTTTTCTAATTCCTCGGGGTCGGTATTAAATCTATTATAAAAAATGTTTCTAAGGGTTTTTTCTTAATTGTTGAGTGAATCGTTGAATTATATTCCTGTCCTGATTTAAAGAGTAATTCTTTAAAAGTTAAACTATTGTTGTCTGAATTTAAGCATCTCATAATTTCGGATAGTGTTGAGTGGAATCGTTCGACTTGTCCGTTTGTTGTGCTAGCGTAAGGTGGTATAGTATAGACATCAATGTTCATTTGGTCTTTTAGGAGTGAAGAAATAGATGCGGAATTCCGTGATTTTTCGTTGTCAATTATTACTAGTCTGGGGATTCCAATTGCAATCATAAGTTCACCTATTGGGGTTTTAACATGTTCTATTGCTCTAGATGGAATTATTTTTACCTGTGCATATTTCGAGTATTTATCAATGGAAGTGAGAATAAGCTGCTGTCAACATGTGGAGGGGAGGGGGGGGTTGGGTGTCTATCATACTTTTGCTGAAGGCAAGTTGAACACTGTTTGATTTAATTTATTTATTTTTGAATTCATGCTAGGAAAATAATAATTTTTTAAAATTTGTGTTTTGTTTTCACGGCTGTTTCTATGGGCTCGTTGGTGTTCCTTCAATATTATTTCCTCTTGTTCGGATTCGTTTTTTATGTCTCTTACGAATGTTTGCGTAAAACGAATTTTCACATTTTGAAAGTATATTGGATATATTTCCTGGATTCTACCCATAATGTTTTCAGTCGTGTATAGCCCATTAATAAGAGCTGGGTCTAGATGTTGTTTAAAAATTTCAATTATGTTCTGTGTCGAGTAGTCTTGTCTGGTCATGGTATGTCTATGATAAGTAGGGAAAGGAAGCTAAAATTTGTAATTGTTCTCGTTTCCAATTAATAAAAATATTTGGTTCCTGAATGCGTTAATTGGGGCTTCTGTAGCTGGTATAAGTCTGTGTGCGGAGCTTTCGTCACTGTTGCAGGTTGTTGTAAGGGTATTTATTTCTGATTTAGGTGGTCTAGACAGGGCGTCTGCAACCACGTTAGTTTTTCCTGGTTTATATTTCAGTTCGTAATTGTATTCTCCCAAAATGCATTTCTTTCTTTTCATTTTTCCGTTATGGTTTTTATTACTCAATACAAAGGTGAGAGGTTGATGATCGGTAAAAATTATTACTTTGGCTGAGCCGTACAGATAGTTTCGTATTCAGTGACCAAATTATTGCCAGCATCTCCTTTTCATTCGCGGCGTAATTCTCTTCTGTCTTTGTTAAGGATCTTGATATGTACGTAATGGGTTTTCCTGCTTGTTCTAATACAGCACCAAAAGCATAATTCGATGCGTCTGTAGTAAGGTGGAAGTCCTTGTTAAAATCTGGGTATGCTAGTATGACTTCTTTCGATATGAGTGAATTTTTGATGCAATTAAAAGCATCTGAGGCATTGTCGAGTGAGGTCAAAGGTTTAGCTAATTTGGTATAGTCGCGGATAAAACGTCGGTAATATCTTCCGATATATCTGTCCGATCTTAAATCTCTTAACGTCCTAGAACGTGAGTAGTGGTTATAAGGGGGTTCAAGAACAAAGGAAACGTGGGAGCTACTGGGAGCGGTATTTAGGTATTTAGGCGGTATGTGCCTTTGCTATAATTTGCATTGTGTCCTTGCTGAAAGTATAGTTTTAGGGGTTTTTTTAATGATTATTGCATTTTTAGCCATTTAGGATTGTGTCTTTGCTAAAATATGGTTTTAGGTGTGTTTTCTCGGGTAATTTTCGACTTTTAGCCGATAGGTTTGTAACTATGCTATCGTCCACCAGATGGCCACCGTGGATAAGGGCTTTGGAATGTTCATTTAGGCTTGTGTCTGTGATATAGGCTAGGAATGCCGATCGTTTGCTATACCGAAGTAGATGGCGTTAGTGGGAAGTTTTTAGTGTAGCATGCTTTTTTAGTCTTTTTGCTAGAAATTTTTTTTTTTTTGTTAGGAATGAATTTGTGATTTTGTCTTTGGTGGGAATAAATAGGGGGAAAAAAGCGTAGCATACTTTTTAGACTTTTTATATGGCGTGTGTTTGGTATATCGGTAAAGTGCTAAGCTATTGTAGAAGTCAGAAGTGTTGCTATGTGGTTGTTGTTGTTGTTATTTATTTTAGGGTATGATTCGCCCGCTGTGTGATAGTAGATTTAAAGATCAAGTGTTTTGTATGTATTATTATAATTTATAACTTGTATATTTATTTATATTTATATATTTATTTATATTTGTATATTTATTTATTTATTTATTTATTTATTTATTTATAATTATAATATTTTTTCTTTTGAATTTTTAATTTTGCTATGTGGTTGTTGTTGTGTTGTTATTTATTTTTAGGGGATGATTCACTTCGGTACTTTGATAGTATATTTGAAGATCAAGTCCTATATGTATATTATTATAATTAATAACGTATATTTTATATTTATTGATTTATTTATTGATTTATTTATTGATTTATTTATTTATTTATTTATATATTTATTTATATTTATTTATTTATTTATAATTATTATATTTTTTTTTCTTTTGAATTTTTTCAATTTTGCTATGTGTTTGTTGTTGTTGTTATTTATTTTAGGGGATGATTCACTTCGCTACTTTGATTTAAAGATCAAGTGAAATATTCTGTTGTTGTTGTTGTTGTTGTTGTTATTTATTTTTTCTGGTATTTTTTCTTTCCATATTTTATGTATGTACATATATTATTATAATTTACATTTTATATTTTTAATTATTTATTTATTTATTTAGTTATATATTTATTTATTTATAATTATAATATATTTTTTCATTCGAACTTTTTATTTTAAGGGTCTACTTACAGACAGACGGACATACATACATACATATATATATATATATATATACATACAGACTAACAGACGGATAGACTGACAAAGGTGAAGGACAGACATACATATGTACATATAGACGGACAGGAGAATAGTTTTCGTTGAACTTTGATCGTATCGTTTTAGGAGTTTGACTTATGTTGTTGGTGTATATGATTTACTCTTGCTATGTTGTTGTTGCTTGCTCGCTTTTTAGAAATATATGTAGACGCGTGTCGCTGATACTCAAGTGTTAATACTGAAGTATAGACTTGAGAGGATTGAGTAGATAAACCTATGATGCTCCACTTATTCTTTTTCATCATTGCATAGCTTCTGTTAGGATAAGATTTGATGTCCGTGCGAATTTTTTGAGAAATGGAGTGGCAAGTCGATAGTGTTAGTATAACAAATTTAGGGATTTATTTTTATGTACATAAAGTAATATTTTGGCGAAGATGTACAATACTTATGCGTATGCTGTACATTTTTGAAATTTGATCTAGGGGACATTGATGGAATATTTTTTTTTTTTTTTGTTGCTTTTATTTTAATGATTTTCGGGTGAAGGTTTTTTTTTTTTTTTATATATATATATACTAAATGAATTTTGAACATTGCAAGTGAACTTTGGTTTGTATCCTCATAGGCCATTACTAATATGGGCTGTTTAATTTTATGGTTAGCTAATCTACCGACATACTTATGGAGCAGTTTTCTGTATGAGTTTTGCTTATGTTGTTGTTGTAGGAGTTTGCTTTATTTTGTTGTTGTTCTTGTAATAGACGATTAATTCTTGTGGTGCTGTTGTTTTTATTTTTAGAAATAGAGACGAATGCTGTCGATATTAAAGTAGTGAAATGCGCGGCTTAAGCAATTAAATCTAGGATATGTTCTTATAGTATTCTTCTTTTACTTCTTCTTTCTTTGTTGTAGGATAATTATTTGAGGAAATCCCGTATATTAATATTCAGGAGGAACTAGAATTTACTGACGCATAGCCGCAAACGGCACATCTATTATTTATATTTTAAGTCTGCCTACCACAAAGAAAGAAATGTGTGAAAAAATAATACTCAAAGGAGTAAAAAAAGATAATAAAATAAATAAAATAGATTTCGAAGCAATAATAAAATGTAAAAACAATGATTATGGTTTAAAAAATAAATGCAAAGAATATAATAAAATAACAATTTGTAATAATAACAATATCATAGAAATTAGTAATAATAGTTGTATAGGTAATCTTATGAATAGTAAAAGCCCAAACAACTGCACACGAATCAACGCCGACCACATCACCACAATAGAAGAAATACAACCAGGAAATACAACCACTAGAACTAAGCGGATCCTTTATAACTAAGCATAAAAACTCCACTATCAAGATAGGAAACCAGACATTCTTCGTACACGAGATGAGCAACTTACAACAAAACCCAGAAACTCCGTTGGAAGAAGTACTATCCTTACAGATGATGAAGGACCTCCAAATACAAAATACAAAAAAGCTAAAATCCATAAATCAAATTAGCCTAACATGCAACATTACCCTGATCACATCAATAGCAATAATAATCACCATACTCGCCATCAGAACCGCAAGGAAGGACTCAGAAAATCAAGGACTCGATGAACATACAAAACCCCCTACCACTTCAGAGACAAGCGAAAGGCGAACGGGGACGTCCGCACTTGAGGAGGGAGGAGTTAACACACTAGATCACACCACCACCAACTACGGTAACCCAACACCCCACACGTGCAACCCAAAGATTCCATTAGCTCAGCGTTTGGCTTTCCCGTGGGAATCGCTGAAGCAGCAATCTCCCGTTGAGTGCATCGACAGTTAGCCGAGGGTTTTAGTCGTTAAGTTAAGCGATTTTATAATTTTAGTCTTAAAAATACGGTGAAATAATAAAGACCTAAAAGGTTCCAAAAAACTATTTTTTTTAGTTTAAAATACACATAAAAGTTTAACTTACAGCCTTTAGAAAACAATTTACACTATAACACCTTACACAAAACTACTGCAAGTAATCACACACTAAAATTATCTTCCAATTCGCTCGTTGGTGTTTTATATGAAAGATATTAGTTTTTTTTTTGTTTTTAACTTTGAATATTTGCTGCGCCACCATGAGCATCACCGGAGCTGCAAGAAGCACACCGCAGGCTGGGCTGGAGATGATGATGCATCTCCTTCCCTTGGACCTCTTCATTATGAGCTCAGCAGGGAAAAGTTTCCTTAGAATACGAGGTCTCAATCTCTGCAAGGAAGCTCATTTTGTACACGCCAATGTGCTACATACGCTTCAACAACGAAACACAAATACTCGGACGAAGCTGACCGCGGAAACGGACTACATTCTTCCGAGGACCGAATTTAATGGAATACCTAAGATCCTCCTTCCCAGCAGGGAGGAGTGGTCGGCTGCAGAGCAGGTACGGCTCAAGGGTATTTCAATTTACACGGACGGCTCAAAGACCAGTGAAGGGACAGGAGCCGGTTTCTACTCTGACACGCTGCAAGCACAGCGATCATACAGATTGCCAGATGAGTACAGTGTGTTCCAGGCCGAGATTTTCGCGATCGAGCGAGCAGCAAACTATGTCCTGGAAGAAAGGGTATCTGAAACAGATATAAATTTCTTCATAGACAGCCAGGCTGCCATAAATTCAGAGATTGTCTTGAAATGCAGAGGCAAACTGCGGGACCTAATGAGAACACACATCGTCAGGACCTGCTGGGTCCCAGGCCACTCGGATATCGAAGGCAATGAGCGAGCAGATCTCGTGCCTAGAACGGGTTCCTCACTGGGGGCTGAGGAGGCGGACTCCTCTGTCAAGACACCTATCTCTAACCAGATGAATTCAATTGACACCATAGTGACAAACATAACCAACCACACCTGGAAGACCAGGTCAGACTGTGTTATCAGCCGCTCACTATGGCCAGAGCTCAACCGAAAGAACTCTAAGACGATACTCTCAATGCTCAGAGACCAATTTAGGTAATAGCAGGAGTGATCACAGAGCATTGCCCCATAGGGACTATGGTGACCAGGTGGAAGCCAGGCACCAGAGTGGATCACTGTAGATGTTGTGACGACGCGGATGAGGAGGAGACTATTCACCACCTGCTCTGCCAATGCCCAGCCCTCGCATACCTCCGCCTCTGCAGTGTGGGGGCGGAGTACCTCGAGAGGCTGACAGAGTTGGCAGAGCGCCCGGTGACTAGTCTCATAAAGCTAATCAAGAGCACCAGATCGGCCTACACCCGGCCATTGCCCCACCCACTCGATGGGGCTCGGCCTGAGTAGCCGTCCGGAACAGTGAGGTTCCCACAGAACCAAAACGAGGGCACTCACAATGGGCCTTAAGGCCTCGGTGGAAGTGGCCGCTTTGCGGCCACACGCCCTTTCAACCTAACCTAACCTAACCTAACTTTGAATATTTAACTTGTGCTGATGCGTACTATTGCTATTATATATACGCTTCCTCCTGAGGTACGTTCCCTCCTGAATTTTTGATGTCCCGTCTTGCAAGGTTATTAGTTAGCGTTTCTGCGGTACATACCGCCAGATATTATTAGATTATTATATTATTATTAGACCTGATTGTGTTTTGACAGTCGCACAGTGGACTAGAATTGCAGTTTTCGACTTAGTGGCGGTCAAAATTCTGTAACTTTTGATCAGATTAAGGTATTTGAATGCGGTTTTTTGCAAATGAAAGAATAAACATGTATCTTTACGCTAATCTAAGTACGAAATATCTAGATATTTTTTTTATATTTTTAAACCATTTCGATACGTCAGTCGCGTTCAATCAAAGTCGCGTCAAAAAAATAACCTTTTTATCTTATTTGTTTTTTTTATTATTAAGTATTATTCATGCAATATTAAAAGCTTATTGTTTCAGTATAACAATTTAAATGTTTGAGATACTCAATTTCCACAAAAAAAAATGTCACAATACTTAAAATTGTGTGCCTTTAGTATGAAAAAGAAACATAGTCGTATGTAAACATTGCTAAAATAAGAACACCAGGTATTTTTTCATTTTTATCGATGGCGATGGGTTTTTCTACAAATTCTCCGATAGTTGTAACACATTTGCTGAAGATGTGGATGGCTTGTCGACTATTGCAGGAGAAGTGTCGTATAATCGCAAAGGTACAAGAGAGACCATAAACACATCGGCGTCAGTAATGCATTCATCAATGCCTTGCTTGTATTCACTTTGTCCAGATGACCCATCACAACCCCATTTAGACAGCATCACTAGTTTTGCGCTGCTGTACTTAACAAAATCTTCTGAAAGGGTCTCCAAAATACGCTCTGAAGTGTGATCCAATAATCCTTGTAAACTGACTTCTGCTGATATTGTTGTTATGCTGCCTTCATTGGATCGATGTGGTATACATACAATTTCCATAGCACTGGCCCAATTATTAATTTATATTGGTGTTTTGTCATTTTTGCTTCAATATAAATAGCCAAAGCTGCATCAGAAGAGAATCGATTAGCTTCTTTGTTATCATCTTGCACTTGGTTAGGAGTTGGGAAAGAATTGAGAACCCTTCTCAGTCGATTTGGACTAGCATGTGAAGCTCTTTCGACTATGGAAGCTTCCACATATTTCTTTTCTCCTCTGAGTTACTGAAGATATGCTCTTGATACCATTTCCGCTCCAAAAGTTGTAGTTATTTCCTTTATTTTTCTTCTTTTCGTCCGATCGGAACAGTCTTCCAATGATTCTTCTGGTCTTCCGATATCATTTGCTATCTCCGCCTGTTCATCGTCACTGTATTCATATTCCATACATATATATGTATACATTTTACTTTTGGAGTAGGTGCAATTTTTATAATAACCTTTCAGGTTGTTTAGAAATGTTTGTATTCCATTTCTCAATTTCTTCATAGTGTTCCCACTCAAAATTTTGTCTCCAGTTATTTCTCCAATTATATCGCCACGTTTAATTCTTTTGTCAAGTGGAGATCAGCAAGAAAAGAGTAAGTAACAGATTTGTTCATATTTTTTTTTTTGCTGACGTCTCTATCAGAAATTGTTTTCAACAATGATACATGCAGACAGAAAACATACCTTTTATAGAACTTTGAGTCGATGAGATGATATTAAGGCTACCGGAATTTTATTAGTCCTCATACCTGAATGATGAACTTAAAGTGATGATTTATTTAATAGGTAAATAATAAAAAACGATTACTACATTAGAAACTTCACTATAATAAAATTAAATAATTCAGATAAGGAAATAAACCCTATTCCATGAAAAAATCGATCAAACAGGTAAGAAAATACACTCCTTCCTAAAATCACAGGTACTCAGGAATATCCACAAAACAGGTAGGTAAAATTTTCAAAGGAAAAAAACGGTTCCGGCGGGTCCGGGCGGGTCATGTATGTTAGGGGCATTTGTTTATAACACTTCATAGTTTCAAAAACAATAAACTCCAGGATGAGCATTTATAAGCGCTGAGACTTATAATCTCCCAAAGTTAAAATATATATAAAAATTAACATTTTTTTCAAAAATTACCGAAAAATACTGAGATTCAAGGCACAAAGTTGTTGTTATATTTTTCCTATAGATAATTAAATGACCTTTCAGAAACTACTTAATTCATTTGAATTTTGGCAAAAAACTGAAATAATACAACTTTTTAGAGAATGAAAAAAGGTTCATATTTGATCGCCCACCAAAAGTATTCACGAAGGTTTCCGACCGAGATATTTTGGCTCATTAGGTATTGAACTATTATAAACAAAACATACATACAAACAAACATACCAAATTTTTCAAAAACTCGGCGCGACTTTTTGGACTTTTGGCCGCGGTTCCGAAGCGATAGTCCACTGTGAGTCGTCCTGTTATTTTCTGCTATTGTCTCTTTTTTATAAAGGGTGTAATAAGAGGTGTAATTTTGATATTCAAAGAAAAATGCCATTTTTTGAGATAAATTATCGCATGTTTATTTCGTAATAAAGAGGAAGGTATGCCGTTAATAATGAAAAACAACATCAGCCAAATGGCCACCACGACCACGCTTACAGGACCATATCCTTTTCAGGAAATTTTCCATAACCAAATCGCAAAGTGGCTGCCCTATGTCCTCGATAGCCTCACGAATTCCATCTTTGAGGTCTTGAATCGACGCTGGGCTGTTGGCGTAGACCTTATCTTTCACGTGGCCCCAAAGGAAGAAGTCGCAAGGTGTTAAATCACAAGATCTCGGTGGCCAATTGTTATCACCTCTTCGAGAGATAACACGGTCAGGAAACTTTTCCCGTAAAAGATCAATGGTTTCGTTGCTTGGGTGGCACGTAGCGCCGTCTTGTTGAAAGTAAACGTTGTCCAGATCAATACATCTAACTCCGGCCATAAAAAATCATTAATCATCTCTCGATAGCGCAATCCATTCACCGTAACTGTTGATCCAGCCTCATTTTCGAAAAAGTAAGGTCCAATGACCCCGTCGGACCATAAACCGCACCAAACAGTCACACGTTGAGGATGGAGAGGCTTCTCAACAATAACTCTTGGGTTTTCCGAGCCCCAGATGCGACAATTTTGCTTGCTGACGTAGCCAACGATGTGGAAATGGGCCTCATCAATCAAGATGATTTTTCGATGGAATTTCGGATAATTTTCATGCATTTCAAGGACCCAATCCGCAAAGACATGACGTTGTTGATGATCGGCCGGCTTGAGTTCTTGTGTTAACTGAATTTTATAAGCCTTAAGACCCAAGTCTTTATGCAAAATACGGTGTAATGACGTTTGTGGAATGCCCAATTCCAAAGAACGACGAGGAATGGACAAACCTGGGTTATCCTCAATACTTTGGGCTACAGCAGCAATATTCTCTGTTGTTCTTGAGCGACATGCACGGGTTTTATTCTTCACATCACTAACGGTATTGCGGTCCGACAAGGTGCTTCACGACGACCCAAAAATGCTTTAGTTTTGCGAACTCTGACTGCAAAATTTTCACCATTTTTGTAGTGAATTTTAATAATTTCAATGCGTTGTTGCAGCGTGTATCGTTCCATTTTTAGTAATGGCGTAGTTTCTACTTGTCACAATAATAGCCTCAAAAGTGACAGCTACCGAAATAGCGGGCTATTCACAATTACACCTCTTATTGGAAAACCCTTTATCTTGGTGATAGTTTCGTACCTAATCGTTTGTTTATTTTTACGAATATTTCGTCTCCTATAGAATAATCTTTTGCTTTTTGCCTATTCTTATTATGGTATTGAAGGTCCTGTTCTTGTTTTTTTTTCAGTAAATTTATATTCTGTTGCCTACGTTTTTCTAATTCCTCGGGGTCGGTATTAAATCTATTATAAAAAATGTTTCTAAGGGTTTTTTCTTAATTGTTGAGTGAATCGTTGAATTATATTCCTGTCCTGATTTAAAGAGTAATTCTTTAAAAGTTAAACTATTGTTGTCTGAATTTAAGCATCTCATAATTTCGGATAGTGTTGAGTGGAATCGTTCGACTTGTCCGTTTGTTGTGCTAGCGTAAGGTGGTATAGTATAGACATCAATGTTCATTTGGTCTTTTAGGAGTGAAGAAATAGATGCGGAATTCCGTGATTTTTCGTTGTCAATTATTACTAGTCTGGGGATTCCAATTGCAATCATAAGTTCACCTATTGGGGTTTTAACATGTTCTATTGCTCTAGATGGAATTATTTTTACCTGTGCATATTTCGAGTATTTATCAATGGAAGTGAGAATAAGCTGCTGTCAACATGTGGAGGGGAGGGGGGGGTTGGGTGTCTATCATACTTTTGCTGAAGGCAAGTTGAACACTGTTTGATTTAATTTATTTATTTTTGAATTCATGCTAGGAAAATAATAATTTTTTAAAATTTGTGTTTTGTTTTCACGGCTGTTTCTATGGGCTCGTTGGTGTTCCTTCAATATTATTTCCTCTTGTTCGGATTCGTTTTTTATGTCTCTTACGAATGTTTGCGTAAAACGAATTTTCACATTTTGAAAGTATATTGGATATATTTCCTGGATTCTACCCATAATGTTTTCAGTCGTGTATAGCCCATTAATAAGAGCTGGGTCTAGATGTTGTTTAAAAATTTCAATTATGTTCTGTGTCGAGTAGTCTTGTCTGGTCATGGTATGTCTATGATAAGTAGGGAAAGGAAGCTAAAATTTGTAATTGTTCTCGTTTCCAATTAATAAAAATATTTGGTTCCTGAATGCGTTAATTGGGGCTTCTGTAGCTGGTAGCTGGTCTGGTCTGGTAGCTGGTCTGTGTGCGGAGCTTTCGTCACTGTTGCAGATTGTTGTAAGGGTATTTATTTCTGATTTAGGTGGTCTAGACAGGGCGTCTGCAACCACGTTAGTTTTTCCTGGTTTATATTTCAGTTCGTAATTGTATTCTCCCAAAATGCATTTCTTTCTTTTCATTTTTCCGTTATGGTTTTTATTACTCAATACAAAGGTGAGAGGTTGATGATCGGTAAAAATTATTACTTTGGCTGAGCCGTACAGATAGTTTCGTATTCAGTGACCAAATTATTGCCAGCATCTCCTTTTCATTCGCGGCGTAATTCTCTTCTGTCTTTGTTAAGGATCTTGATATGTACGTAATGGGTTTTCCTGCTTGTTCTAATACAGCACCAAAAGCATAATTCGATGCGTCTGTAGTAAGGTGGAAGTCCTTGTTAAAATCTGGGTATGCTAGTATGACTTCTTTCGATATGAGTGAATTTTTGATGCAATTAAAAGCATCTGAGGCATTGTCGAGTGAGGTCAAAGGTTTAGCTAATTTGGTATAGTCGCGGATAAAACGTCGGTAATATCTTCCGATATATCTGTCCGATCTTAAATCTCTTAACGTCCTAGAACGTGAGTAGTGGTTATAAGGGGGTTCAAGAACAAAGGAAACGTGGGAGCTACTGGGAGCGGTATTTAGGTATTTAGGCGGTATGTGCCTTTGCTATAATTTGCATTGTGTCCTTGCTGAAAGTATAGTTTTAGGGGTTTTTTTAATGATTATTGCATTTTTAGCCATTTAGGATTGTGTCTTTGCTAAAATATGGTTTTAGGTGTGTTTTCTCGGGTAATTTTCGACTTTTAGCCGATAGGTTTGTAACTATGCTATCGTCCACCAGATGGCCACCGTGGATAAGGGCTTTGGAATGTTCATTTAGGCTTGTGTCTGTGATATAGGCTAGGAATGCCGATCGTTTGCTATACCGAAGTAGATGGCGTTAGTGGGAAGTTTTTAGTGTAGCATGCTTTTTTAGTCTTTTTGCTAGAAATTTTTTTTTTTTTGTTAGGAATGAATTTGTGATTTTGTCTTTGGTGGGAATAAATAGGGGGAAAAAAGCGTAGCATACTTTTTAGACTTTTTATATGGCGTGTGTTTGGTATATCGGTAAAGTGCTAAGCTATTGTAGAAGTCAGAAGTGTTGCTATGTGGTTGTTGTTGTTGTTATTTATTTTAGGGTATGATTCGCCCGCTGTGTGATAGTAGATTTAAAGATCAAGTGTTTTGTATGTATTATTATAATTTATAACTTGTATATTTATTTATATTTATATATTTATTTATATTTGTATATTTATTTATTTATTTATTTATTTATTTATTTATAATTATAATATTTTTTCTTTTGAATTTTTAATTTTGCTATGTGGTTGTTGTTGTGTTGTTATTTATTTTTAGGGGATGATTCACTTCGGTACTTTGATAGTATATTTGAAGATCAAGTCCTATATGTATATTATTATAATTAATAACGTATATTTTATATTTATTGATTTATTTATTGATTTATTTATTGATTTATTTATTTATTTATTTATATATTTATTTATATTTATTTATTTATTTATAATTATTATATTTTTTTTTCTTTTGAATTTTTTCAATTTTGCTATGTGTTTGTTGTTGTTGTTATTTATTTTAGGGGATGATTCACTTCGCTACTTTGATTTAAAGATCAAGTGAAATATTCTGTTGTTGTTGTTGTTGTTGTTGTTATTTATTTTTTCTGGTATTTTTTCTTTCCATATTTTATGTATGTACATATATTATTATAATTTACATTTTATATTTTTAATTATTTATTTATTTATTTAGTTATATATTTATTTATTTATAATTATAATATATTTTTTCATTCGAACTTTTTATTTTAAGGGTCTACTTACAGACAGACGGACATACATACATACATATATATATATATATATATACATACAGACTAACAGACGGATAGACTGACAAAGGTGAAGGACAGACATACATATGTACATATAGACGGACAGGAGAATAGTTTTCGTTGAACTTTGATCGTATCGTTTTAGGAGTTTGACTTATGTTGTTGGTGTATATGATTTACTCTTGCTATGTTGTTGTTGCTTGCTCGCTTTTTAGAAATATATGTAGACGCGTGTCGCTGATACTCAAGTGTTAATACTGAAGTATAGACTTGAGAGGATTGAGTAGATAAACCTATGATGCTCCACTTATTCTTTTTCATCATTGCATAGCTTCTGTTAGGATAAGATTTGATGTCCGTGCGAATTTTTTGAGAAATGGAGTGGCAAGTCGATAGTGTTAGTATAACAAATTTAGGGATTTATTTTTATGTACATAAAGTAATATTTTGGCG